>BSAI01000030.1:2068988-2110778 GCA_036245035.1 Adrianichthys oophorus
TCCGGGGACTGTCGGGCTTTCATTACCCAGTGTGAGCTCCACTTCCAGTTACAGGCTCCTTACTACCCTACGGAACAAGCCAAGGTGGCCTTCATTATTTCTCACCTTACCGGCAGAGCCGGAGCATGGGCTACCGCCGAGTGGCAGCGTGGAGCCCCTACCTGCGCATCTCTCTCGGCTTTCCTGGAGGGTTTCCAGCAGGTTTTCCATCATACCAAGCCAGGCAGAGAGGCAGCTCGTGCGCTTATGAGATTAAGACAGCGGGACAGAAGGGCAGCTGACTATGCCATAGAGTTCCGGACCTTGGCCTCCGCTAGTGGATGGGACACTACTGCGCTCACGGACGCTTTCGTGGAGGGACTGTCCGAGGAATTAAAAGACAGACTAATCTCGCTGGAGTTACCAGCCACCTTGAAACCTCTCATCGCCCTGGTTATCAAGATTGATAACCGTTTACAGGACCATAAGGAGGAGCATGACAGGATGGTTCCCCGCCATCCTCGCCGGCCCACCAACTCACCTGACTGTGCTGTTTCTCCCGCAGAACCCCCGTTGCAAGTGCAGGAGGAACCCATGCATCTCGGACGGGGCAGACTGTCTGTTTCCGAACGACGGCGGCGGATGGCGGCAGGTGAGTGCCTTTACTGTTGTGAGCGGGGTCATTTCTGCAGGGAGTGCCCTAACACCTCTGCTCGTTCAGTAAGAGTGGGCGCGCTGACGAGCGGTGATTCGGCGCTCACCATTCCAAAACCTGCTTCCGTTTTTGTACAGATTCAATTAATGTTTCATGGGAGGGGGGTTTCTGTCAAAGCTTTAGTGGATTCAGGAGCAGAGCAGAACCTCATGGACGCCGAGCTAGCGAAACAGGTCGGTCTTAAGTGCGAGTTGTTGCCCCGTCCATTACAAGTGGTTTCCCTTAACGGTCAAGAGGTAGCCTTAATCTCTTATATCACCGAACCTATTCATCTTATTATTTCAGGTAATCACCACGAGGTTACCCGTTTTTTTGTCTTTTCCTCCGCCCAGAATCCACTGGTTCTGGGTTACTCCTGGCTTATGGCGCACAACCCAGTCATTGACTGGCCCTCCAGTCGGGTCTCCGGCTGGAGTGAGAGATGTCACACCACCTGTCTGCGCTCAGCTCGGCCTCCTGGGGAAGATCCCGCTGTCCCAGTAGGGCGGCCGCCCTCACCTGACCTATCCGGGGTACCGCCGGAATATCACGACCTAGCTGAGGTGTTCTCCAAATCACGAGCTCTCTCCTTACCGCCTCACAGGCCTTATGACTGCGCTATAGAACTTCAACCTGGCGCTACCTTGCCTAAGAGCAGGTTATATAGTCTGTCCAAACCCGAGAGAGAGGTCATGGAACAATATATTGCTGAGTCTCTGAATTCTGGACTTATCAGACCGTCTTCTTCGCCAGTGGGGTCGGGGTTTTTTTTGTTGGAAAGAAGGACGGGTCTCTCCGACCATGTATTGACTATCGGGGGCTAAATGAGATTACTGTCAGAAACAGTTACCCCCTGCCTTTAATGAACTCAGCATTTGAGGCATTGCAGGAGGCCAGGATTTCTTACCATCTTGTGCGCATAAGAGCCGGTGACGAATGGAAGACCGCCTTCACCACTCCTCTAGGACATTTCGAGTACCTGGTTATGCCGTTTGGCCTCTGTAATGCTCCTGCTGTTTTCCAGGCTCTGATCAATGATGTATTGCGTGACTTTCTACATCGTTTTGTTTTTGTTTACCTGGATGACATTTTGATTTTTTCCAGGGACGCCAGCGAACATCGGCGGCATGTTCGTCTGGTGCTCCAGCGGTTACTGGAGAATAAGTTATTTGTGAAGGCGGAGAAGTGTGAGTTCCACTCTCCGTCTGTTTCATTTTTGGGGTTTGTGGTAGCAGAGGGTGAGGTGAGACCCGATCCAGCTAAGGTGAAAGCGGTGGTGGAGTGGCCTACACCTGCTAACCGGAAACAATTACAACGGTTTCTGGGGTTTGCCAACTTCCTCCGTCGCTTCATCCGTGGCTACAGTTTGGTGGCCGCGCCCCTCGCGGCTCTCACCTCTACCTCTTCACCGTTCATCTGGACGGAGGCGGCGGAGGCCGCTTTCAACAGGCTGAAGCAGCTTTTCACCTCTGCACCTATCCTGGCCCAACCTGACCCTTCCAGGCAGTTTATTGTTGAGGTGGATGCCTCTGATACGGGGGTGGGTGCGGTATTGTCTCAGCGAGGGGGATCTGACGGTAAACTGCGCCCTTGCGCTTTCTTCTCCCGCCGGCTTACTCCGGCGGAGCGGAATTATGATGTGGGTGATAAAGAATTGCTAGCCATTAAGCTAGCTCTTGAGGAGTGGAGGCACTGGTTGGAGGGGTCAGCTACACCGTTCCTTGTCTGGACAGATCATAAGAACCTGTCATATCTGCAAACTGCCAAACAGTTGAACTCCAGGCAGGCACGGTGGTCTCTATTTTTCAACCGATTTAACTTTGTGGTGTCCTATCGTCCAGGTTCTAAGAATATTAAACCGGATGCCCTCTCCCGACAACAGGAATCGGCTGTGCAAGACGGCCAACCAGCCTCTATTCTTCCTCCCTCCTGTGTGCTGGGCGCTCTCTCCTGGCAGCTGGAGAGGGACATTAAGGCTGCCCAAGTTCAGGAGCCGGACCCGGGAGGAGGTCCTCCTAATAAACTGTTCGTCCCCAGCTCACTCAGGCCCCAGGTTCTCCAGTGGGCTCATGCTACGCGACTCACCTGCCACCCAGGAATCCGCAGGACTGGCTCTTTTCTGCGTCGCCGTTTCTGGTGGCCCAGTATGACCAAGGACGTCCGGGACTATGTTTCAGGTTGTCTGGTTTGTTCCCAGAACAAGGTCAGCACACACCCGCCTGCTGGACTCTTACACCCATTGTCCATCCCGGGTCGGCCTTGGTCACACATTGCTCTGGACTTTGTTACCGGCCTACCTCCTTCTGCCGGGAGAACCGTTATTCTGACTATTGTGGACCGTTTCTCTAAGGCCGCTCATTTTGTGGCTCTAACCAAACTCCCCTCTGCTGCAGAGACGGCTAGATTGATGATTAAACATGTCTTCAGGCTGCATGGCATCCCCACGGACATGGTGTCGGATCGTGGTCCTCAGTTCATCTCACAAGTCTGGAAGGCGTTCTGTGGGGCTTTCGGGACTACTGCCAGCCTGTCTTCTGGTTTTCACCCACAGACTAATGGTCAGGCGGAACGGACTAATCAAGACTTGGAGGCCGCTCTTCGGTGTATCTGTTCCCAACGCCTGACCTCCTGGAGCTCCTTGTTGCCATGGGTGGAATATGCGCACAACTCCCTCACCTCGTCTGCTTCTGGTATGTCCCCATTTGAGTGCTCTCTGGGGTACCAACCCCCCCTGTTTCCCGTGCAGGAGACGGAGGTGGCCGTTCTGTCGGTTCAGCACCTATACCGCCGCTGTCGGCGTGTTTGGCGGGAGGCTCGGGCGGCCCTGTTGCGTTCGGGGGCTACCAACAAGAGGCTGGCTGATCGTCGACGCACTCCGGCACCTACTTACCTACCTGGCCAATCCGTCATGCTATCCACCTCACACATCAAGCTTCGGACAGAATCCAAGAAGCTGTCCCCCAGGTACATCGGTCCTTTCGAGATCCTGAAGGTCATCAATCCTGTGGCGGTCAGGCTGCGTTTGCCCAGGTCCTTGCGCATCCACCCGGTCTTTCATGTATCTCAGCTGAAGCCGCATGTTACGAGTCCCCTGCAGCGGCCTTCCTCTCCGCCACCCCCTCCCCGCATCATTGATGGCCAGCCGGCCTACACAGTCCGTCGCCTGCTGGACGTTCGGCGACGGGGACGTGGTTTCCAGTACCTGGTGGACTGGGAGGGGTACGGGCCTGAGGAGAGGTCCTGGGAGCCTGCTTCACGGATTCTGGATCCTGAGCTCATTAGGGACTTTAAACGGCGGCACCGGGACAGGCTTTCCCCTGCGCCAGGCGGCGCACCTTGAGGGGGGGGGGTACTGTGGGGTTATGGACCTAGGACAATTGTTTGTTTTTTGTTGGGTTCCACTTCCTGTTTTATTTTGTTGCTGGTTGTTACTTCCTGTGTTCTCTCCCTCCTTATTGGCACACCTGTTTCCATTTACCTCATCCCCTCCTCCTGTTATAAGTCTTCGTCTCCCCTGCACTGGTTGTCGGATGGTTTTTTTGTACCTTCATGAGTTTGTGTTCAGTTTTTGTGAATCTTTCTCGATTAAACGAGAGACTTTGTATTTACGAGTGTCGTCTGCATCTGTGTTCACACGTCAACCCTGACAAAATAAATGATATGCAAAAAAAAAAAAAAGTTTCCTTTCCTGGTCATGACCCACAACCTCTTCTTTCCCTGACCCTGTGCAACTCAGCTCCAACCCCACTCCCCACCTTTTTTTTTAAGGGAGAAGTAAGTGGTTCCATATTTGGCCTGAAGGATAAATGCCAATCAAACTGTGGGAATCTGGGCTGTGTTTCATAATACCTCAACATTCCCTGACTATTCAAAAAAACAGTTAACAATAATCACCCTCCCATTTAGCTTTGTTATTCTTTTCCTGGCTAAAGCTTTCACACATCGGTCACCTACAAGTCCTGACAGTTACTATCCCTTCTGTTTGTGTTTTTCTTGTAAATGCTTTCTTTTTCCTCCTTTGTCTATCTGTTTGAATGATCTCAGTCATTGAGTTGGGGCTGGAGGTGGTGTACTGTTATCACTGAGCTATCTGTCATCACACACCTTAGTTCACTCAAATCAGAGAGGATTAGGTTACTGGAGGAATGTACAATAGATGTACGTTCCTGTCAGCTGCTTAAAAGTTATGGACTTGTGGGATAATAATAATAATGGCTCTAATGTGATTCAGAGATTGAGCTGTTTTGGATGAGTTAAGACTTCAAGAATGTTTGCTTGATAAAAAAAAAAAGTTTCTGATTTTGTGAAGTGCACATTTTGTGTAAATTAACAACATCTAACATATTTTTTTCCTTCCTAATATTAATTATGTTTGGTATCCAATTTGGAATGCACAAAGTGAAAAATATAGAAAAGAAACAAACATACTTGATTGTTTATTATGTGGAAACTTTGAAGATTAAATTCATTCATTCATTCATTCATTCTCCAATCCGCTTTATCCCTTTCGGGGTCACGGGGTTGCCGGAGCCTAACCCGGATACTCATGGGCGAAGGCAGGGTACACCCCTGGACTGGTCGCCAGTCTGTCGCAGGGGCAAGATTAAATTGATTGTGAAATAGATTAATAAAAAGGCAAGGACATGCTACTCTTTTTTTGTCTTTATTGTTTATTTTGTAAGATGTGTTTTCTCAGAATTCTTATGTTTATTTAAAAATATGAAAACAGGCGGGAAAAGAGGCATTGCCAAAACGTTTCTGGACATTTTTTAGGATAACTTGGGGGACGATTTTATGACTAAAAAACGTAACTATTATGTATTTGTTACGACGCAGTTTCATTTAACAACTGGCTACAGTCGCAATTCCCAAATCCAGTGCCCTGCAAATTTGCCAGAGGTCAGCAAAAAAACAGTGTGCATCAATGATAACTAAATTGGCGAATATAGCCCACAATGCATTGCAATTGAACAGTTTGTCATTTGAAAAAAAAAAATACCTTACACATCGTCCCATCATCATCATCATTCATAGAACATAGTTTTTTCAGAAAAATTCTTTAAAAATGTTCATATTCGTTAGATTTTCTTTTTTCTTTGGCAGACGGGTGCTGCCATGTTTGCTGTTAAAAAAAATTAGTGAGCATGGTATCAGAATTTAGTTAAAATCCAGGGCATGAGTTAGTCCCATACTATATAGGCTTTTAGGGTTTAGGAAGTGGTGAGGAAATTTGGGCACAACCAAAGGTAAATTTCCTTTCTTTTTGTCCCAATTTTGTCCCCATAGTTAATATAGCGAGCTATGCTAGCAGTAGCCATTGAGCCCAGCAGCTTCAGTCCTCACCTTCAGTCTGCAGGCTATTTAACAAAAAACACAGAAAGAAGATAATTAAACAAACAAAAACAAAAAACAAACAAACACACACACACACACACACACACACACAAAGAAAAAATTCACAAATGATCTGTTTGAGCACTGAGTTCAATTGAAGTTTACAACAGCTAGAGCCTAAATGTCCTTTTCCTGCCGAAGAGCTCAAACCACTTCAAAGTGAATTGCTTGAGTAAGAATGACAAGTGTACCTTTGAGGGGAGAAAATGGTTCCACTATTAGGAATCTTAACCATCTAATTCAGATATTTTTTTCATGAGAGAAAAAGCTCAACACGGTTGAGAAAACTGAATACAAACCATCAACATTTTTGGAATTCCTACCCCCTTGGTGAGGTCATTTTTGAATCAAGTAAATCAACAGTCAGAGGCCCCCCTGCAGAGCTAGCTTCCTGACAGTGTGCTATTTTCATAGACAGGTGTCTGAAATGAAGGAAACACTGGTTGAACCTTAATCTCATTTAGTAGACGTGTTGTTCATGGTTGAAAGCACATCTCAGCCTCACACACACCTCTAATTAGGCATCTATACACAACTGAAAGGATGTGCTATGACCCACCGAAACAGGACCTCCAGCAGGTAAACTGCTATAGCCAGCATGCCTCAGAGCTTTTTCAGGTACCATAGAGAAGTGGAATGTTTTACTTTTGAGTTTTTGACCATGTTAGGTTGGGTGGTCTTCAAGCTCCGTAATCCCACTAGTTCTTCTGTCCTGAAAACCGGAAAGCAGAATCTCTTACAATTATATTCTTAGGGGATAGGAATTTGTCACTGCTTTTATTTATTTTTGTTTGAGGTTGTGCGATATGTGGCATGAGTCAGCATTAAAACCCTTCCCAAGGTGTTGTTTAGGTGGTAACTCTCTGCTAGTAGTTGAGTCCCAATCCATCCAGTACTTTCATCCAAGGCAGCTGCTACAACATGCAAGACTTCCAATATGAGTTGGCAGGGAATCAAAAATCAGTTTTACTGTTTTCACTTGCTTTTCCTTTCGAGGAAGTAAACATAAAAGGTCAACATAGGGATCATTTCACATCGTTTTAATGTCTTTTTGGCAGAAGCTTGAAGGTCATGTTTATACAGAAACTGCGCTCTTTGGAGGTTCAATGGAGAAGAACCAATTTGGGTGACAAGAGAAACTTTTCAGGGCACTAAACTGATGGTGCTCAGTTGGGCATTAACCTCCACTGATCACTAATAAATAGCCACTCGACACATATAAAACAGTCAAAACTCATATGCTTAAAAAAAGCACTCCAATTCTTATTAAAGTTAACATGTTTTTCAGGTCTTTCCCACACAGCATTTACTGAATCAAAAAGCAACATTATGATACATTTCTTGAATCTTCTGTTTTATACTTGTCTTTCTATAGACCCTAAAGTCATGACTTCACTCTTAGAGTTAATACTAAATCCTTCCTATATAGCACTGTCTAATTTTTAAACCTTCACTGATCGCTGCACACAATCAACTCTTGAAGGAAAAAGACGAGCAGTAACCCAACCAGAAAGCCACAGATATCAAAATGTAATATTAAGCTGAAAAAGCAACCTTTTGGGGGGTTTGTTTGTGTATAGGAAGTTTGGATGCACAACCCAGAAGGTTGACAAATCCTGAAGGAAAGGTTAATCATTTATTACAAATAAATACTTGGGGCTGATAGGAAGTCGTCAGCTACATTCACATTGTCCTTGGCAACGCGTGTTCAAGCAGCCACTTCCAGTGAAATGTTTATGGAAAGGCGTGTATACGCATGTGTCAGGCTTCCGTGTTCAAAACCCTCACATTCACGCATTGCCACATACGTTTCTACGACCGTTTTCAACCTCAATGTACAAAATGCGTGGCTATTGAATGGGTATTAAAATTTAAACCAGGTTGATCTTTGACAAATCGCGGAATTGGGTTTGGTAGTGTAGTATATGGATGGTGTTTTTTTAATACTCGGAAGTGCCATCCATTTGAAAATTGATCATGGAGGAGAAATGCCGGAATGATCTAAAACCAAGTCTTTCGTATATCAGAATAGAGCTGTGAGAGAAAAAAGCCTGGAGCGAGGTGCATAAGATTTGCACCACTTTGACATTTCGCACCAAGCCTCTTCCAGCTGTAGGTGATGGACATGCGCTAGGGAACAGTAGAAATAGAAAAGGAAGCTCCTTCCTGCTTCTCCAGTGAGAAGCTAAAAGCGAGTTCAAGAATGGGCGTTTAGCATGTTTATGAACGCACATCTCATGCCCGGCCGGATCGTAGCATCAGTCAGAGAAGCCAGACAGACGGAGTCCAGAGGGAAGATCTAAATGTAATCCATAGAACAAGCCTGGTTCAGGAACATGATCAGGTCAGAAAACACGGTCGGGCGATGTGACGCAGTCAGCCATCAGAAGACAGCTGGAACACTGACAATGGGGCGGCCGTGGGGCAGTGGAAAGGGATCGAAGGATTGCAGGTTCGATTCCCGCCTTGCCTGCCATGTGTCGAAGTGTCCTTGGGCAAGAAACTGAACCCTACATTGCCTCTGATGGAAGGTTGGTGCCAGTGTTCGGCAGCGGAGCCACCATCAGTGTATGTGTGTGAATGGGTCTGTGACTGTAAAGCGCTTTGGGCCTTCAATGAAGGTAGAAAAGCGCTATATAAATAAACGCCATTTACCATTTACAATGACAGAAGATGAGAGTATAGAAACCCAGGAGGGCCAAAACAGTATGCCTGAACTGTGCAGAGGTAGAGCGGTTGACCTCTGATTGGACGATTGCAGGTTTGGTTCCCGCCTTGTCTGCCCATGTGTCAAAGAGTCTTTGGGCAAGGCACGTGTAGTCGCCATCAGTGTGTGAATGTGTGTGTGAGTGGGTGAATGGGACAGTGACTGTAAAGCCATATAAGTATGTGCTGGTTACTATTGAGAAGAAGCAATATTACTCAAAGTGATGAGAAGTGGGCTTCTGTCTGGCACGAATGATACGGCAATTAACATTAATCATCCAAAAATTCATCTTCATCTTCATCTTCTCTGGTTGAATTTAATTTAGTGTACTGTATACACCAATTTAAGTGTTTTAGTTTCACAAATTTTTTGATTTGCTTTCCTCAAAGGCTTTTCTAAGTATTTCTCTTCTTTAGTGGGGGCCAGAAGAACCTTGGAGAGGAAGTGTGTGACAGTACGCAGCTCCTGATGCACCCTCAGGAACTTCTCACGCACCCCCCCCCCCCCCCCCCCCCCCCCCCTCCCGCCCCCCACACACACACACACACAAAACCATCCCCAACCCAGGAGATGTGTCAGCCAAGGGCAAGACTGGAGATCAGAGGGAGGGCGAAAGTAAAAAAAAGGGGGGAGGAGAAAGAGGAGCAGGGATCACGGAGAAAAAAGCAGAAGGGAAACCTCCCAACTTGGGAGGCGGGAGAGAACACATGCCTTTAACGGCGTGGATCTGAATTTTCCTGTTGTTAAAGCAGCAAATCATCCTTATAGCTTCAAGACAAGCCAAACATTGTAAGATATGAAGATAGTGTTTGATTTGCTGACTTAAGGAAAGTTTTTGGCGTCTCTGGGGAGGGTCGCCTGCACATGGAGGGATTTTGTCCACAAATATTAGCCAGACTATTTGTGAAGCACTCAGAGGTTTGATGCTACACCTCTCTTCGAGGCATGTGAGGGATTTGAATTTGATTAATTCTTCAAACTTGCCAACCTCAGATATACAAATCCAAAGGTTCAATGAGAAACTGGCTCAGATAGCGATGAAAAACACATGTTGCACACAGAACAACTTCTGTGGTGCATAAATGTGAGTGGGCTTATACCAATGCACACTTCAGAATTTCAAGATTTCACCAGTGTTGGGTTTCAGATGAAATATGCACCGTTGTGTCTCTAAGTGCAGAGACCTGGCTCCTATGACTTTTATTTGGCTGTGATCTACGCTGCAGGAATGATGCAAAGTTTGTTGACAGACAGCAAAAGGTTTTTAACTAATATGTGTAGACTTGTTTAGCAAAACAACAAAAAAAACAGGAATTCCACAAGAAAAGAAATTCAGATTTTGGCCAGATTATGAGAAATTATCTTCATTTGGGGAAAAAAAAAAACTCTTTCTGGCAACAAAAATAAAAAAAATGTGACTGGCAGATTTACAAAACCAAATCAAGAAAGTTCACAATATTGCATGATCTGACAACGTCTCACAAGTGTAAATAATGGATCTGCAATCAATTCCAAATCGTCTGAAAGATGATAAGGTAGAAAACAGCTGCTCAAACAAGAGCAGATTTATTTTGCCTCGTTTGTGAAGACTAAAGACTTAGTCACATGCAGCAATGCTGGGGTTGACCCGCACGGGTGCTTTTGGGTTGTCTGGGCCTGTGGGGGGTCGTAGACAGGAGCGGCTGTATCTTAAAGGGACAGGCGTGTCTTGGAGTTCCCTTGAGGCTCGTACTGCCACCTCAAAGAACATAATGAAAATGGAACGTAGGATTATTGTGCGTGTGGTACGTTTATTGGAAAGTATTCGTAAGGATAATGAAACTGACACGCACACATGATGTACAGGTGATGCTGTCATACAGTGCGCCTATGCTAAACTCTAGTTGTTAGTATGGTGTGAGTGCTGGCCCACTACTGACCGCATGCCAACGGCACACGCACGGATTGTGCACATAATACGTAAGTGCGTGTGTAGGACATCCATAGGATGTGCACAGAAACCATGTTCTGATTTTCTAATTTCCTAAAATCTAAAACACGTTCACAACAGCTTCCGTAACGCACATCAAGTTGCCACTTCCAATGAAAGTCTATGCAAACACGCCTAAATGTGCGTCTTGGGCATCCACGTTCCAAACTCTTGCATTCACGCAAAGCTTCGCAAGTTTGGTACAAAAAGCGTAACCATTGAATGTCAGTTTAAAGTTAAACGGGTCAAACAAAGGACTCAGATATGGTAGAGATGTTTGGATGGTGTCCCTCTTAATTCATGAAAGTGCCAACCATTTGAAAATTGATCATGAAGTAGACATTACCGAATTATACGACACCAAGTCGTTCAGAATAGAGCTGTGAAAAAAAAGACCCGGAGCAAGATTTGCGAGATTTGTACTACTTTGACATTTCGCATCAATCCTCTTCCAACTGTAAGCGGCGGAGATGAGTAAGTACACTGTAGAAAAAAAAGAGGAAGAAGCCCCTCCCTGCTTGTCCATTGTGAATCCCATAGCTTTACTCGCGTTCAAGAATGCACATGAACATTTTCATTCTACGGGCTCACCAATAGTCTACGATCTTGACACTTTGTGTGGACCACCTGCGTACCCAGTAGAGGTTTAACTATTTTTGGCGAGCAGGCAGTCCGTATCCATCCATAAGGATCGTTGTGACCAAGGCTTAACCTGTAATTGCTTTTCATGTTTACCACAAACTCATAATCTGTCCCAAACCAACACATTTAGGTAAAAAAAAACTGCTCTCAGTATGCTGGACCGGGTATGTTGTGTGTTATACAGCAAGTCCTTAGATGATGGAAATGTGCTCATCTGTCTCAAACATTCACAGAAAGAAGATGGAATCTGCAAACCTCGGAGATTGCAAGTTAGACAGAAATGAATCTACTTCATGACTAGTTTTTTCGTGGAGCTTTAAATAATCCCATCTGTCACGTGTTTTCACAAAAATAAAGATTTTTTTCCATCAAGCAAGCTTCTTCTTTATTTGAACTGAAACAAAAGACAATGAGACAATGTTCAAGTGGTATCTTTATGTAAATCAAAAAAACTTTAAAGCTTTAATTTACATCTGAACAAAAAAGTGACATGTCTAAACTTGACCAAATAATTACCAAACTAAACCAAATTTAAACAACTCTCTTGGCTTTACTTAGAAATGTTTTTTTCTTTTTTAATGTCCTTAGTAAAAAAAAGTAACTTTCATGCATCTTTGATTGTTTTAGTTCATTGAGTAACTTTTCTTTCCATTACGTTTTTTTGTACTGCTGCTAATCATTTTGCGTCATATTTTGTCTGAAAGGAACTTGCAGACAGGCTGTAGAGAACCTTTTAGACATTGCCAATCCTTTAATCCCCCTCCTGCAGAAAAACAGGACTTGTCCAGGTCCTACAAACGTGTGTGTTGATGCAAGTCCCCACACTCCAAAGGGTTTGTCTGTGCAACAAGGACCCAGGAAGTCCTGTCATCGCCTCCTCCAAGAGGGGAGGAGAAAAGGAAAAGGAGGAGAGTGAAAAGACAGGAGCAAAGACATATGGAGGATATCAGGGGAAGGAAAAGGAAAGGAAAAGAAGAGGCGGATGTGAGGGATGGCTGGAATGCAACGTGCAGAAGTGGCCTGAGAAAGTTTGGCTTGTCTTTTTTGAGCATGCCTCCTGGTTCCTGGTTAATCCATCATTCTGCCTGTAGAGTCGTTGCCCCCCCCTTTAGTGTTTTGCTGTTTGTCTGTCAGTCACCTGCAGTGAAAGTCACATTCATTCATGTCTGGAAACTATCAGCCTGAAATAATGTTGTCCTTTAATCGTCAACAAACATAAAACTCAAAATAGGGTTAAAATGTGATCTTTAATTCGAGATACAAACAAAAAGTGTTGGTGTAGAAGTTAAACAGCAGCTAATAAGGTTTTAACAAGTAAAATGTTTACATTTTGGAGGAAGTTATTTCCCAAAAGCATGAACGGAATGAGGACATTTCCATTTTTTTGAACGTTTGTGTATCAGTGCTGCACCTTTACACCTCAAGCCCTCCCAGGTGTGCAGAATCAACACACACAGGTGGAATCGGGTGTGTAAAAGTAGAAAAAAAACGTACAAACAAATTACTTTTTATATTCTGATAATGCCATTGTGCGGTTTGTGACATTCAAATCAGTTTCAAGAACCTGTATGTTTAAAAGTATAAATGTAGGGTTAGGTTGGAGAAAAAATAACAACAATTAATTTTATCTTTAGTTTACTAAAATTACATATGAATATATTAAGCAATCTTTGCGTAATACCTAGCAAAACATGCTTTAGGCTGGATGTGAGCTAAGAATTCAGAATGTTAATCTTGAAAGTTACACCTTTAATGAGTGGAGAATATGTGAAAACTGTTTTACATAGCCAAAAAAAAAAGGAGTTTTAGGATGGACATTTGACCATTAAAATCAGGTTTACTCAAGTTGTACATAATAAAACCATAAATAAAATCATAATCTATTTTAGCGATGAACTCCAACACAACTTTAAAAACAGAAAGTTGTTTAAAAAAATAACATATGCAGTGGGTGGACGGGGTTTATGTAGCACTTTTCTACCACCACAGCACATTACAGCCACTTCCCATTCACCCATCCACTCACACATTCACACACTAACGACGGATGTGCTGCCTTCCATGGCGCCAATCTTTAACCACCAGGAGCACACTTTGACACATGGGGAGGCAAGGCAGGAATTGAACCTGAGATCTTATGAGTAGAGGTCCAACTTCCACACCACAGCTGCTGCCTAGGAGAATACAAAAAAAAAGACTTAAGCTAGGGGTTGTTTATTTTACAGCTATATTAATTACATGAGCAAAGCTAACGGGAAAGTAAATGTAACAATGCTCACCAGAAGATTTGAAAGTAGCAAGCTTTTTGAAGCTTAAGTTCACACGTCTGTATGTTTTTGGAAATAAAAAAGATTTTGGACTCAGACATTTTATCAGGCGAACTAACTTTACAAAAGAAAAAAAAACACCTACATAGTTATTCCTATTATAGCTTTCTGGGTGGGATTTTTTAAAGGATTCTCATGCTTTGATTGACAGGTCACGCTACAGTTTTTTCCTCCAATAGGGTGGGTTTTTATGCCCCTGAATGCATGCATGCGGTCACATAAACAAAATCGGTTGTGCTCACCCCTGAAGAGTTCTGCAAAACAAGCACACCATCATCATCTATGAAAATATGCAAACAAAACAGTGACTGCTTGGCTTTGTACCCGTCTCCTGCTTGGGTTACTTGCTTCGTCAGATTGTGCTTCAAGCTGTCCTGGAAAGCAATGTTTGTTTGAATTTTTTCATGCGGATGTGAGGTCAGATGAAGGAGAAATAAACACAAGAAGAAGACAGAAATATACAGAGAGCTGGAAGAAGAGGCTGAAAAACACGGAAAAATCTTACATTCTGTCAGTAAAATCTTTGCACCCACAATACATTTGGCCTCTTCCAATGCCAGGACCGTCAGTGTTGGAGTGTGAGCTTACATGTGCAGTGATGACTCCACAATTACTTTTCCAGCTCTGACTCAGTGTCACTGCTGTACCAAGCTGATGGCATCTCCATCAACCACCACGGCGGCAAACTACCACAGAGAGCATGTGAGCTGTGAGGGTGAAGACGGACAGATTCCTAAGGCACTTGTGTCACTTGTTCACTTTTAAGAAGATCCTTTCACGCAAAACATTTTAAGCTCCAACCAGATGCAGTTAAACTCAGGAAACAAGATTAAATCTGCTGAGATGAATGAGTCCCTGAGGATTAAAGCCACCACTGGATGCTTGAGTGAATAAGCCTCCAATTTTACCCTTAAATGCTTGAAAAACAGTTTACTTAAGTCTACAAGGTTTCCTTCATTTGGTTTCATTTCCTAAAAGTAATTGGTCCATATTGAGATGGAGATTCTGGACCAGCGTCTAAAGCTGTTTTCACGTCACCCTCAGCAGCGGGTGATCAGGAGGCCACTTCCACTGAAAAGTCTATGTAAATTTGTGTTTCAAGCGTCTGCGTTTGACCCAAAACTCTTGGGTCAAATTCAGATTCTTCCCCTACCCCTACGGCTTCTCCCTACCCCTACATTTTTTTCCTCCAAACTGAGAGATTTGGAAAAATAGTGTCTTCAAATTAGAGCATAACTACCACTGGATGACCTCAATAATAAAAAATAGACCATTCATTGACAATGGACCTTATAAGCCTGGGCTCTTTATTGCGCGGAAATAGTAGTAGACCAGAAGACCCAAAAAAAGAAAGAAAAAACCCAAGTGTTAATTCTGAAACAAAAACGAACAAATAAGATACATATAAATTGTATAGTTAAAAATTTAGCTGGCATGCTGGATTAAACCAAAGTATCTTATCTCTTGAGTATTCAATGTTAAACCAGTGCACAAACATGCTAAAAGAGGCCAGCGTGACCGTGGCTGAGGGCAAAAATCCATTTGGTATTTGAGTCATGCAAAACAGAAGGGCAACACATCAGTTTAAAGACTGGCAACACAGAGCCAAAAACACGGAAACATGGTTTCATTCAGAGACACACACACACACAGAAACTTACACAACCATCACAGCCAATCCCACTTCATTCTTAATGAATGCTTTCATTATGCCCCTATGGTCACCACTTAGAGGGTCTTGTAGACTAATGATACCCCATTTGCACCGCTCTAAACTCTGACACCAAAGACGGTGGCAGTAAATCTCTGGTGCATGTTGTGCTAATTAATAAAGCAGTGCCAGACTTTGTGTCTCTGGAGAAATTCAGTAATGTCAAGAGACAAACCTTCAAAGTCAAAGTTGATTGTTGTAACAAAGACGTCTGGGAGTGTGTTTTTGCTGACCCAGCAGCAGGGTATTTTGGATGTGTTTATGCTTGTGAATGCGTGCACGCTTCAATCTTGAATGCGTGTGCTAGTTGCCTCGGGCTTCCAAGGCCTCCAGCACCCCTCACTGGGAATCCAGCCTTGTAACTGCCGAGGTCAAAGCTTGATGACCTCCAGACTACCAAGGGGTCAAAGGTCCCCCTTCCTTCAGGGAATCGGTGGCGACACCCAGGACCCACAGGCTTGAGTCAACAGACGCTGACTTTAATAACCCAAAGTTTAGACTCAAAAATTACATTCCCATTAGTTTCTAGTGGATTTCACTGACTGCACAATATGGAGCAGAAGGGATGGGGTCAGCTCTGAGACTAAAATCAGGCTTTGGCACTTTTCTTTTTGCAACTTGCATTGTTAATTTGGCTTGTTTTTTGCCTGCAAACACCAAATAGAACAAGCTGAGCCGAAACAAATTGAAAACAGACGTTCACAGGCACATAAATGAGTAAAAACTGGATGGTTAGAGCATTATGGGTACTGTAGTCAGGAGCCTGGCGGAGTGAGACATTCTGTGCTTTAACATAATGAAGTGAAAAAGTGTGAGTATGGTTTTGTATTTGATGTGTTCCAACTAAACGATGTTGAGACTTATTGTCAATAAAGTTTGATATATCTGTTGTGTTGCTCTTTCTGCAAAGCCTGATTATTGCAGATGAAAGAGGTGAACCTGTACAACAACACAGTTCACTAGAAAAACTTCCCATCAATTCTTCTGACCAATTGTTTGTCTCTTGGCCCTTAAAGTCCTTTTTGGTGCTGTAGTCATGCCACATAATATCAATATTTTCTTTTGATTCATTGATTGCTGCCCATAATCAATTTTTCTATATGAAAATAGATCATCCATTCTCAGTTTTTTGTTTTTTTTTAGATTGTGTGTCTTATGATCTGCTGTGCCTTTTGTCCAAACATTATGGTACTATTATTTTTGCAAGTTTCAACATTTTCAGACCATTGTGGGTTTTTCTTTCACTAACAAGAAGTTACCAAAGAGGTGTCCAAGTGGGTCATTTTCTCACTTTTCCTTAACTTGCTTACATCCATGCATTTATCCATATTCTAAACCGGTCTATCCCCTGTTATGGTCGTGGTGTTGCTGGAGCCTATCCCAGTTATGTTGGACAAAGATGAGGTACACCTTGAATAGGTCACAAGTCTGTCTCAGGGCCACACAGTCACACACATTCACACCTAAGGGACAATTCAGAATAATAATTTCACTTATAAAACATGTTAATGGGCTGTGAACCTGCAAACTCCGCACAGAAAAAAACTGCCAGTATTTGAACCAGGTCCCTTCGGCTGTAATGCGACAGTGCTACCCACTACACCACTGTGCAACCCGTATAGTAAACATTAATATTAATTTTTCTCAGATTTGATATTTAAATCAGTCACATGCTTTCCTCTGTTTGTTTTACTTCTTTTCTATTGGTCATTGGATATTCGATGTGCATTCACACTGCTGCAAAACAGCACTAGAGTTCACTTGCAAAGGAACTAAGACCCTGAGGTGAAAGTGCCAAATCCTGACTTCACATGAGCCTTAAAACCTGCTTGGACAATCCCTGAATCCTTTTAACATCACGCATTCAAGCCATTTCCGATTCTTCAGACGTTTTTGAGCGACCTTCAGCTGTCACAGCCCTGATACACGAAAAGCAACGGTTTAAAGGGCACCCCTTCAAATGTACTTTTGGCCAACTTAATTCAATTAAGCGCAATTTCAATATTTAGTCAGACACTAAATGGGTTGGCTGTTGGTTTGATGGATGGGCGCTTCTTGCCAACTAGTTCCCACTCTCACATGAGGCCATACATCACACCTGATTATGCCTCACTGTTGTGCGTCCCGTAGCTCTGACACCTCCACCAGTTAAAGTGATTGCCGGTGAAGCATCACAGATGTCGGACTGCAGCTTTCAGAGTACAGATGCGATTGACCAGCGCTCTGCCAATCCCATTATGGCCTTTTAATGTTGTTACCACTCTACCTTAAAAAGCACAGCTTAAAGCACTTTTGGTTCCTCCTGCAGAAGCGATCCGTCGCTGAAGAGAAGAACTAATTCCCTTTTGTTTCAGTTTGCACTTGGACTAAGACCACCTTGGAGATATTTCTGAGTAGATGCTTGATGCAGCCATCCACGTGGGATAAAGACACCATTCACTGGCTTTCTGGCCTGATTACTGTTGACTTAGGGATGGTGGTGGTGTGTGTGTGCTTGTGTGTGTGTGTTGGGGGGGGGCACGACGACACACACACGAAAACATATGCTGATTGAGATGCAACCTCCGGCCCTGCCTGAACAAATTTAAATTCACCTTCTGGGTAAGCTAACTCAAAAAAACAGGATTTAGAAATGCTTTTCATTCCCTACGAATCTGATTACAGAATGTAATCGAATTCTCTAAGATTACATTGACAGAGATGAATGGCCTCATTTGATCTTTGAGTTGACTTCTCTTATATTCGATCACGTGTGTTTGCAAACCTATACCTGTGTAAACAAGTCAGTAACACCCCCTTTTTGTTCCTTCTTTCCTGAACCCTAAAAGGTGGAGCGCTTACCATAGTTTTACACACATCTTTGGGTCACAATAGAATCCAATGCCAAGAACATGTAATCATATTTGGAGCTTTTGAATGAAAGTGCTTGAAGTGCCATCTCACTTTTACCACAAATGAGTCCTCAAAATGAACACAAATGAAAAGACAAAGACTTTTAATAATTAGAAATGGGAGTTTATTAGATTAGTAGATTAAAACAAGTTTACTTTTGAAGAAACTGGTGAAATCAGCACAAAGCAGCCTAGTGACCCTCTAAAGTCAGTGGTCCACAACTTCTGGGCCGTGGACTGGCACCAGTTCGTGGGACATTTGGGACCGGGCCGCAGGAAAAAAAAAACAAAACAACCTACAATTTTTTTTTTACAATCTTATTCTGAAGGACATTTTATTTTGGAAAACTACTGGATTTTCCACCACATCCGACTCATTCTTGACGCATGTCAAGTTGCTTTCTTGCGTGTGGAAAATCCATCCGCTACTTTCTTAAAGAGGCTGCGCTGACAGTTAAATTGACTCCCCGAGCTAGCAAAGTAAACAAAAAACAAACATAGTTCTATGTAAATGATCTCATGTTTTCTACGACTGTTTTGTAGATACAGACTGATTGAACATACAAGATGTGAGACTGGACGCACTTTGAATGGTAAACCAGGTGGAATTTTGACCATGCAGCCAGGGACTCAGGGTTTGGTAGTGATGTATAATGGCATCTCTTTTCATTCGTGGAAGTGCTTACCATTTGATAATTGATCATGCAGGAGAAACTAATAATTACAGTTTGTGCCCGAATGAAATTCTGTGACACCAATCTTTCCGATATAGGAATAGAGCTGTAAAAGGAAGAGCCTTATGCCAAATACACGAGATTTGTTCTGCTTTGACATTTAGCACCAAGCCTCTTTCAACTGCTGGTGGTGGACATGTGCTTGTAAACAGCAGAAAAAAAGAAGCCCCTCGCTGCTTTTCCAGTGTAAACACTGCAGGCCAAACGCGCATTCTAGAGCATGTTTGGCGTGTTCTAGAACGCGTGCTGTGAAGCATTACTCAAAATACGACAGCTGTTCCCACACACCATAAAAATAATATTCAGCAACTAGCTGTCCCTTACTGGCTGCAAATGATACAAAGATGCTGCTAATAAAGTTGTTAAAACGGCGAATTCACATTTATTCACACAAAGTTCAGCTCGCTAATGTTTTTCCACATCAAAATAATACCAACAGAACACTGTTAGAATATTCTACCACACTTTATGGTCACGTCATTGCAAAATTCAAAGCGTTTCCACACGTTAGACTGCAATGATGGATTGATCACTTTTTGCTGCCATTATGTGTGTGTTGTCTGCTGTGATGCACTTGGTTGTTTTTATGTCAGTAAAATTGATCCAAATGGTATTTTCCAATATTGATTTGATTTTCCATTTATCTTATTTTGAAATATTTTTTAGTGGTATAAGTCGAATTGATTCTGTCTCAGACAAATCGTTCTGGTTGGATCGTAGTAATAGAGATTAATGAATTGATTGATAGTTACACCCCTATCTATCCCACTTAAAGAAAATCTACTTCATTTGTTGATGGTTCCTGCACAAAATCTAGTGTACTTGTACTTGGACGCCAAGAAAAAAATAACAATGGACGTCCACTTCAGCCTCGTACAGACCGGTCCATGAAAATATTGTCTGACGTTAAACCGATCTGTGGCCTGAAAAAGATTGGAGACAATTGGTGTAAGTCATTAAGAAAAAGGATGTTTTTTTTTTACAGTTACAGTAGGTGGACAAAAACTTGGGGTAGAGGAGAAAGGATTTAAGCTTATTTGGTTGAATAGATCTGTATAGGCTTATGCTTTCCATTTTAGTCTTTGTGTTTTTCTTCTGTGGAGACTAGCGTACGTTTGCACACCCTACAGTGCATACTGGCTGTTTGAGAAGCAATCTTCATCACAAATGACCAATGACGTGGCCTTAGCAGCTCAAGTAAATCAATCCTGAAGCCCTGAAATGAATTCTGCCGGCCTCCAGCCCTGGAGATAACGTCACACTGAACAGGTTGAATTTATTTATAAAGTGTCTTTCTAAATAAGCAGGTTAATGACGGGCTTGACCGTGGAGATGAGGACATCATTCTGCTGCCTGAGGGGGACTGTGTGAGCCAACAGGAACAACAGAAGGGAACTTTTGCAAAGTGTTGAGGAAAAAACGAAAAAAAAAAAGCTGTGAAGTGGGCTCGGTGACGAAGATTTGTTACATGGAAACTATTGATGCTCCACGATTAGCCACGTTTTTTTCTTTTTTTAAGTAATCGGACCCACATGGACGCTGCACAGATTTACCGGCTGTTCCGTGGAAGCAGAACTTTGACACAAAGATTTAACGGTGGAGTCCTAATAAGAACTCAAATGTGTTTTTAAGCAATTTCACTTCAAATTAAGCTTCTTGACAGATTGGCATGACTAAAGTATCATAAAAAGCACTAAACTAGATGCATTTTTTCACTAAAAGCAACTTTTTAAGTCAGATGATTTTAGTATAAATAAAAAAAATAAAACCTTTTTGTTTCATCATTTATTTAAAGAGACAGAAACTAAATTAAGCTACCATATAAACTGCTGAAAGTTCATTATGTTGTGGCAAATAATACCTGTTCAATCAGTGAATTGT
This sequence comes from Adrianichthys oophorus, assembly GCA_036245035.1. Classification (NCBI taxonomy): domain Eukaryota; kingdom Metazoa; phylum Chordata; class Actinopteri; order Beloniformes; family Adrianichthyidae; genus Adrianichthys; species Adrianichthys oophorus. The sequence continues at coordinate 2,089,918 of BSAI01000030.1, forward strand.
TTATGTTTTCACAGTTTTTTCCTTAAGCCAATTTAAAATGAATTTTACAGCCAGTGTGAGAATGGAGAACACAGAACTAAACAGTAAACATGTTTGGCAAGAAAACACCGATCAAGTTTGGGCGATGGTGGCAAAGGAGAAGAAATGGGTGGAGCAAACCATCAGGAAGCAGGAAGACGTGAAAGGAAAAGGTGAGAACATTCCACAATGCGTGTGTATTGGACTGTCGCTACCCGACACTAGCGCCTGTCCATCACCTACAGCTAGAAGAGGTGCGAGAAGTCAAATTTTGCTCCAGGCTTTTACTTTCCCAGCTTTATTCCGATATCTGAAAGATTTGGTGTCATATAATTCCGGCTTTGCACAAACCTGAGTGATTGAGTTCTCCTCCATGAGTCCACGATTGGTCACAATTCAGCCTGCTGGAAGCCCGAAATGCACATGCGTTCACATAGACTTTCAGCTAAAAGTGGTCGCTTGAACACATGCTATAACCCCGACACATTTTTTTCTTTTTTTACAACAGCATTTTATTTCTTTGATTACTTTATCCGTGACCCCGAAAGGGATAAAGCGGATTGGAAAATGAATGAATGAATGAATGAATGATTACTTTATGTACCTTGACTGTCAATAATGCAGCATCTAAATAAAGTTTTACAATTTTTTGTAAGCAGGAACTAAGCGATCTTATAATAAAAGGTTAATAATAATGTTATGTAAGAAACTATTGTTGTTTTTTATTTTTATTTTTTTAGTAATGCTCTTAAAAACTAAGTTTTAAAGAGTAATTTGCAATCTAAAGAAAAGCAAAAAAAATCAAATAACTTTTGAAGGTTGATCCAAAACTGTGGAGATTATTTTTGTTGTTTTGGTTCATTTTTAATGATTTTTTGTTTTTTTTCCCCTCTATATGCAGGCTTGTCCTTCCTCCTGTCTGTCTCTTTTCCTCCACCCCCCCACCCCCGTAAAAACCAAAACTCATGGTTGAGTTCAAATGAGTTTGTCAAGATTATTTCTTTGACTTTTGCGTTCCCGCCACAGACCCGGACTCCTGCAGTCGTTGGACCTTTGCCGTTGGTTTCTGACAAAAACTGGCTTTTGATTTCCAGTAAAAACCTTTTGCGTGTTGTAAGTTTTGGCAAAGACTTTCTGCACCGAACAGACTTTAAGCATGACTGTCAGAAAAGTGGATAACATCTTAAGAGTTGGAGAGAAAGTTGATTATTCAAGGCAAATGTAGAAAACTTTCCCACAATGTACCGCAATGAATTCACCAACACATGTACTTATTTTAAGGCTCTCAGATGAAAAACTTTTTGGTTTCTGCCAGTATTATGAGATCAGTTGAATGACTTTTTGGTAGGAATAATGGTAAACTTTGACATTTGTGCTGAACTAAAAATGTAACAAGATTTTGTGACTCTTCTTGAAGGAGCCTGGATTACTAAACTTAAAAAAAAAAACACCACAAACAAACAAAGTCTACAAGATAAAGGATGTGCTGCTTCTTGTCAGTTTTCTTTGGAAGGATTTGTACATTCATCCATGTACAAAGCCTTTTTGCTTGCACTGCTGCATGACTGCATCTAGGATGTGGCAGTTTAAGCCTGACTGCTTCTACATTGTCTCAGCATGATGTGAATCTGCAACACCAACGGTATGTACACATTATTAGAGTAATACCTCATCCAGGAAATAACCTTTTCTTCTAATGTTTTGTGCCAGCTACAAATGTGGATGATCCTAACAACCAAGAACAGAAAGCTCACGGGTCATTAAAGACCCACTCACAGGAAAATGGTTATTCCGCACCAATGGTCCCGCCCACAACTCAGAAGTGAATTTCTAACCAACTAGTGCTGCCCTGCAGAAACTATGTCTTAGAAAAGGTTTTTGATTTTGGTTAAAATGTCATCATAGTTAAAAGACCACTGTCAATGCTTTAAATTAGATTAAAAAATGAGCGATTTTAAAACAAACTAGCAACTGGGTTATTTTAAAATTATTACAAAATATAATAAATGTGCTTATAGCATGAAACAGAGACAATCTGATCAGTCCAGTAGAGTTTTGTGCCTACATTCATCAGTTTTTCATATTTCTTCTAAAACCCATAACTCTGATGTTACATTCACACCCAGCATGTGACGAAAGAATGCGCGTTCAGCCCATGATGGTCAAGCAGGGAGGGGCTTCTCCTTCTTTTTTTTTTTTTTTTTACAAATGTCAACTAGCACATGTCCATCACTTACAATAGGAAGAGGCTTGGTGCAAATCTGGTGAATCTTGCTCCAGGTTTTTTCTTTCACAGCTCCATTCCGATACATGAAAGACTTAGTGTCATAGGATTCCAGCCAGGCAAAAACCACAATATCTTGATTTCTCTCCACTTCTGTCGCCACTTCTGTGAATTAAAAGGGGACGCCATCTATACGTCAGCACCAAATTAGAATTTCTGCTTTCTCACAAATGCAAGAGTTTTGAACACAAATTGCATGTTTACAAAGACTTTTCTTTGAAAGTGGTTGCTTGAACAGGCGTTGCTGAGTGCAGTGTAAGCATCACTTAGTGTCAAAAGGAAGCTTGACATGTGCACCGGTAACAAGGATGTTACTCTTATTTTTGCCAAGCTTAACAAGTTTAACGTTTTAAGAGTCGAAGCTACATTTTCCTTTTTAAATTCAGTTAATTGTATTTTTGAAAAACAAATTTAATGAATAGGAACAAGACAAAACATTTTTGACTGAAATTTGGATTTTTCTTTAGCGATATCCAGCTTTTGGATCCAGCATGAAGTCTTCTGACCGCAGGGCCCTGCTTTATGAATCTTTCTTGACAGCGTATGCTGCTTCAGCCTCACTGTTTATTCATCTCTTTAGTGTCTTGTCTGGTCATTTTTCAGCTTTTCAAATGCATGAATAAAAGAATTGCATGTATCTTATTATTTATAAGAAAATGACTAAAAACTATGTTAAAACTAAAGTTTTGTAACAAAAATCGTCACTTCAATTGATCACAAATACACTTGGGAGACTTATGATGCCTCCTGACATCATAGCATCAGACAGAGGCCGTGGGATTCAGACTTTCTCCTCAAAACTCCTACAGCTCTACGTCACCATGGAGACAATGGTGATGCAGAGCTGAGTCATTATGTATGTGGGCTGGCATGCCAGTGACACTTATGCAGCTCAACAGAGCGGCACGGCCCCTGCAGCTAGCATCAGATGTGATGCCGGAGATATGAAGGCAATTACTGGTTCATGTAAACCCGCTCTAGTCCTGCACGATCTGAAACTCCCACTTCACCATTACTCCTTCATCAACATCAAAACGTTCATAAAGAATAACTTACACACTAGTTTCTTGTTTAAAACAATTAACATAACTTCTGCTTTTTACTACAGAAAGCCTTTTTGTGAGTTTACCTCAGTGTGAATGAAAGACATGGAAATGAGCTTGTCATCAGAGTTGTAAGAATAAGAAATAAGAATAAAGCTTTAAAAATCAACAAATTAGAAAAGCGTTAACATCCTGAAAACGTTGAAAGTCTGCAGGATATAGAGAAGAATTCATGTTTTGTGATGACCTGCTTGGGTTTGGTAGGAAAGTTTGATGTAACTCTTGTGTGAAGGACAGTTGCTTGAGAAAAGATGTGTGTGCCGCTATCCCTGACTGTATATGGAAACTGGACCCCTCCCCCCTTGCGTTCTAAACAGGAAGTACCTGCTGGCTCCAAGAAGCTAAAATCCCAGAGACTTCAACAGAAAAATAAACAGCTATTTATATTTGTCAGAATAACTATTCTTACTCTAAATTCTTTTGTACATTTAGTTGATAATCCATTTTTTTGGTTGGTACTTCCGTGTTATGCAAAAGGATGCTACCCACACGTCACTGTCAAACCCAAGTCCATGATTGGTCAGAGTACAGCGCTTTTGCAATTTCGCAATCAAGAAATCCAACTAGCTGAACTTTCAGTGCGCGATCAATGAACACCCGTATTGTACTTAGAGCCCACAACCGGACTTAAAAACTTGTGTAGCTCTGGACACGGAAGCCTGAAGTTTGAGTTGATGTGTGTTTACAAAGAGTTTTCAAGGAAAGTGGCCGCTTGAACGTACCTTGACTTGCTCAAGAGTTATAGTTCAGTGCACCTCATAGATGACAAGTTTAAAAATAGACTATTCATCGACGGTGCACCTTATTATCCCTTTAGTGTGGAAAATACAAAACAAAAGACTAAAGTATCTGCTAAAGCTAAAGATTAACAGATAAAAAGGGACTTCAAGTAACTGCCTTGAAACTACTTCTTCTTAACTGAAGAGAGTCAATGAAGTCCACATTTTAATGAGTCACGGTCCTCATTAAAGGTTCATTCTTATCCATCTTTAAAACTAAATGGATATAATGAACTCCCTTTCAGCCAGCTTTGTCTACTTCACCACATCAGTATCACAGATTATACGCAAATTAGAACAAATACTGAGTGAACGACCAACTGCTCCTCTTCTGAAAACGAAGTGACCCCATTATTCTATGCAACAGGATAAAAAAAAGTATCTAACCTCCCATCCCCCACAAACTGCCACAAATCTAACCTGTAAATGTTTCCTACTTTAAAACACACAGAAACAATAAAGGAGTTCATACAATTTGTTCCCTTTTTGTTTCATTTTTGCACATTGAATATCAAATTAGACTTTGACATGGGTAACCCTTCCTTTCTTTGAATACGCAGACAGACGTTTAACCCTAATTTGAACCCAAATGCAGATCTACCCCCCACCCCCGTCTCCATGTCCATATGATGCGGGGCAGCCCGGGAAACCAAAGAGAAGCCTGCAAAGGCTGTCTGAGCCGTCTCTTTGTTTATATCCCTGCGACGGTCCGGTGTAAAGATCGTATCTTTGCGTCAAAGAAAATGAAAGCCCCCAGGTGGTTGTCATAGATCTGACAGGTCTCAGAGGGATGGACTCATAAAGCTGATCCAAAGCCATCAGCTTATTTTTCAAAGTAATTTATTCCTAAAATACTTGGACAGTACGTGTAAAAAGCAGGGTCTATATTTAGGCCACTTTTTTGGTTATGAGCCAGAAAGATGTATTCAAGCTTGTCATTAAATATGACAGTCGTTGTGGTCTAATGATACAATCACCTCAGGAACTTAGCTCTGACGCAGCAGATCTCATTCCCAGAAAGTTTTAGGATAGCTGTTCATGCTAACGTGCTAATTTGACCGTGGCTCCTTCAAAAGCAAATGGTCTTAGGTGGAAAAAAGCCTCACGTTTGTCAAGCCAATTGAAAAACAACTTTACTTTAGGTGACATTAATTCATCACAATCCTTCCCTATTAAGTCTTAGTCACAACTGCGCTTACGGGTGGATACGGGTTATCTGCGGGTAAAAATGTGGGCAGACCTGTGCACGGGAAAAATCAAGGTCTTAGACCGTTCACTGAGCCCATTGAGAGAAAATATTCATACACACTTTTTCTATGGGCATGCTGCGAGAGACAGGTTGTAACGAATACTTGTACAATACATAAGGGTAAATAAGGGTGAAGTAGGTGAGATGCAGGTGTATTGTGCACTTTTTTTTCAACCCCTCCAAATTCTATCCAGGGAGCTTGTTAGTGCTGTTCATGTGTTAAGTGTGCGCTCCTCAGCCCTGGCTGACTATCAGAGTGAGTTTACAATTATTCCTACCAGAGTGTGTATCACCTGAACACCCTGTGCGTGCAGCATTTGTGCAGGATATCCCTGTACTTGGCCGCATTCATCTTTACCCTCCATTGCAGTCAGTCGTCTTGAAAAACACCCTCAAACAGCATGATGCTGCCACCACCATGCTTCACTGTTGGGACTGTATTGGACAGGTGATGAGCTCTGCCTGGTTTTCTCCACTCATAGTGCTTAGAATTAAGGCCAAAAAGTTCTATCTTGGTCTCAAGGTGGAGGGCTGCAGTGATGGTTGACTTTCTAAACTTTCTCCCATCTCCTGACTGCATCTCTGGAGCTCAGCTGATCTTTGGGTTCTTCTTTACTTCTCTCACCAAGGCTCTTCTCCCCCGATAGCTCAGTTTGGCCGGACGGCCAGCTTTAGGAAAGGTTCTGGTCGTCCCGAACATCTTCCATTTAAGGATTTTGGAGGCCACTGTGCTCTTAGGAACCTTAAGTGCAGCAGCTATTTTTTGTAACCTTGGCCAGATCTGTGCCTTGCCACAATTCTGTCTCTGAGCTCTTCAGGCAGTTCCTTTGACCTCATGATTCTCATTTGCTCTGACATACACTGTGAGCTGTAACGTCTTATTCAGACAGGTGTGTGGCTTTCCTAATCAAGTCCAATCAGTAGAATCTAACACAGCTGCACTCAAATGAAATGGAAATGGACAGCTCCTGAGTTAAATTTATGTGTGTCACAGCAAAGGGTCTGAATACTTAGGACCATGTGAAATTGCAGTTTTTCTTTTTTTAATAAATTTGCAAAAATGTCAAAAAATTCTGTGTTTTTTGTCAAATTGGGTTTTTGTGTGTACATTAATGAGGAAAAAAGGATTTTAGCAAATGGTTGCAATATAACAAAGAGAAATCTAAGGGGATCTGAATACTTTTCCTACACACTATGTGTCAATCACTTGCCTTTGGTATGAAAAGAGTTTTATTAATACAGTTTGATTTGATGAGGGTACATAATATACTGGAGCTGGAATGCTCTGTTTTTATTGCTTTTTACCCCATCATTTCTTGTTCATGCAGTTTTTCCACCAAACAAGCAGTTTTTGATCATGTCAACATAGTCTACTCAGTCTAATCCACTCATGTGAAAGCAAATTAACCAAAGAAGGGTGGGAAGCATTCCTTCCCCATTAAATGTGTTTACACTCTCAAAAACCCTATAAAATATGATTAGATTATCCGTTGTGGTTGAAGTTTTTTAATTTTTGACCAAAAAGAATTTGAGCTTTAATTTATTTTGACGTCAACCTGTCAGATATGGGCTTTTTTTTTAATCACAACAGTCCTATGTTTTGACTCATTGCTCTATGTCAAACAAATAGATTGGTGTCCCACTGTCTGTCTGCAATTCTGACCAGCTTGAGCACGTTTATGCAACATAGAAAGGCCTCTCTGAGGAATGCAGATTAACGAGGAGAGAAGCTGGGTTGCAGTGGCTTTGGCGACAGGGTTCTCTATCTCTGTCCCCCTCTCCTCAACCCCCTGGAGCCCTACAAAACTCAGTTGGGCCCCACTTGGAAGAAGGACCTTTGTCCTAATCCGTACCACACGCATGAAACGGGTACGCAAGCACTCTTCTTTTTCTTTTTTATTTATTTTGCAGTGTCAAAGACTCTCAAGGCAAGTACATAAAACCTTTTAGTGAAAGCCTTTCCATGGGGGGATAATCCCTGATCATTTCCGTGCAGCAGGGACATATTTCGTGGACAGCTGGGGGATGAATCACCAAAAAGAGAGAGGCACTAATAGGACTAAAGGAGAGGTGGTAAAACACTAAAAAAACGCAGGAAAAAGAGCTTTCATTTTTCGGAATAAGAGGGTTAGCGGTGTAAGCGCCTCGGAGCTTACTGGGTCCTTCTTGTCAATTACTATTTGTTACTGGAACATACAGAAGTGGAATTTTGGACCGCTCTCTGGCGGAGTGTTCATGATCCATAAATAAAGCGATATATTTAATTATGTGAATGTATTTACAATTTAATTTCAAATAATACTTGATTTTAACCCCGTAAAGCCTACTACATTAAATAATGCACTTTTTTTTTTAATGAACATGCCCTTTGATGAAATACACACCACAAAATATGCAATATCATTTTTTAAATAAGATATTGATAGCATCATTTATGATCCGTTAGGTGATTTGGTAAGTTTTTGCTCACAACAATATTAGGTTAAGATGCAAAAATATTGACGTGTGTTCAGGAAAATTTACCAACTGTCTCAAATTTAACCCACACATTTTTAACATGCTGTAACTATTTAAAAAGAAATATTTATCAACTAATGTTGCATTCTTATAAAGCAGCAAGTAGTCATTTAAAGAAATAAATAATAATGGACGAGTTATTTGAGTTACTCTTATTGTAAAGCTTTAAAAATTGGAAACACTTTTTCTGCCAAAAGTGTTTTTTAAGATTTCATGGAGGCAGCCATTTTAAAATGAGCAGGAAACTCCCTTCTACTGCCCCTAGTGGAAAGGTGATGATCTACAGGGCAAAAAACATGAACCAAGGTATATACAATGAGTTTTTAAGGAAAGTTTGGATCATGAAAATGAGATAGGGGTCAAAAATGACATTGCTGGTTGTGTGCTTTGTAAGTATCTTAAATTAGTGGTATAAAGTAACATGATGTGATTTAATGTGCAAGTTTTAGTAGCAGGAAGTAGAGGTAAAGTTGGAACATGGTCTACCAGTACATGTGACTGGTGAGTCCACAGTTACAGTGAGGCTTTTCTTAGGCCCCCCCGTCCCTCCTCATTCCTCAGCAAGCCCACATGTGTTTTATTAGCAGGCAGGCTCGCTGGACTGTAAATTCCAGTGAGGGGCTGGCCTGAGGAGAAGCGCAGCCCAAGTTCTAAGAAAAGATCAGTGCAAATTTTTACTTTTCAATCAGCTCTTTGTTTCTCTATTTTTTCCCAACCTTTTACTTCATATTTAGCTTTTAATTTTCTTTTTTTCCAGTTCTTCTTTCATCTGACTTTCGACCCTCTTTTTTTTTACTACATTCCGGTGACCGTCGTACCGCGTTCTTGCTCCGTGACTGCAAAAACCGCCGCATTCCCAGATAAGCAAACATTAGACAAGACCTGCAAAGCAATGGTTTCCGTTTGCTTCGGGACAAAATAACTTTAACCCCCACCACCACCACCAGCCCTCCCCTTCCTGATGCAAACATGCACACACTCCTACACAAAGACCCAGACGCACACACACTCACGCCTCGCTACCTATCGCCAAAATTTATGTTAGCTTGCTTTCCAGTCTCTCTCCCCGCCATCAATATGACAATCATGATTAAGGCGTGACACGGCAGGTCGTGACCTGAGCTGCCCTCCCCTACCCCCTCTAAAAAAAGAAAAGAAAACCCGGTCACCCTTCTTAGAGTGTACACAAACAAGCTGAAGGAGCCTTTAAGGGCAACAGCGTGATTTTGATTGTAGCTCTTCAGCAGAAGTGAAATGAAAGTCACATTTGAAGTCTCTGTTTTAAGCTTCCTCTTAAATCACTTTCTACTTTCAAGAAAGAAATGCTCAAAAAAGCTGAATTTCTGAGTCTAGAAGGCTCACCCGTTTAAGAAAAAGTGAAAAAACGCACACAAACAGGAAAATGAACAAACATTTGACCGGATGCATTTCAGTGTTTCATGGCTCAACACATCTCAGAAGTGCAAACTGACCTTTTGTCTCAGGTTCCCTCATCAGGAATAATTGTGCTCGTTCGTGGAACGTCAGTCGACAGGTGGTCTGACACATTTGTTGTCATATCATCGTTAGGAACAAAGTCAGCTCTAAAGGCATGCTTAAGGTCACTCTGCACATTCCATGGAGGTTCTGACACCAAGGATCTCTGTTGATGAATGTCATGTCATGGGTTGAGCAAAAAAGGAATTTTTAGAATTGCAATTAGCTTTTACATCTCTGGGTAAAATAGAGTAAGCTTTACTAAAATTGATTTTTCTCCTTCAAGTCTCTCCATTAGGATTTATAAACCAAAAGTTACAAGATTACACATCTTCTTTTTTGAACCCAGAAAACTTGTTAAAATGCACATGTGTAAAGACCCTCTGGGATGAAAATGTTTTATTTTGGGGTGCTTTAAACATGCTTTTGTGGCAATTTTCCAATGATGTATATAGAAATGTAAGCTCAAAATTGCTTTTCTGAGTATGTACTCATTCAGATCACTGTGAATCAGGAGCGGACGAAAAAAAATACAGTTCGAAAAAGCTTGTTTTTGTTACGTAGAAATTACAATGAGCTTGCCACAAGCCCCTTGCTCTGCTTTATTCTGATGTGAGGCGCTGTGAGCTAGTGAGAGAGCATGTAAACAGAAAGCTCTCAGGGGGAAGGGGTTGCTTTGTGCCAATGGTCACACCCACAACTCAGAGATGAATTTCTAATGAACTCCTGCCACTTCACAGAAACTGTGACATAGAAAACGGCACAGGTTTTTCTGATATGGGCAACTAACGGAACAATCCCAATTAAAAGACCACTGGGACTGCTTTTAAAATGGATCCAAAGATGATCTGAGTGGGTCTTTAATTGCTATCATTGCATCTGTCCAAGTGTTAGTTCAGCTGAAAAACCCTCAAATGGCAGAAGGTTACAGATGCTTTCACGCTATGATGATTAAAGGTCACATCTGTTTTGGCTCACCTGTGGTTTCGACCTTAAATCCTGCATGACCCTACAGGATGCCCAGTATCTGTAACCAACCACTTTTCTAGAAGTGAACTACAAAAAGAGGACTGCTTCATCTCAGGATTCTAAATGATCAAATTAACCAAACGGGTTAAAGGAAACTATAATATGTCTTTTCAACTGTTTTGCTGCTATTATGATTATAATAAGAAGTTAGTTTTTAGATTGTTCTGAAAAGGGTTCCTATAGCTTTTCGATGTTTTTAATGAAAGCACTCTGAACCTGATGTATTTTTTAAGTGTCTGAGGTTGAAAACAAAATCCCCCTTAATATAGTAAAAGTACAGATGGAAGTCTGTAATAATAAACAACTTAAGAGAGAAACTTTTGTAGTTTTATTTTGATCTTTTACTGTGCCGCAATCTCAAAAATTTAAATAAAAATACTCAGAAGTGAGGCTTTTCACAGAAATTGTTAGGTAAAAAATATGCAATTAAAAATTGATTAATTAGATTAATTCATTACAAGTCACAATGAATTAATCGTGCCAAAAAATTATTCGTATGACAGCACAAGTTTTGGTGAAGTACCAAAAAGAGTACCAAAAATGTCCCATTTGTGGCTCCCAGCATGGAGGAACACTGTTGTTTTACAAGCCAGCAATTAAGCTTAAAAAAAAAGTCTGAATAAATGTAGATCATTGAGAGCATTATTCCTTCTGCACTAGCGAGAGGACCTGAAACGTTTTTTTGAAAAATGCATGAAAGAGAAAAAAAAATCCCCAGTGGCAGAAACTTCAGAAACAATTTGCTGCAGCTTCAAAATAATTATTACAGCTCTTTTTTTCCACATGAATTTAAATGACATTAGAACTAAATTCTGTCACCAGACTCAGCAGGTTAAACGGTTTTACAGCTGGTATTCATGGAAAAAGGCCGTGGAGGATGGAACATGTCATAAAGAGTTTATGAGTGGTGACGGCATAGTGTTCTGCAGTTTAATTACCTTTCTATCACTAGGCCTGTTTCCCATTATATCCCATCACTCCTTTCCTCAGCTGGCATTTGTTTTACCACAGAAACAATCAAATCTTCAGCTTTAACCCATTTGGGAACAGGCAATGTTTGCTGATGTAAAGTTGGGCATTCACTGGCATATTCCTGGTGCTTTTTGCACAAGAACTTTTATTTTCTCTTTTATAGAAGACTTCCTGTATGAAAAAAAGTCATACTTGAGTAAAGTATAATTTAATCGTTGAAGCACAAATACATGCATTCTCAATCAAACGTTTGTGTCATTTTAAGTCCATTTGAGAAGTGGAAACTTGTCTTGTCTCCCATGTTATCTTATTGTGTCTTTATCTTTTCTATGTTTTTTCTTCATGGTTTTGTCGGGTTGTGTTGTGGGCCTTTGTGACACTTATTTGACCATGTTTTATGCACTACAAGTTGCACTTAAAAGCCTAATTTTTTCCCCAAAAAAACAAAAGAAAACCTGGTGTGCCTTAGATATGGATTCATTCTTGTTGCTTGAGAATTACGCAGTTTATGTAGTTTACTAAGTTTATGCACAATTATTATGAAACATTACACAATTGTTGTTGTTTTTTTTTTGCGAGATGCAAAAGCAAATCTGTGGCTTTCCACGACTCTTCCATGTGTGTCCACGTACGTCAAACGGACTTTTCATGTCTGTACAGCTGACGTACGCCTTTATATTGCACATGCGGCGCACATATCACGTTACATAATTGACCCACAAATCAATAATAAATTGCAAATAAACACTAAAATAATCCACGCACAGTTCATGCTTGACTTGCGTACTGTTTAGTGTGTTTGGTAAGTAAATTGATCAATCTTTCTTCCCTTCAGCAGTTTACACAGAGTGTGGGTCTCTTGCTCCCGACCCTTGACCCCGGAAGAGACCCGACCACCCTTGCAGGGCAGTCCAGAGCTGTGCAGCAGGCAGGTCATGAGAAGGGGAGACTCTGGACGTGCACCGGGCCCTTCCTGCGGACCTCCCCAGCTGCAGCTCCCGTCTTGGAGGGGGTCCTCCCCTCGGCGAGCTGCCTCGGCTGGCGCCAAGCAGCTGACTTTGGATTGGTGCAGAGCAGGGAAATCTTGCTGTTTAATTAAAACAAAGCATCGCGAGGGCCCGCGGCGGGTGTTGACGCGATGTGATTTCTGCCCAGTGCTCTGAATTTCAAAGTGAAGAAATTCAGTTAACGCTGGTTTAGGTTTTTGTAGCATGATTTCTTCGTTCTTCTTCTGTGGTTTTAACATGGTTCATTCATCATACATCTGTAAAAATGTCATATAAAGAGCCCCAACTTTTCTTACTTTCTGCACGTATATTCACGTATGACCCATTTTCATCCGTGCAATACGCGCACATTGTCAGTAGAGGCAGTGTGACGCGGCCAGCTCCAAATCTGCCGGTATGGACATGCTGTGTGTGAGTCCTCTCCAGATGTGATCCTGTGTTTTTTCTTTTAGTCCGCTCTAAGATCGTCTTACCTGTGTCTTCTCATCATTAAACACGTTAACGTCCCAAACCAGCGAACCGGCACTCAAACTGAGAGTCAATCAATCAAATGTTTTTAGTTCGTACCAGGCCACTGCCCTGGGCACCTCTGAGCAAACAGTACCTGGGCTTTCCACACACTGAGTTTACATGCAATAAATAAATATTTCCACAGTGAATAATGGGATGTATTCACTGAAATAACACCTGCAGGACAGCCATAAAGAATGAAAACACCCTTAGTTCCTCGGTTATTTTTTGTATCAAGATTGGAAATTTAAAAACATTTTATTTCAGGCTTTACTTTTATGCAAACCACATTTCACGCATTTGGGTCACTGGGTACAGCAAGAAGGCTGTTTTGTGTGTCTTCCTCTAGAGCTGTAACAGCTTGTGTGAAGTAGACACTATTTTCTATCAGTCACAGCTGAGTTTCATAGGTCACTAACTCTTCACAAAGTTTTCTCACAGCTTGACTCAGAAAAGAAGTTAAGAAAATAGAATTGGGTCATCTTAGATGACTCTGTGACCTTTTTGAACATTTTTTGAGAAAATGTGTAATGTTCAAATGTCCAGGGACAAGGCCTGAAGTTTGCACAAGTTTGTAACCCCCCTCATTGTAAATTTAAATAAAAAAAAAATACATATCTCAATAAACGCCATTAAATAAGACAAGTAAAGCAGATATGCACCCCTTCTAATTTCCAATGTGAAAAAAAAATCCAGTGATTACCAGTGAAGGCAGTGATAATGTGATATCAATGTGCCGTCTGTCAGGAGTCAAAAGAAGAAGAAATTAGGCAGCTTTAACTTACTGTTTAAAGCAACTTTAAAAACAGAAGTGGAGTTGGATCTGTTCATCGGTTAACCACTAGGGGGCGTGCTTCAAAAGCAAGTAAGACTATTTAATGCATTGGCTGTAAATGAGAGCTGGACCGGGTGAGCGTGAAGCCACCTATTGAAACTGGCTCCAATTAAGTAAATTTAGTCACGATATCGTCACGATAGAGACACGTTGGAACCAGAAATCGTCATAAATCAATGATTTGTCCAAGTCTGTTTAAGCCAATGTTTCTATGGCGACCACCCTCACCAATCAGGAGTGGGCTTGTTGGATGGCCATACTGCTACCACTTGAAAGCGGGTTTGGGAGGATCTGTCAATAAAACCTTTTAAGCGTTCAACTTTCGACCGTGTACTTTCAAAGAGGCATCTGATTGGTCAGTTTATAAACAGAATTACTTGCAATAAAAAATATACATATAACGGAAAACAATAAGGAATATCAAGGACATGTTCAAAATGGTTGCAGATCAAGAATGGTTATTCTGACAAATAAAATTACTAATGCTATTAATGCAATATTTTACCCCCCAGCCCCACCCCCCAGTGCTAGAGGGGAGGGGCCACTCAGTCCATTTCTCATACACAGCCAGTAATTTAATTCAGTGATTAATGGTTCCATTTAACTACAGGTATTAAAAAAAACCTGGTTCCTCAAAATGTTTTCGTCTCTTTCGATAAATTTAATGACAATTGAACTGGTGTTAAATCTATAAAACTTTTTATTGTATAAAACTTTTACTGTGAAATTTCAAACAAACAAGGGTGTGATCTTTTGATTGACAACTTGGGGCAATGCAGTAGATGAACATGAAGCCAAAGAAACACACTTCATAACACACCTAAAGCCAACTATTGACTCATGACGCTACAGTCTGTCCACATGTATCTAAACTGTGTATATGTACTCTTCTGTCAATGTGGTGGAGGGGACTGACAGAGTGATTCCAGGATCTAAGCTATCCAGGGCTTATGCACCTAACAGGGTCTCCCAGAAAGACAGGACGTGCCAGACAAAGAGCGGTTCAGACCCGCTTTTATGAGCAACAAACATCCAGACCCTGTTGCGCCGCCTGGACTGGTGTGACCGGGTCTCCTCTCTGGATCCAGTGTCTGGTGGCCAGGGCTCTTTACACAGGCCGTCTGGTCCAGCTCAAAGAGACAAAGACACAGACGCAATGCTGAGGTGGGGTGGTGTTCTGGACGTCTCCCACTGGGCCGAGGCCTCGAGGAAAACAAAGGACACACTAGACAGAGCAGAGCCTGAAAGCACCTCAGAATCTCCCCTAAGGATGTGGAGGAAGTGGCCTGGGAGAGGGACGCTAAGACTGCTGTCCCTGTGAGCCGGTCCCAGATGACAGGGAAAGAAAAATTGATGGATTCCAAACGTACGGTCGTGTGTGCTAAACTGTTCCTTTTTTTAGTGAAATTTTTTGGCTTTTGTCAATTTTTTTTTATACTTATTACAGAGATCAAGTTAAGGTCAAAATAACATCTAAAATGCACATTTTCTGCTAGGACCCCATCAAGAATTGTAGCATTGATGTAGTTTTACCTAAATGGGGGAACAAATACCTGATTTTTACCACACCGTCCATACAAAACTACTTTTCCGACTCGTTGAAAACATGTTTTCCCATTGTCTCACGTTGTACATAACAGTGGTTGAACGTTAAGTGGTCTTTTTTAATAACACACTGTATGGTCGGGTTGCAGTTAGTGGCTTCACAGCCATTTTCTCAAATACAAATTAGTGATGCTCTACATGACAAATTATTATGTACTAACATGTGAACCCTCTTCAAATGACATTTAGCACTTGATTCCCACGGATGTCCGCTAATATCACCTTTCCACTACTCCTGCAACGAATATTCCCACCCCCTCCTGTAACCTGCCACCTCATTATCTGTAGGGCTTTGAGGTGAGGAGGATGTGGTCCGCTTAAGGAGGATTTACCAATGCTTTCCCCAAAACACAGCATGCAAACTCCAGAATTAAAGCCTCGCACCTCAACATATCTTTGCACAAATGTACAACAGAAGTTAGTTTGTTGACAGACATGAGGAATTGAACATTAATTTCATTTTTGGAAAGAGTAGACATTATTAAAGTCCTACTCTGATCATCCTTTGATCTATTTTAAAAGATTTCACAGTGGTCTTTAGTTACGATTATGCCGTTTTTTGCCGAAATAAAAACACCTGTGGTTTAGGATTAAGATTAAAGTGTTTATTAGAAAGATAGAGGAAGTCAATTTCCCACCAGATGCACAGGTGAGCGTAGGAAAACTCCAGAAGCGGCCATGACAGAGAAATCTCCAAAGTGAAGCTGCGCAGGGCGGATGATGTCACCAGATCGGTAGGGGATCCCCAAATGCTGAGGGTGTGGGAGAAGACTGACGTAGAGCGGCTTAAGTCAGCGATGGGATGAGACGAGGGACTCATCCAAAAGAATCCAAAAACATGAAGGGGCTATAGATGACAGAACAAAGACTTGCTGGAACGCGAACTGACTCGATGAACTGGCAGCGTGGAAGTGATCTATTCATGGATCTATTTGTCTACAAGTGCATGCTTCAGAATGGAGTGGAGCAAAGAGCTAGTGGCCTTTTTTGTCTGCTCCAATTCACTGATTTGAATAAAGAAAACTCAGAAATGCAATGTTAAGCTTAACTTTCTTCACATAAACTGTAAGTCTTCCATCATGAGAAAAATGCCTCAAAAATGTTAAAAACACAATTTTCATTACAGTGGGTCTTTAAATAGACATGGAAAGCCAAGAAAACAGCTTATCAAAGGTAAACGCGTACATGTGCATAATAGGAGTGTATATGAAAACAAAAGGGCAGTGTGTTGGAATAACTTTGGGAAAAACCTCTTGTAAAATGTCGTCTCCTTGTCTGAATCGGTGCCACATTCCAGTCAACTGCAGCAGCCTTGTGTCTCCTGTTGTGTGTTTAAGGTGCTACTTAAAGTAGCCATTATCTGTGCTTTTGCTGATAGTAGACGTCCAGTGACTCTGTTTGCAGATAATTACGGACTGGCCATCACTTGCCAGGTCAAAGTGAGTCAGCAATCTTGAAAATCTTTCAAAAATTAACATCAGTCTGATCAAATGTTTCTGCATTGTGGTTCATTTCACTCCACATTTTCTTTGAAATTGAAACAGATTTAATTCCTGTTTCGAAACCAACGTGAAAATTGTTATGCACGTTCATAAGCCCATCACTCACTCCTGAGAGGTGAAGTTCAGCCGTGGGCAGAAGGACTCGTTTGACCTCCAAGTCGACGAAGCGATGGCAGGAGTTAAAAATGTCTGCTTCGTATGGGCAGACACCAAAAGGAACAAATCCTCCTAAATTACAGTGAGAGATGGATTTACAGAGAATATGAGGTGGGGCAGACGGAAACCTAATGGACGAGGACGGCCCCGTAATACAGACTCCCTGGAAGGCATTTTCCTCACCGCGCTGGAGTCTCAATCACTCACACTGACTCAAAACGGCCCGAGGAGGATGGCCTTTCACATTTACAAACTCTTTATTGTTGAAGTGTGTGGGAACAATGCTGAAGGCTTTGACAGGAGGACGCATGCACGTTTCTGTGCGACAGTTCGCGGTTTCAACCCTATAAAGCCCTCTGCATCAAAGTATTGACAGCAGTTTTTTTTTAATTAAGATGTTTTTTAAACTCTTTGATTAAACTTTTAATGAGATATACATAGCATACGTTGGGTGAGTTGGTAAGTTTTTGCTCACAACAATATTAGTTTAAGAAACAAAAGAATAGATTTTAGTGTTCAGGGGAAAAACATCCCTCTTTTTTACCCATAGTCCTAAATTTGATCCACATATCTCTAACATGCTGTAACTGTATTTTAAAGAATGAATTATCAGCACATTTTGTAATATTTCAATGAAGCAAGTAGTCATTTAAATAAATGAGAACTGAAATTTTAATGAACTCCTGCCGCTCTGCAGACGCTATGTCCTAGAAAACGAGACAGGTTTTTAGATTTTGGCTAAAAATGACATCAACATAATTAAACGCCATTGGGAACGCTTTTTTAAATAGATCAAAAGATGATCAGAGTGGGTCTTTAAACCAATTCAAAGTGAGAATTTTTAGTGTTATATGCAAAGTCAGCTGTTTAGGAGAGACCACGTCAAAAGGTGCAGAAGGCACCACCTAAAACTGCCCTTTCAAAAAAGAGAAATGTGAGTTTACGACGTCTAAAATCTTTCTGAAGCAACGCAAAAATGAAGGCTGCTTTTAAAGGCATGAACACACACAGCCAAGAATTATTTAAATCATAACAGCATAAAATTCTCTATAAGTAAAGGTTATTTGATACATTTATTGTTTAGATATCACTTGTGTCAGGTCATGAAAGTCCAGTTTGATCTCCACAATAGAGATCAAATAGGAATTGGATTGGAAAATGTCCATTTTTTTTCTATTTATACATTTTGGAGCATGCTCTATTTAACAGACGCCCGTGGGAAGCGTTAGCTATATTTTATGTGACAACTGAAAGTCTGGCTCAGTTCTCTCTACATTTCAAACATGACTTACAATAATAAGGACTCGCTAGGAGGGAAAACTGCAACTATACACATCTGAATTACTCCCCTGAAGAAGCAGAAACGATGGAGCCGTACTCATGCCTTACGGTGGTTTCTCCGAGTTCACTCCACCGCATGGAATCCGGCTCCAGACCAGCTCTAATCGTTACAAAGATATGAATAAGGATACAGCTGAATGACCAACATAAATGTGCTTTTTTTTCTCTCCACTCAACAGTCAGAATAGTTGTGAAAAAGATTTTTTTTCCTCTTGGCTCAAGTCTCCTGCTGCGCCTCTGAGTAAGTGTGGAAAACTGCAGTTTTTGCAGGATCCTTTGGAGAGCAGTAATTCTTCCTTCCAGTGGACTGTGAACACTCCATTTTTGCCCAGCAAAAGCCCAGTTTTGGAAGACTAAGAAAAACAAAAACACCAGGGAAAAATACTTAGCAAAGTCGAGGGACGCAAAAAGGAAAAGTAAGGTAGGAAATGTCATAAATGAAGGAGGAAGTTTTTCTTAACTTCACATTTTGTTCTCATACAAGGCGGAACAGTAATCATCTTCAGATCAGTAGTGGCCGTCCTGCTGGTGCAGATGAGATCATCTGCTTGCTTAGGAAAGCAGCTCTGACTGATAGCAGATCAGGCTTCACAGGTACAGCACATTCTAATAACAAACAACACTCTGCAGTGGTGCAAACTGAAACAGATCAGGGTTTTTTTTTCTTGTACTTTCAAACTGTAACCAGTCGAATTCTTCAACACAAGCTGTGATGCTCAAAGCTTTTTCAGCTCGGAGTTAATGAGGCGGTTATAAAAGTGTCTGTGAGCACGTAGCTTACAGACAGGTCATCTTTACCTTCAGCATAAAACTTTATTGATACTGCACTTTTTAGGCTATAAAACCACTAACTACACACTGAAAATACTTTTCTCAGCCAGAATGAAAATTTTGACGCGTTTCTCCCTTGAGAGATGTCATCCTCGCCGACATATCAAAACTCAACCGTTTCTGTGATCAACGTGAAAGCATGTTGGCTTTGCACAGATGTGCACACATAACGGCACAAAGCCACTTTCTCCACCTCAGAATCCGCTGAATTTATGTTAATTGCCTAAAAAAGTTTAAAAAAAAAAAGGCAACATAAAAGGGGAAATCATTCAGAAAGTGAATCAAAATTTTGTAGAAAAATAAGGATGAAAACTAATGTGCTTACAATAGAAATGTATGTAGGTTTCTCAAGGTGAATTCTGTACAGGAGGGCACTGAGAAGACTGACTGACAATGGTCTACAGCCAGTGTTATTGCACGCAATTAATTTAAAAGATTAAAATAAAAAAAATGTTAAACATTTAATTTAAAAAAATGTATGTTTTGATGTTTATTAATGATAATTAATTACACCATCATCTGCCTGTTCAGGCTTCCATGTCAGTTTCTGAAAATGCACACTTTTGCACTTTAGACTTTGCACTATGTCGCTGATAACATGGCCATTTACAAAATAAATACATATTTTAAAGATTTTTAGTACTTTATTCTTGTTATTTTTTAGGTTTAAGTCCCTTTTTCAAAAAAGGCAGACTATTTGATACGTACCAACGTACATACCATTTCACCGAGGTGTCACTGAGCCGGCAGTGACCTTGAACTGCAGCGGCAAAGGAAAGCGATATACCGGTATGTGCTGACCATCACGATAGGTTAATCAAGCATCAGTTTAGAGAGAACGTTCACCTCTTACTGCTTGTTTTTGTCCACATCAAGAAGGAAAAGTTTGTTTGAAAGAAGCCTGCGCATACAGAACATTGTGACCAGAACTTCTCTTTTAGACATGCATACACACCCAGCAGCCAATCAGATCTGAGTATTCACCCAGACCATTTAAAGTGCAGAAACAGAATATTTGTTTCTTCTGGCTATATATCAGCATCTTTGTTTTCTTGGAGTAATACTGCAAACATTAAAGTCTTTACAGTTCTGCTTATCTTACTGTTTTATGCACACAAATTACATTTCTGAGTTATCACTTTATACATGTAAACATTTCAAACAATAAAAATGAAGGAAGCATTTTCTCTCTGGCCTGTTTTTGTTAATTTACAATTACTAGTGATTAATCACAATCCAGAAGTGTGATTAATCAGATACCTTCATTCATTCATTTTCTAAACGTGATTCATTTTTTAATTGATTGACAGCACTAATTCTAAATTACATTCATGACAGAAAAATGAACAGAAAAATAAAATCAGAAAAGATTTCGAATCCCTTCGCTTGTTATTGCCCTACCAAGGCCACACCTCCTTATAATGTCCCTCCAAAGCAGTGGGCCTAAAATTGACCCTTTGAAAATCCTTTATTTCATTTTTTAGATTATACTGTCATAAAAAGAAACACTGAATCAAATACAGCTGGGGCTGTAACACCCCACTAACCAAGATAAAACTTCTTCCCCAAAGAAGTATTTATTCTCAGAGGGGTGTCCTCACAGGGCGCGCTAGCCACACACGCAGGGCGCGCTAGCCACACACGCAG
>BSAI01000030.1:2110788-2392235 GCA_036245035.1 Adrianichthys oophorus
CACGCAGGGCGCGCTAGCCACACATGCAGGGCGCGCTAGCCACACACAGGGTGCACTAGCCCCAACGAACGCTAGCCCCCCTCAACAAAATGCTAGCATCACAAAACTAGTGGGCGGCACTGAACAGAACTCAACAAGTTTGGTTTACAGATCTTCCCAAAACATTTAGCTTCAGCCACCAGGTTCACAAATGTTTTTGTCCAGGCCAGAGTGGCCACAATGCGCTCAAAAGCTCTGAAATACAAATCCACTTCAGACTTTCAACAAGAACAAGAGCAATGTTCACATTTAAACGTTTGATGAGCCTACTGATCTCTCCAGCCAAGGTCTGCCTTGGGGTTGGAGCACTCCTGTTCAATTAACTTAACTTTCCAAAAGGGTTTTGACCAAACAATTCACAGACTTCAAATGCAATGTTACAAATGAGCCATAAAGAAAAGCTCATAACCAATCTTTGTGTCAAATTACAAACAAAAATTGTTACAAAACTCAAGTTATCAAAAACTTTCAGAATCAATGGACCCAGATGGATAACACTTCCAGGACGAGACAGATTGCAGAGCCACCATCCGGATTTGAACCAGTACCTTCTTGCTGTGAGGTCAAAGTGCTAACCACTACACCACCATGCAGTCCATTAATCCCACAATAAATGGAAATATGCCTAATATTTACTCAAAAGGCCATAAATGAAAGCAGGAGTGCAAGTATTTCCGGTTAATTGGGTCAGACAATGCAGTAGTCAAAGATTTCCCAAAGTGTCCTGGAAAGTTCAGCGTGACTTTTGTTCTTTTATCATCTTCATATTTTTTTATTTTTTTTTTTAACTTTCACATTTCAAGAAATATGAGAAGATGAAAGCTTTCTTTTGGGGTGTTTGAACACACTTGTGACTTTCACCTTTAGGGCTGCCTTTTTTTTTTCCTTTCCCCTCCGTCTGTGTCGCCCCCAGTCTGCGTGATCGTCTGGAATGGCAGGAATGTCACACATCACCCTCGCAGCCGCGGCAACCACCACGGTAGCCACACTCTCTTGACTTTATGATTTGTTGACAAGTGGGTTGTCAGATTTGAAAGCACCAAGACGTCATAAAGGTTTTCGGTTCCGATAGGAAAATAAAGGAAGGAAAAAAACAGAAAAAAAGAGGTTTTGAGCAGATGGGATTCCAATACATCACACCAGTCCTATGAATTGAGAAGAATGTCCCTTTTTTTGGCCCGTGTTTCAACCGAGACGCGCAGGTCTTGGAGTGGGGTCAGCAGACAAGGGTCAGATGTCAGTCTGTTTATCTAATGAGAGATAAAGACCGATGGAGTTACAACCTCAGAGCGTGATAATCCGTGTGGTTTTGGCATCAAAGAGATGGGTTTTCCGTGCTCAATGATCAGGGAAAAAGGCAACCGATGTGTGGAACCACAGCTGCTTTGTGTTTAATTCACTTTGGCTCAAGCTTCTTACCATTTTGACGCTGACTATGCTTGTTGTAAACAAAAATTGATTCAAACTTTTTCTGCAACAATCACACATTTGGGTAAAGTCTGTTTGTTTATTTTCAGATGTTTCTTTCTTTGATACGACCAAAGAGGCCACCCAACATCTGAGCTGTAACGCTTGCGATTTGTTCATGTTGGAATCGTTCAGAGGAAATGTAGTTTTGTTTATTTATCATTCTACTTCCCAGCTGAGAGGACCCATAGCCATGTGCGTTGAGTTAATGGGATTTGAAGGACCACTTTAATATTAGAGGTGTGGACAGAAGGGTCACGTCTCCTTGACGGAGTCGAAAGAAGCAAAGATCGAAGATAAAACTTTGGACGGAAAGGACCTAATTACAAAAGGAAGAGGTCTTTGGGGAATGTGGAAAAAGAATCAAGTGACATGTAGTTGTTTCAGAGGAAGAAAGACAGACTGCAACAGGATAAAAAATGGAAACCAAGGCCGTATTTTGACATTTACTACCTATATCGGATGGTGAAAATACTTTACACATTCAGCTGTGCCCTTTTATTTCAGGTTTTTCCTGTTTTTTAGTTTCAGACAAATGTCCTTGTGCTTTTCGCATTAGTTGCCTGTTTTCTTACTGTGAATTCAAGGATCAGTTGCCATGACAGAGGAAGAAACTGCAATCGAGCACAGCTCAAACAGATGAAGTATTTTTTTTGTGTTGTCCCCAAATTTGATGAAACCCAGAGTTGTTGAATGTTGCAGTTTCTCAAAAGATGTTGGTTTCAGCTAATGACTGTGTAAGAGAACTGGACTGAGTGATTCCTCACCCCCCAGCGTTCCAAATAAGAAGGTTCCACTGGCCCCAAGAAGAAAAATCTCATAGACTTCCATTGAGAAATAAACAGCCATTACTTAGTCATTCTACTTGTCAGAATACCCATTCTTAATCTGATACCTTCTTTTTAGCATGTTCTGACTAATCCTAATTTTTTCCATTATATTTTTCTGTAGTACAAGTTTTTAAGTTGTAAACTGGCCAATCAGATGCCTCAATAAAAGCATGTGGTCTTACGTTGAATGGCTGACAGATTCTCCCAAGCTCGATTTCAAGTGGTAAGGGCGTGGCCTTCCAACAAGCTCACTCCCGATTGGCAAGAAGAGTTGTCAAAGAAATGTTGACTCAGACCGACTCGGACCAATCGCTGCTTAGTGATGTAATCTGGTTCCAACACTGAGGCATCCATATCGCAAAAGAAAAAAAAAAGGCATCTGAATTGACTTTATTTCATCTGAGCCATTTTTTATTGGTGACCTCACACGTACGTCGTCCAGATTTAACATACAGGCAATGCATTTAATAGAGCCAAACTTGCTTTGGTGGTTAACCAATAAACCAATCCAACCCTACTTCTTTGGAGTCATCCATTTTCTTTGGATCACATCCATTCGGTCCAGTTCTCGTCTACAGTCAATGGTTTCAGTCAGGAGCAACTTCTCATTGAAATGTTTTACTGTATTTCCCGCACTATAATGCGCACGTAAAAGCCTTCGTGTTTTTCAAAAAAATAACAGCACACTTTATAATCCAGAGCGCCTTATATAAGAAAAAATTCTGGTCGTGTTTACTGATGTTGAAGCGATTTTGAGAGGTACACAACACTGCCAAAATGTCTATTTTTAATGCATTTTTATACAAGTTTGGAAGTTACAGATTTTGTGAAAACACTAACGTGACTAACATGTAGCGTGTTACAAATAAGTTCTAAAGTTACTGTGAGCGCAGTTAACGTCTGACTGACTGATGGACTAATCTCTGACTCTTTTGTCTCGCTTAATGCACCTTATAGCTCAGTGCGTCCTTTATAAGTATGACATAAGTTTGAATAAATTGACGGTGCGTCTTATAATCCGGTGTGTGCTACAGTGCGGAAAAAACGTTACTCTGATCGTAGGCACTGAAAGGAATAGCCACACAATTGGGGCTCGTTTATGGAGATCCCTGTGGTCTTTGTGTCAGGGTGGAAGGAGCTTCAGATGAATGAACGAGGAAGAGGGATATCCCTATGACTGCAGAGGAGTCGCAGAGGGAGACATAAGAAAGGTAAAGTTAGAAGAAGCCGAGAAGGAATTGCCTTTGGGTGTTCCTCAACTATCTATCAAGACAGCCGGAGCTTTGCCAAGAATGTCTCCCACTTGAAAGAAAACCCGGAGCACTCGCCAAGGAGCCAAGCTGACAGGCTGGTGAGCGAAAGCGAACCTTGGTTTTTCTGATGTGAGCGAGAGTTCATCTTGAAGGGTTTGAGACTCAAATGGGTTGAAAGACATAATGAGTGGCAGCGCTTAACAGTCGTACTGATAGGTAGAGCAGTCAAATAAACAGAATGTGACAGGCAAGGGAGGGGATTTCAGAATGACTTCTCGTGAGCTGAAATCAGAAGCGACGAGTTTGTGAGAAGACGTTTACATAAGTTTGTATTTCCCACGCTTGTAATACAGTAAAACCAAATAGCATTTTAAAAAAAATTAGTTTGTATAAAATTTAAAATACTTTTTTTTAACTGAAATGGCGTTATTTAGAGAAAAATCCTTTTACACTAATTACTTTTTGCAGAAAATGATAATGTCTACAAATTCTTTTTGCTTGTTTTTTTAAAATAACAATTTAACTGGTCTGCTGATGAAAAAAACGACTCACAATAACGTCTGTGAGATAACAGAATGTAAAAATGAAATGCTTTTCTCAAAAAAAAAAACAAGCAGCTAAGTTGTGATGGTAAGAAAAGGATTTATGTTGT
Organism: Adrianichthys oophorus; assembly: GCA_036245035.1. Lineage (NCBI taxonomy): Eukaryota > Metazoa > Chordata > Actinopteri > Beloniformes > Adrianichthyidae > Adrianichthys > Adrianichthys oophorus. Next base: position 2,115,030 of record BSAI01000030.1, read on the forward strand.
TTTGCGTTTTGTCCTCATGTGGAGATCAGCGGAAAAACAATTTAATGGCGATGCGAGACAAAAGGGCAAACACAACCATCACTAACGATTACTATCGATTACTTTAGCCGAGGTCTCATGAAAAATAGGGCCAAGTTTGTTAGTCTGAAATATATTTCAAATAATTATTTTCATTCGAGATGGTAGCAACATGAAGTGATCTCCTATGAAAAGATTATTTTTTTTGTTGCTTTTTTCTCAGATGGATTATTAAGCAGTGATCGAGAGTAAAAATGTTTGAATTCTGTTGGAAAAATGCTGGAAAAATAAAACGTGATTTTCTGTTGATTCAGTAAACCTGATGATCCTGGACAAGCCCCCATTTTCTATCCAGCTTAACAACACAAAAAAGAACAGAGGACATCTAGATGTCTATACAAACGGTTAAAAGCTAAAAGACAATAAAACAAAGTGTAATATTCTAAATTCTTAGCCCTTCCTGTCTCTCAGCCTTGTTGCTAACAGCTCAACCTTGATATCTGGCTGCGATTGTTCAAATTGTCATGGTGAGCACAACACTCAACATTTTTATGGAACTTACCTATTTATGAAAAAAACCTTAGAACAGCTTCATTGTCTGTTAATAAAGGATCAATTATTGTTTTTCAGCATTTCACACATTTTGCTAAAAAGAGGGCCTTCCAGCCGGAGTCCTATTAGTTCACAGAGGCCAGGCTTGCACTAAAAGACAAATGTAAAAGTGAGGAGAAGTCCACCCTCCTGGATGCTGAGTATCAGAAGAAATGACACATAAGATTAGTAGTGAATGGATAGTGCGAGTGCAGCCCCAAATGTGCGGAGACAACCACACAAGGTTTGGAGAAACAGCTCAGGAGGAAAAAGGGATTAGTGTCACTCAGTTTTTTCTGTAATTGGTCGACATGGGCCAACCTCTGTGATTCAAACCGTATGCCTTCTGAGATGCGATCAGAAATATAAATGTCGGCATTGTTGTGTAAGAGTTTGGGCTACTCGATGTCCTTCATGAATCTGAGCAGTCTCTTGAAGACTAACATTAGGGAATGTTCCATCTTTTCCACACTATAAGGCGCACCGCCAATGAATGTTCTATTTTTGAACGTATGTAATTTATTAGGCGAAGGAAGCGAGACAAAAGAATCCGAGATAAGTAAGTCAATCAGTCAGACTTTAACTACGTTCAAAATAAATCGGGAATTTGTTTGCAACATGCTACACGTTAACCACGTTAGAAGCATTAGCCATGTTAACAAAACAAAACTAACATTAGTGTGACTACACTAGCTCCTAAGCTTGTTGGTAACACTTAAAAAGAACAATCAGACACTGCTAAAAGTTAGCGTATTCACAATAACACCCAAACATTTTGACAGAGCGCCATGTACGTTCTGGATCATAAGGCGTACTGTTGTTTTTTTTAAAAAAAGTAAGGCTTTTAAGTGTGCCTTATGGTGCAGAGAATACAGTACTGATGTCTAACGTTTAAAATAGCTGTTCATCATGAAGGATGGAATAACAGCATTCCAAAAAGAGGATTTATTATTGTAATAAAGGTGTACTAACATTTATCATTTTATGTTAGGCTCTTGGGGCCTTGTTTAAGGCCAAGCCCCTGCTGTGGACAGTATTTCACAAACTTTTGTACACCTCATTTTCAAGTTGCCCTTTTTATGTTTCATACACAGCCAGCAGAGGGGAAGAAAGTGGAAGTTTACTAAAGAATAAGAGAGGAAACACAAGAAGCTCAAGAGAACAGCCAGCAGAACATGCTGAAATGATCAGATAGACCTCTCAGCAGACATCTTATCAATCAGAGACAGAAGACCGCAGCATCCGCGAGTGGGTGGGTGTGTTTGTGCGTCTCTGCCAAAGACGGAGGAGTGTGCGATGTGATGTGCTGAAAGTTGTTTGTCGTCGGACTGAGGACAGACGCTGTGGCCTTCATCCAGCGTGAGATGCAGATGTGGTCACGGGGACAGAGAGTTTGGCACTCGTGCGTTCAGCGTTTGCAGATCTGCCAGTTTGATCGAGATCTGGCAGATTCAGGGCACCTATAAACCTTGGCAGCTGAACAGAGAGCCCGATTGCATCTGTGTGTCTGCCTCCGAGTATGCGAGCCGTCTTGCTGAAGACGGTCTTCAGACCAAGAAGGAACAACGAAGGGGAAATAATGAACTTCATACATCTGGAAACACACATGAAGTCAAGGACAAACTGGCTACATATTTCATTTTTTGGGAAGGAAAAAAACCTTTTTGAACAAAAATGATGAACTCGATGCATTTTTTTCGATTGCATCTCTAAAAAGACACATCAAAGTGCACGACTCTGGTGATCAGACAAAATTTATCATCCTGTGGATCCTGCCAGGCACTCCTCGAACCCCTTTGGAAGTAGATCACCCTGATAGTAAAAAGAGTTGTTTTATCCAAGAGATTTAGTCTTTATTTCAACAGTTATGGGTTTATTTACGGCATAACATGATCGCTTTTTGGCAAAAAAAGCACATTTTTCTTACAGATGAATTATTTAAGAGAAAGGTTCAGTCCAATTAAATTATCTTGAGAAAGTTTAATGTATTCATAAATACTGGACACTTCAGCTTTCATTCATGCACCTCATCTTTAAATTTAAAAAATGTTACATCATTAGACATTGAAACATCATTACTTATGTAATAATAAGCCAAATCGAGATGCCGCAAGGATTTCAGGCAGGCTGGAGCCTATTTCATCTGTCATTCAGTGAAAAAGCTAAGTCATGAAAATACAAATAAAATCTCAAAATATTATCGCCCATCTTGAGATAAGTTTTCCCCCGAAAAATTTCATGTCAGTTGGTTTGATGGTGTTTTGTTTTAAAACTTGTCTTGGCATGTGGTGGCTGCAAGTTGGGAACTTGTCTTTCCTGCTGAGGTGGCTTCTTGCCTCATTAATATCTGCCTCGGAGGACCTAAACTTGCCTCGTATTTTAGACGAAAGCGCTTGAAAGACTTCATGTTTGACCTTTCAATGCGATGCGCATGGGAGAAATGGATCAACAACACTCTCAACGACATTTAAAGTCAAAATCTGATGAATAAATCTTAGAATTTAAGGGGAAAATAATTGGCGGTTTTGACTGCAGAGTGATAAATGTGTAGAAAAATTCAGCCAGGATGCTACGGTTTGAGTCTTACCCACACAAGGCGTTTGACTCTTCAGGGGTTCTGCGAGCTTTTGGGTTATTCAGGCCCGTGGAGGGTCATAGATAGGAGAGGCCACAACGGAAACCACCTCAAGGGAAGTTATGAAAATGGACTGACCATTGTCATATGTGTGGTAAGTGTGTAGCGAAGTAATCCTAAGGTTAATGTAAGGCTAAGTCTGCAGTAAAGGCATTAGTCACGTGCGCTGACCTTTATTGGATTGTCCAGCCCCACGAAAGGTCGTAGACAGATGTGGCTCTAGTGGAGCGCAGGCGTGTCTTTTGGTTCTTTGAGGCTTTTACAGCCACCTTAAGGGACATCATGAAAATGGAACGCGCCATTGTAGGTACCATGCCACGATGCAAGTGGTGCACAGTTGACGTTTAGGTAATGCTGTTGTAAGGTGCCAAAACGCAGAAGTGTAGTCGTTAGTTGGGTACCCGTGTGTCAAGCATTTAAGTGTTCGCTACAACCTGTTGCCTGCAGCATGTCCTTAGAAAAAAATGTGCATGAACATTTTCGCTCTACGGCCTTGGTGTATCATATGGGCCAACTGTGTGACCTGTACAGGTTTAGTTGTTTGTATCCTGTGTTTACCCATACGAACAGTTGTGACTAAGGCTTTATCAGTGTCTGCTGATGGTGTATGAACCATCTACATATGAGTTTGATTTTTTGCCACTTAGATAAGTGCAACCTCCTGTTGGCCCAAAACAGAAGAAGCAAGGACATCTGCGTTTCTCCTTTTTCGTGTCTCCCTTGCACTTAAAATCCAGAAATTGCAGCCATATGTGCGGCGGGGAGCCTTCGCTTTAAATGTACACCTTGAGGAACAAAACTTTTACTGACAATTGAGCCTAAATTCGAAAGTATAAAGGAAAAAAAAGCAATTGCTCATGGAGTGATTGCTGCAGACAGGGAATGGAGACTGAAAAAAATGACAGACAGGGTTAAGAGAGGTGAGCTCCCGACGCATTTGTTTGCATGTGGACGTACGAGTGTCGGTGCATGGATCTGTTCGGTCCCTCCAAATCCCACAGAAGATTGATTGCCTTCCGAGGATAATCTGTCCCAGACACTTTCAAGCTCCCCTTTTTTTTTGCTCATTCTTCATCATGCTCCTCACCCCCTGGGTGTCTCCTGTTTCTTACCCTTGTCTCCATTCCTTGGCCTTTAATCCCATCTTAAGTACCCCAAAACACACAGTGACCCCACGTTCTCCAGAAACTGTTAAACATATCAAGGTTGTTTGGTGATGTTTGGCGTTTTTAACGTGAATTTCACCTCAACGCAATCCCATGAATTTATGAGCAGACATCTGGCCTTACCGTGGAAAAACGAAAAGAACATCTAACAGACAAAAAGAGGCGCTTTCCCTCTTCTCCTAGTCTTCTTTGCCCTTTTCACCCTCTCGGCGATGAAGGCATAAAGAGGACAAGAACGCGTATTAGAGCGCTACATCAGGTCTGGCAGGCCCGTACGTCAAGTGGTTATTTCTTCATCATTTTGTTGGAAAATTGAGCCCCTTTTGTCTGCCATAACTTCTAGATTTTCCTCATTTTTTTAAAGGTAGACACTGAAGCGGAGCTGCAGACACAAAGACCGAGCTTTGTGGAGAACTCACAGGTAAACGTTATATTAAAACTACACAAACTTGTGGTTATGGTGAGATATTCACCCAGTCAAGAGCAGCAAAATCAAATGGAGAAGTTTTCATTGTGATTTCTGGAAGGAAGATGCTTTTTTTTTTTGCAAATAGTTCATGGTTAGCTCTGTTATAGATCCCAGAAGAAGTCTATGAAGCATCTTTTTGTTGTTTTTCTTTATTTTTTTTTTGTGGCTGTTATGACTGTTTTTTTGTATTTTTGGGGTTTTTCGATCTGTTTTCTTCTCTGCTCTCAGCTGGAGTGGGAGATTTGAGTGAGCTTGTTGGAAGTCCGCACCCCTTCCGTTTGAAAGTGAGCAACACGAAATCTGTCAAATGTTTTGAATGTTGGACGTGGGGAAATAATGGTTATTCTGACAAATAAAATGACTGAATATTAGCTGTTTATGTTTCTATAGAAGTCTTTGGAATTTTGCCTTCTTGGAGTCAGCAGCTACTTCCTGTTTGGAAAGTGAGGGAGGATGGGTCACTCAGTCCAGTTCTCTTCCCCAACCCTGGTCCTCCAGAACTACCAGCTTGCTTGTTTCCTGCATCTCCTGCTTGTCCTTAAGTCAACGAGAACACAAGTGAGGGCCTGTAAGCTAGCAGGAGAGTGTGTAAACAAGGAGCTCTCTGCAATGGGAAGGGTAAGGGGGCGGAGTTACTCTGCACCAACGGTCCCGCCCACAACTCCGAGGTGAATTTCTAACGAACTTCTGTCGCCCTGGAGAAACTATGTCCTACAAAACAACTGTTATAATCATAATTGTAATTTAAAAAACAACACTGGTAACATTTCTAAAAGGAATCAAACCATGGTTGGAGAGGATCTTTAATAACTAACGCTCATGTGTTTTCCCATACCATATCCTTGGCCGTATCTTTCACCCTGCTGGAATTTTTTGGAACCTGATTGGATCCATGGAGGGGAAAATATCATCTCACACTCATTTGGCCGACTTTTGATCTGTCTTACAGCACAAGGGTTCAGTCTGGGTCACTGTTCTGGCTCTTTCAAGGAGAGTTAATCCAGGTTGAAGGTGATGGCCTGTGACACTAAGAAGCAGCCACCCAGTGACACGGACCACCACACAAGTGTAAAATACCTTTGCACTTATGTCAAATTTCAAAATAGAATGTTCTGGTGACTGCCTGGTGTGAAACTTTGAACTGATTTTGTCAGTAATGGTGGAAACGGAAGAAGCACCACTCTGAGTTGGAGCCATAAATTGAGATGAGCTATCATTGCACTTCTGGTGGCTAGAAATGTGAAAGCGTAGCTTCCTTCTAGTTCATAATCCCTGCCTAATGTGAGGAATGTTTGCTCATAAACTGGACCAGAAGGAGGTTTTAATCAGTGAAAAAAAATCAGAAACAGAGAATAAGCTGCAGAGAGACTCTCAGCTTTCAAACAACCATCTTGGATCTGGTCTATTGTTTTCTAAAGAATCTGTCACTAATCAGCGTTGTGCCTCAAGGGTCGGTTCAGCTATTCTTCTCCATGCTGGATGGTAAGACTTCAAGCCAAAAACGATAAACATCCCAAACACTTTTGTTTACTTTCCAAGCAGATCTTAAACATGTGGATGCACAGAGCTGGGTGCTTGTGGGAAATGGATGACTTGCAGATTCCGACTTCCTTTCAAATCATTAAGCTGACCATGAAAGGTGTGTATGCTTTTATTTCCAACAGTAAGATAGCTGCTGTCAGCCTCCGTCACATTAGTTAAGGGCCTTTGAATAAATATGGAAGCTAAACTTTCACATTTCTTTCCACCTCTCAGGCATGGATTGCATATCTGCACTCTTGACTCCACCTCGTTACCATAGGAACAGCTTGACAACAAATCCAGAACAACTCGATCGATACTTTATCTTTATCTGCTCTCCTGTACAGAATGCATTGAGTTTTCCAAATTGACATAAATCAATACGAAGGTTCAAACTTTGAGAGTTCAAACAAGAGAGATACGTGTAAAAATATGTTTGCTTGTCCAAAAACAGTGTATAAAGTGTGAGGGGTTTTACAGTCTCTAAAGATCTGTAATCCTACTTAGCGAATGTCACCTGTTGCAGGTTATTTATCGAGCACGAGGAAACAATGTATTACAAAAAAATTCCAAAAAACTACAGTTCACAGTTTGCAGATTTAAAATTTTCTAATCACAATCAATCATCTTGTTTGTCTAGATGTTGTGGGTCATAGTGGGAAGGTTCCTCAACCTGGACTTTAGCACATTGACGCATCAAGCTACATTCACACCACCCTCTGCAACCATTTGAGCAACCAATCAATCAATCAATTAATCAATCAATCAATCAATCAATCAATCAAAAGTCTGTCTATATTAGAGATTAATGATGAGTTTTGGGCTTCCACTTTCAAAACTCTCGCATACATATGTCCTTACCTTTTCAGGCTCCACGTACAAAACACGTGGCATTGAAAGCGCATTAAAAGTTAAACCAGTTGAACTTTGACCAATCAGGGACTCTTTTGATCGATTTGGTAGTCACGTGTGGATGGCGTCCTCTTCAATTCATGGAGGTTTGAAGCTAATTGTTTGAAAATCGATCATGGAAGAGAAATTAACAGTGTGACGCTAAGTCTTTCTTGTGAGCCTCTTCCAACTGTATGTGGCAGACACAGGCTAGTATCGAGTAGTGACAGTCCATTGTAAACACCATATGCTAAGCATGCGCTCAAGAATGCGCTTTACTTGCATTCTGGTCCAGAAAGTGATAAGAGAAATGTTCTGTTGAAACAAAGTCACATTCTGAGGTGTAAAGGACTGAAGAACCGTTTCAAAGTTTTACTAAGAAACAGGCTTAACATAAATTTACCTTAAATTCATGTTTTTTCATGTAACAAATTAAAATATTTAGCTAAAAACAAAGATAATTGTGCATTTTGCTTTAAATGTAGTCATTGCTTCCTCTGTTTCTGACCGATAATCATTTTGTTGCAGCAAACCTGGACTTGCATTCTGTCTTATCCTGGATTTGGATGATTTTCTTTTTTGTCTGCTCGTTTTTTGGATCTTTTATTTAATCTGTATTATACCAGGAGCTCCCACTGAGATGAGATCTCTTTTTCAAGAGAGACCTGGGCTGAAAAGCAAGTGCATTTTTATAAACTCCCAATCAGCAACATGTAAATATTGTTGCACAGTTGAATGTGCATTCATGTCTGTGGGTCAGAGATGACAGAAGCAAGGAAGGAGGCTCTCCCATGCTTGATTACAAGTTTGGGAATGTGCCATCTGATGTCGTGTCTTCAGCACAACCTGGGAGGACACGGAAAGCAATCAGCAAGCAAAGAGGGTGAGTTCTGATCTAATTAACTTGGATATCCAAATGGGAGGAAGCCTTAAACAGAGGGTACTGCTTCTTGCTCCCATCTCATCCGTGTGTAATTTGGAAGCCAGCAGTGGCGTTTGGTCTTGTCAAAGCGCGCTCAAACAACGGATGTCCAGCAGATGCAGGAAATGGGCCTTCATTTGAATTTGGCTCTGTGCTTCCTCTCAGGGATTTCATCTGCAGCTTTGAATGAAGTGTTGAGAACACTTGAGAGTGCACCTGCTGTTTTGGACTTTAGATGGTAATTTCAAAGTTTAAATGAAAATCTGTCAATCTATTTCGGGAAATACGATTTAAATCTTGTTTTGTCTTCTCCTCCAAGCAGCAATGAGCTGCAGCTACAGTTGCATGCTGAGGAACCATTCATTTGGGTGGTTTAACACCCCTCCCCTCCTAAAAACACCTGAGTCACCTCATGTACTGGTAGTCAAGCAGGGAGGCGTTAAGTTCCGTTTTTAAGAGTACAAGAATCTTTAAAGTCCCGCTCAGTCATGCAAACCCGCCCCCCTTCCCATCCCTGTTTTAATATTCTCACACTAAATAACCTTCTTGACGTCAACCGGGCTGGTTTAAGAAGCGGTTCTACAGAAGCAGCCCCGGTGTTTGCTGTTAAACCCCTTCGCACAGCTGCAGGGCAGTCCTCTGTCTTTGTTCTCCTTAATCTTTCTGCAGCTTTTGACACCATAAATCACGGCAACGCTTCATCAACTGGATGTCCTGGACTCGCTTTCATCCCACTGACCTTGGCAAACATTTAAAGCATCTTGGTGAGAGGATGAGTCCAGGTTGCACTGTATTTCCACTAACGTTCCACAGGGTACTACTCTTGGTCCCCCTCTGTTCTTAACTTATGTCAGCTTTCCGAGATCCATCTTTTCTTCAGATGGTTTTTCATTTTTCTGACATTTTTATGTTATTTTCTGACTTTAAAAAAAAAAACTTTCCTGGGTAATCATCCCAGCAACTTCAGCAAAAAAAAAAAAAAAAAGGAACCTCCAGTCTCCTTTTTCTTCAGAGAAACGAATCCACAAGATCAAGAGAGCCTGAGATTTGAAATGTGTGCAGTCTAACTCTTTTCGATCACCTGAGATCTCCTGGACTGATTATGGGAATGCATTTCTGAAGCTACGTTCACATCCCCGCTCCGCCACGTGCATTCATATACGTTGCGCGTTTCAGGCTTCTGCGTTCAAAACTTTTTCTCGTTTGGGCGTAGCTACACAAGTCCCTACGACTGTTTTTGGGCCCTACGTACTAAACGCACGGCCATTGTAAGCTAAAAGATTTTTTTTCATTGAAAGTGAAACCAGGTCGAACTTTGACCGATCCGATTTGGTGACGATGTACGGATGACGGCCCTTTTCATTCAGGGAAGTGCGCCACATGCCCCGGTGGAACATGGCTTAAGGAACACCAGCCTGTAAAGTCAAGCCTTTAAAGATGATCAGAAATTGTTCTTGGCATGTAATTTGTAAAAGTAACATTTGTAAATGCTGATGTCCCATAAAACCACACTAGCAGGAATGACAAAACTGGTCAAAAAAGTTGACAGCTCCTATTATGATATAAACTTCACAATCAGTTGATTCTTTTTTGTTTGGTCTCAGCTTGTCAAGACTTGTAATAAATAATTGCTGCGCCTCACCAGTTTTACTTCACGTTTTTTTCTCCCTGAACAACACAAGGGAAATAGGAGTTTCCCTGCTTTAATTGGCCAAAAATGTAGTCATTCTTTGAATCATTTATCTTCTGTCATTAATGTTGTTCAGATAAAATATCTAAAAAAATGAATGACGTAGGTGAGCTGATTTGTTGTAAGTTGGGACTTTAAGGACCACAAGAAAGTCTGTAAAAGTCAACACAAACTGGAGGTAAAAAAGCTTATTATGCACAAAAAAGACACAAAACACAAATATGACAATGGGAGTGAAACAATCCTTCAAATTCTAAAGGTTATTATTAAATTGTTTTTGGGAAATTTGAGAAAGTTTATGAATTAATGAACTTGTATTTTATTTTTTACATATACATTGGGATTTTCTTTTTGCTGATATTTGTGATGATCACACTTGATTTATGTGATTTTTATCATGACTGGTATTTTAAAAAATATTTAAGTATTCAATTTTAAGTATAACTAACTAAAAAGAATATTTTGTGTATATAATATTTTTGATCTGTACACAAGTCTATTATTTAAGTTCCCTTTTTCAGATTATCTAGATTTTTTGCTTTTCTGTTTTACTCCTTTTTGTGAACATAGAGTTTTAGCTTCCACTAACTTGCCTCAAGTTTGAAGTCGATAGTTTTGAACCCCAAAGCCACAGTATCCTTAGGAACCCCAGCGCTGTGTTAGTTTCTCATGAACAGGACCAAAAACACACATCTGACTATAAAAACTTCAAAATAAAAAGTTGTGCAGTTTGTTTGTTTGTTTTTTTTTGTTGTAATTTTTATAGTTTGAGCGACCAATTTGGGAATATAAACCTCAGTATCATCAGCAAAGAATTAGATCTATTTCTACTTGTGCTTTAAACTATCAGGTTTTGTCACTCAATGGTTAAAATGTTCAAAAGTCAAAAAAATAATTTAAAAAAATCCTCTGGAAGTACACAAATACAGAAAAGATTTATTACATGCTGACGGCTTGACGCCTCGATCCTCATGTCAGTATGAAGAAAAATTGATGGTTAAATCTGTTCTTACTGGTGACGCATACCTTGAGATTATTATTTATTTTTATTTTTTTTTCTCCTGGCTGGATTTTGGGATTTGTCCAGGCAAATTTAGGATCTCAAGATGATGTAAAGAAGCCATGGTGCACTTTAAAACCAAGAGAAGTGAGAGTTCAATAGATGTGCATGGAAATCACACAACTCTGGTCCTTCAGAGTTCCTCGGTAACATTTCAGAACAGGAAGCCACTCCATCAATCACCGCCAGAAAATACTTTTTCTTCCTCAGGCGCTAAGGCCGACCGAAGCTGCGGTTGCAGCTGCTACAAAGTGGCCTGCTCATATTTTCATTCCTCTCTTTCCATGATCGCACATCCTCTGCAAAAGTGTGTGCAGCTGGGACTTAGTTGGAAAGGTAATTACAGGACCCAGGTCCGGTTTCAAACAAGTTTAAAGAGAGAGGCTGATGACGATGAAAAGGTGGACACAGGATGTAAAATCTCCAACAATTTGCTCCACTTGGAAAAAAATGTGCACCGGTGTTTTTTTAAATGGAACTTTTGAGACCCCCTCAAAGTTTAAACAAGGACTCTGTCTGCTATATGCTTTCTATTTTATATTTTCTACTCTTTTCAGATTCCTATTTTGGAGCAAAAGCATTGTGTTTGTAAGTTAAAGTTAGAGGAACACGATCTACATGCACTTGTAACTTTAATTTAACCTTTTCAAGTTTTTTCGAGGCGTTATTATTGGGAAAAAACACTGGGTGTTTTTCTGTTTGTAAAAGTTGGTTTGGTTGCTGTAAAATCCTGCAGCAGTTTTTTTTTAGACTGCCTCATTTAAATTCTTGACTTTCACATTTTTGTCACCGAGTTTTTATTGTTAACTTGGAGCTCAAAGTGAGGAAAGGTTTTGAACGAGAGTCAAGCCGTCAACATTCAAAGAGTTTTTGTAACAACGTAGACCCAACTAAGTCAAACATCTCCTAAATGAAATGCTGTTTAAAACACAATGTAAAAACTGCTCATTGATGCAAACATTTTTGCTGTGCCTTCAGAGTAATTAAACTATTAATCCTGCCTTGTTTGGTAATTAAAAAACTTAATCAGTACTGTAATCTGGCCACAACTGGTGTGAAACCCAGACAATCCCAGTGCAAACGCATTCTTAATCAATTAGAAGCAAATAACTTCCGGATTGAAGCACTTTAAAAGAAAAAGTTTATAGTTAGGCCTGCATAACCTAAAAACAGAATTAAACATGCTCACAAAGGTTTTAAATAATTAATTTAGCGTTAATATCATTTGTCCTGTGGAGGGAATTCATGTCTACTCAATGTGTTTTTTTTCTTTCACATTTGACATAAATGCCAATCACCAAAGATGGCACGGTCTTTTGGTTGGCAGGTGTTGCATTATCTGCCAGGTTTGAGACCAGAGTTTGTTGGTGACGCATGACGATCCATTTGGGGCGGGGAGCAAACTCCAGGCTTTGAGGGCCGGAATATGTTTTCCAACTAACCATCCATTGAAGCTCCTTATTGGCTAAGCACTTTCAGCTCCTTGGCTTATTACCAAACTCATTCTTTGCAAAAGTAAATTAATGCTAATACTTCGATTTAAAAAATATTGATCTTTTCATAGTATTTTTTTAAAGTTTAGTCAGTATCACTGAAATACATTTTTTTCCCAGTTTGTATTTTGTTGCAATTGTTATTCAGATTTATTTGTGGCAATCAATTGTAGAGAAATCTCATCTTATTGGATGAAAGAGGCAATAAGGCACTTTCACACTGCACTGACGTTTGTTTGGAGCTACAAAAGCTTTTCAGAGGTGAGGGTGGAGTCTTAACAAGCAAAGGTTTGTGACAAACCAGTTTCCTTCTTCAGGTGTTTTTTTTGTTGTTTTTCGTGGCCAGTGTTCGTTTTGGGATGCACTGCCATCCAGCATGAAAATGTGGTAACTGTGTCCAGCTTCTAGGTCAGGGATGGGCAACTCCAGGCCTCGAGGGCCGCAGTGTCTGCATGATTATCAGATATCCAAGCCCTTCTCATGACTGATTACCTGCTTCAGGTGTGTCCAGCCAATTAGAACATGCCAGAGCATGGTATGTTGGAAAACATGCAGGAATGCGGCCCTCGAGGCCTGGAGTTACCTATCCCTGTTTTAGGTGGTCTGGTTTGCTCTCAAAAGTGGTCATCCTCAAGAATGCACTGGATATGGGGAAATTAAATCAAAAGGACTAAGAAGAAAGGACAAAGAAGTCCTTGGTTGAAATCCCTGCTGGGTTCCTTCAGTGTGAAGGTTTCATGTTCTCCCTGTCTACGTGTGGGTTTTCTCCCAACACTTTGGCTTCCTCCCACAGTCTAAAAACATGCTTCATTTGTGAATCTAAATGATCCCTACGTGTGAATGTGAGTGTGTGTGATCTGCAATGGGCTGGCGACCAGTCCAAGATGTACCCTGTCTTCACTCAATGGTCGCTGGGATAGGCTCCAGCAACCCAGTGACCACAACAGATTAAGTAGGTTTGGAAAACGTATCCGGATAAATCAAAATAATGATGAAAAATTTCCCACTTTGAGATTTTTCATTTAGCACGATGAACCCTTTAACATCGGAGCTTTAGCTCCAGTTTTACTGTAAGTCTTCAACAGTTCACTCAATTAACAAGATTCCATTGGATTCTGAAACTGAGAAAAGCAGTCTTTCGAAATATCTGCAACAATGTATGCGTTAGTCACATGCACCTGTACAGGTGCTGCAAGTTTTTGGGTTGTCTGGGCCCGTGGAGGGTCGTAGAGAGGTGTGACCACATCTTAACGAGAGCACAGGTGTGTTTTGAGGCTCAGGTGGCCACCATGAGAGACATGAAAATGAAATGTATGATAGTAGTGTGTGTAGGAAGTGTACTGTGAAGTATTTGTGAGGATAATGTAAGTTACAGGTGATGCTGTCATACTCCACCCTTACTCATTTGTTAGATGTGTGTTGTGGCTCCTCACAGACTGAATGCAAGGTTTGCAGGTGATATGGAAGTACCCAGAGGATGATCATACAAACCACAGTCATGTGTAATTTTCTAATTTTTAAAGCTACGTTCACATGTGACGCGCATTTAAGAACACGCTAAACGAGGGTTCTTGAACGCATATCTAGCCCACGGTGTTCACACTGGACAGGCAGGGAATTTTTCCTTTGTTTGCTTTTTTACACTAGCGCATGTCCACCACCTACAGTTGTAAGAGGCTTGGTACGAAATGTCAAAGCGGTACAAACCTTGCAAATCTTGCTCCAGGCTTTTTCTGGAGAAAAGCGGTATAAATAAGTGCGGAAGCCCGAAACGTGCATATACGCAAGTTTAGGAGGACTTTTCATTAAAAGTGGTCGCTTGAACCCGTGATGCAAAGGGTGGTGTGAACCTAACTTAACGGTCATGTTGTTTAAGTGTTCACTACGACCTGTCTCCTGCATCATGCTCGTTAAGAAATATGTGCGTGAACATTTTTTCTCTACGATCCTAAAATTTCCACAAAATGTCCACAAGAGCGCCCTGAACAAGTGTGCCCATCTTTCGTCTGCAGACAACCCGTATTGACCCGTAACGGCAGTTGTGACTAAGGCTTTCTTAACGTACAGTGTTACATGTTGGTGCGGAGCCAATGTGAAAAGCTACTTTTCTTCACGTCAGAATCTGCCAATTCAAGTAGAGCGCGTGTTATGTAAAAGTCACCACCAGCTTCTTCGGTGTTAAAGGGTCAAAGGGAATCATTAAAAGTTCATTTTCACTTTTGACAACTAATGTAGGATTTTTGTTTGAAAGTAAGATTACGAAACACTAGATGTCCTCACGCTTCCTATTTCCAATCAACAGGAATGGATCGCTGGCATCAAGCAAACGTAGTCCTGACTCCCCCCAGCAGCAGAGAAAATGCCATTAAAAATAATGAGCCTTCGCTTCTCTCTGCTAGCAGCTATTCGACAGGCTGTTGTAGTCAGGCACAGAGTGCTCAGTGTACCTAGGCAGGGGTTTAACAGTTTTTCTTCCCCCCTCCACCCTCCACCCCTCCAAACTTTTACAGTGTGAGAAAAATTCCCAGTTGAAGCAAATAAGCCGTAAAAGCTTGTGTGCAGTAGTTAGCCATGATCCCGCTCCTGCTGTCCCGGAGAGTGTTAAAACCATTCGGAGGGTCACAAACAGGCCAGGAAATTAACTCTTTCCACTGAGGGGAACAAAGTGACTGACCGCATCCAATCCACGTCAACAATTGCCTCTTGTACTTTGGCAGCCAGATGTCTCATGACTTATTTATTTTATCATGAAAAAGAAAGAAAGACGAAGAAAAAAAGCTGTTTTCAATTTTTTTTTGCACACAGGGCCAGAAGTGGAATTCGCCCTCTAGTTACAACCATCATGTTCTAATTTAGATGCAACCAAAACAAGCCATGGTTGGTTTAATGAACAAACCTAATGGAAGAAAGTGCATTAAATCCTAACAGCTTTTTGCTGGCAGCTGACCCAAATTCTGCTTCTGCATCACCCCGGCGTGAATGCAGCCGTCGATCAATGCCGTTTCACATGGACATCCCCCCTTTTTTTGTTTCTTTTCCACTCATCAATAAAACTGCAGGGATCAGGTCAGCGTATGGTCCACATGCGGGCTCCTCACATGGGGAACACTGACCGGAGCACGGAGAAGCCAGCAATTCCACCACTGAATCACAACATCGAAAAATTGCTAAATTGAAACAACCAAAAAAACGACAATAAACTTGAGCTCCAATGTTTTGTGTAAATAAAAAAAAAAAAAAAAAAAACATTGAACTGTTCCAGTATATTTTACTTCTTTTAGTCGAGATTTCAGAAACTTTTGCTGAAGTTCAACCCCTCCAAAACTCAACGTGCAATTCCAAAGTGTTAATAGAATAAGTGAGTTCAACATGCAAGCTCTCATACACTGGAATCTGTAACCATATAGACATGTCAGTAACACATTAATGAAAATGACTTTGCTGTAGAAAGCTGTTAGTGTTGAATCTTTTCCCAAAGGCGATAAAAATCTACTGTGACAAGCAGTCTGTACACACAGACGGCAGTTTCTAAGCATTTCTTGGCCACGCCATGCAAAGGAATTTTGAGCATTGTGAAAAATGATGACATCACAGCAGGCGGGGCCAGAATTTCTTATGGGGCTCAAGGAATACATTGCCAAATCCACCAACGAAACCAAAACGTGTGTCTGGGAAATCCAAAGGATGTTTTGAAATGATTATGGGATGGTCACAGAACCTATGGCTTGGCGGCCATTTTGTGGCAAAGTGAGAAATTTACTGATTTTTGCACAATGTGGGAAAACTTTTGCTGGAGCGATTTGCACAAAACTTCATTCACACGCCACCAGCTAAAGTCTGCAACCACAACAGAAGTTGTGTTGACCTTTGACCTCTGGAAGACACAATCTTCCTAAACTAAGAAAAAAAAAAAACACTTTAGAACCAGCTACAAATTTCAAGCATCATAGGGAGCTACTTGGGGAAAAAAATGTTGGAATTAGAAGTTGTAGATTTTTGACGCCATTAGTATGGCGAGCTCACAAAAGTGCAGTTCCCCTGTTGCACGCACATTTATTTACCGAAATATTGTGAGATTTTAATGCACGAATCCTTTGCTCAAGCTGAACGAAACAATATAACATACGATATGAACATATTAGCAATGTGGGCGTGGTCAACAAAAAAACCCACTTGCCAAGGAAATCCATCTTTACTTTTACAGAGATAGATCTGTTTGTCCTGCCAAGGCGAGCAAAAAATTAAATGGTTGCAATAAAGTTTCAACAACAGATAAGCCGCCATTTTAAATAGAAAAGTGTTTTGTTTTGGGTTTTTTTTAAATCAATTTGTCGTGCAACTCTGACCAGGGTGGGAGGGGTGGATGGGAAGAGTGAGGCGAGTTTAGTATCCACTCAGCAAGTTAGGGCGTGTCAAAGCGGGTCAGCACGGGCAGGGGGTGGTAGCGCCTTATACAACGCCACCAGCATTCTTCCAACTTCGAGGTTCTGATGTCATTTTTTATGATTCAAATTAAATGTCGCTTCTGCACTTCATCCAAATGACTGTCTTTCAAAATGCTTGACAAGGGCCTCATCCTCCAAAAATGAAATGAATTCAAACACATGAGCACTGAAAGTAAAAAATGAAAATCAGGCACAAACACTTGAGAAATAATCAGTTTTTCCTGCCCTTTTTCCCTTATTTGTTTATTTTCATTTTCTGTACTTTGGTGGCTACCCCAGTAACTCACAGACTTCAAATCTCTGAGCTAAAGTAGCTGAAAAGAAATCATATTTGAACTTGTCTTAGTTCCACGTTTAAACCTGTGCAAAATGAGACCTTATGCATTATACAGCAGCATGCTTAACCGCAGCACAGCATGCCTAAAGTTTGCCAACTGACTTCATTATGCAAATACATCAATGAGCTGAGTTCAAAAAGAGGTTTGCATTTCCTAAAAACATTAATGTAGCCACCTTTTTAGATTAAAAAAAAAAGAGATACTAAGCCAAAGTTCCTGTCATGACCCTTTCTCCATCTTGTGATCCACTGATTCTGAACTTTCTTATGACCCCTGAACTCTTTATTTACTTTTTGCTTAGTTTTACGTGTTTGCTTAAAGGCTTTTCAGCTGCAGAGATGTCAAATCATTTGTCCCGTTTGCTGCAGAAGTGGGTCGGCGTTTCTCCACAGCCGGCTAGAGCATGAATCAGAGACGAGATCTTTTGCTGCGACATGTTTGTGTAAAAACCTAATTTCTGACACATCAACAGCCTCTCAGGCTGCTAGTGGAGTCAAATCAATTATCCTCAAGCCAGACGTCTTCTTAAAAACCAAAGGTTATCAACCTTCTCAGTAATTTACACGCTTCTACAAGTTATTAACTTAAAAATACTTCTATTTCTTTGTTGCTGTTTTTTTTTTTTACATTTTTAGCTCAAGTGAAAAAGTGTGGGAATGATGTTCTGTTGCAACTAATGAAGGTTTGTCCTGCTTTGCTATATCTTAACTGGAATTTAAAATTATGTTGTTTCTTTTTTTTGATCTGCAGGAACACCAACATCCGCTTGTCCAGGAGCAGAAGCGTTTGAGTAATGTGATGCAGGGTCAGAACTCTTGTTCATGAAAATCTTTGCATGATTTTGGTGCAGCTTCACCATTAATCACCCAGATAGGATGACGAGGGGAAAATTTTTTTTTCCAATTCAGCCGTTAAATACCTGGCTGATGTCGCCACCTGGTGGTAGCTTTTTTGTTCTACATCATCCCCATAAACTGGCTTCCTGCACTGCTTTCTGCTGGCCAGAGTCTGCAAATCAACAGCAAGGAGAACAGGAAGATTTGGAAAATGGGCGGGGTTGTGGCTCTGGGGGACCAGTCCTCCTCCAAGTTGTCAATTTATTGAGACGTTTGAACATCCTTTGCAGCATTCATAGCTCGTTTAACTGGAACTAAGTAAGGGATCAAGCTCCTAAAAACAGCCTTGTTCTCTGCCAAACCCAGCCTCGTCCTGCAGATTCTCCGTCCAGTGTGAACGCTTTAAGCATAAAGCGCGTTCAAGAATGCCTGTTTAGCAAGAACTCGCATCACATGCCCGGTGTAACCGCAGCTTGAAAGTGACCGCTTGAATGTGAGTTGACGCAGAGGTGTAAACCTACCTACAGAGTTGCTGGAGCCTATCAAAGTTGGATAAAGGCAGGGTACATCCTGAACAAATCGCCAGTCCGTCACATAATTAGACATATCTGCATTCATACCTAGAGAGTATTTAGGTTCACCAAATAACCTATGAAGCATGTTTTTGGACCGTGGGACAGTCCCTGGAGGAAACCCACACATATAGGAGGAGAACATGTAAACTCCACACAGAAAGAACCCAGAACCACACTCACCACTTCATTTAAAATGATTTGCTTCATGTTTTGCTGGTCTCTGAACGTGGATCTGATTTGGCAGACGATTGTGTCAACATAAAGTCAGACAGCTGGAGTCATGCTCAAATTATACTGTTTTGCTTTTGGAGGATACTCTTTGCATTGAGAATGCAAGAAACATTTATTTTTTCCCAGTTGTTAAAAATAAACTGCAATGAGGTAAAATGTGATTCCATGGATGTTTAGTTTTAACGTCTGATCTCTAAAGCTTCAGAAAGAAGAGTCTGCACTGGAACTCATGTCCTCAAAACCACTTTAATTCTAATATTTATGTTCAGTGGTGTTTCTCTGTTTCCCGTCCACCACTGCATCCACCACCGAGTCCCAAAGCTGCAGAATGAAGCTCCTTTGACTCTTTCATGACATATCTCGCTAATTTAGAACATACTATGTAATCCAGTACTCCATTTAATTTATTATAATCAGAAAAAACACACCATTTTTATTTATATATATATTTAATAATCAGAAATAAAATCTGGCACTAAGGGCTTACTTTAAAAAACACTATATAATGTTTTTTTTACCTTTCAGTATTGTTTTGTTGTTGCTATTAAATATTCTATTAATGACAATGATCTCAATTAAATTTGTACTTCCTCCTGTTTAATGTTATAATTTTGTTATTATTGTTATTATTCCACTATATCTTTGATGACTGTTGTATTTAATGTCAGTTTTTGTATTTTTTGTCAAACCTTAATATAAACAAGTAGGTCGATCGAGAACAATTTCTCATTTACGACGACGAAATGAGTTTGAAGCAACAAAACAAAAAACAGAATGACAGTGCAGTAGAAGTTCCACAAACATAACATCCTTGCACATCAATATTTACAATAAAAAAGTCTGCAGGAGGCATTAAGTTACTGTTTACTATAAGAAAAAGACAGAGACCCATAAAAACATCTGCATTCATCACAAACCACATCACACATAAAAGACATCCAATTTATGAAGGAGAGCTATTGAAGCTGATCTGTAGATACTGGCGCTACAATCCAAGACATGCACCACTGTCATTTTTACCACATTATGCTTTGAAGAGTGAGTGAATGATGATTTATTTTGGAACAGAAAACCAAGTCTTGATTTAACCTTACCTACTATTGTGTTAATATGACAATCAAAGGTAAGTGAACCGTCCAGCCACATATCCAAATATTTAGATGAGCTGACACGTAGCAGTTGTGCTGTTGAAGGTTGAAATACTGCCCTCATAAGTTGTCTGAGCTGACAGACGATGAAAACCATAAATTTAGTTTTGTTAGTGTTCATCCGAAGGTGTGAACTACAGAGGGCCTGTTACAAACTGTTGAGCTTATTTGGAAGAGATGATGCGGTAGAAGGGCTGGTTGTGTACAAAATATTGTCATCAGCGTAAAAATGAATAGTTTTTATTGTTGTGTCTTTGAATTTCAGTGTTTCCTGCTGTTTGTCAGCTGTTTTTATTTGTTCTTACAGCTTCTTTATGCATAATTTAGTACTTTTAAATGGTGATTTTGTACAAATGTTTTTGAAAGAGTTCTTTTCAAGCACTTTGAGATGCAACATTGTATAAAAAGTTCGATATAAATAAAGTTGACATGATTTTGCAGCATTGCACATGTTCACAGAGCCTCCTGACCCACAAAGTAACAAGGTTTCTGACTTTTATAATTACTGTGTATGTTTTTAACACACATTTTAGATGGATTTACGCCGTTATTGTCATACTTCCTCTAAAAAAAAAAAAATCATAAATAAAAACAAATAATGCCCCTGCGACAGACTGGCGACCAGTCCAGGGGTGTACCCTGCCTTCGCCCATGAGTAGCCGGGTTAGGCTCCGGCAACCCCGTGACCCCGAAAGGGATAAAGCGGATTGGAAAATGAATGAATGAATGAAAAACAAATAATCAAAGGTATAATCCACTGAAAATAGAATAGCTTTAAATATATTTTATTTTATTTAGGACCCATCAGCTTAAAGTGTCGGCCTTCATGATCTCTCTGAGGCAGACGGTGGCGTAACAGGAAGGGTTCAGGTCAAAGTTTAGGGTCAGAGTGAGCGCTTCATCCTGGCCGCCGTCTGCCCCCTGCAGCTCATACCGGAGGTTGTGTGGTGCTGCCAGCAGAGGGCGGTAGCACCCTGGTAAGTTCAGTTTGAGGCTGCCCACTCGGAATCTACAGTCTGTCAGGCCGTCCTGGGCCAGTCTCTCCTGATACCACGTTGCCATGGCGTTTTCAGGGTATTTCACAGTGTTTCCTGGCATCGGCAACAACAACTGACAGGAGAGGAAGCAGCAACTTTAGCTAAAAAGTTTAAAAGGAATTTAGTGAAAGCAAAGTTCTGAAAAAAACATCCCTACTTGTTGCAGAGTAAAAACGCTGCTTTGCTCCTCATGGGCTGTCACCACATGAATCTGCAGAAGACAAAGAAAAAAAAAGGTTGGAACTTGGATTTATGGGAGCATGTAGAGAGAGCTTAACCCCCAACCCATTCACCCAGAGGGATAAAGGGTTAAAAGCAGCAGATAAACTTCTCCATTTGCAGTCTGTTGGACACAAGAGCTGTAAATTTGGGTTCAGATGACACGTTTGACGAGGCTCCGGGGAGGTTGCCATGACATCACACCGCCCTCCTCCTGCTATAAGCAAAACTTAATGCCAAACATCTGCACCAAGCATCTGCACTCCATCTTTCTCTCTTTTGTTTATTAGACAAGATTCAGTATAAAAACAATCTGTTTCAATCAGTATGAAGGGAAATAACTCAAATGAAAAGAATCACAGTGAATTCTGGCTAATGTGTAGCTTCCTGAACAACCAATAAAGTTCTCTTCCTGCTTTCTGTCACCAAATCTGTCATGAAATGAAAACAGGAGTGGCAGACAGATCAGTTTGTAGCACTTACTTCATCTATGATGGATAGAAAGATGATCAAGCTATCACCAGTGACAGTCGATTTGCATTCTTTCTAGTCAAGGTAAGAGTTGTGGCTTAAAATGCACTTTTACTCCTAATATTATTTGAATTTACAATAAAAACAAAAAGAAATATTTGACTTTGCCTTTTGAAATAAAAAAATTTGACTCGTTATAGGTCATCATTCTCTCCTATTTTGACTAAACCGATGTGGGAAATAAAATACAAAAGGTGACTTTACATCTAGAAAAGTTTATTTTGCGCACATTATAGCAATATTTTGTTAGCTAAAATTATTACAAATGTTTATACTTTAGATTTAATAATTCAGTTTGACTGAAATTTGCTCAACAAATGTTCAAGCAATGGAAGCTAACAATTAACATTTCTTTTTATTTATTTATAAAAATAAGACATTAATAAATAAATAAGACTTTAGTCATTGATTTAAAAAATAAATAAATCATGGAGTACCACAAGGCTCAATACTGGGGTCCATTGATAAATAATCTGTGGGCTGCACTGTGGAACAGTGGTTAGCGCTCTTAGCCCAGGTTCAAATCCCGGCTGGGACCTCTCTGTGAGGAGTTTACATGTTCTCATGTGGGTTTTCTCCGGTCACTCCCACAGTCCAAAAACATGCTTCATAGGTTGATTGATTACTCTAAAGCAGTGTGACCGGTACTGGTCAGTGGCCCGGTGCTTGGGGACCACTGCTCTAAAATCTCCCAAGGTGTGCATGTGGGAGTGATTGTGTGACAGACCGGTGACCTGTCCAGGGTGTAACCGCCTTCACCCAACAGTAGTCAGGTTAGGCTCTGGCAACCCGGAAAGGGATATAGCAGGTTAAAAATGGACGGAAATATGAACTTTCAATGGACCCTAGCATCGAGCCTTGTGGAACTCCACTATTATTTTTTCTAATGCAGATCCCCAAGGTTTTTATTTACAACCTTATTTGTTATTGAGGTAATTATTTAATTTTGTAAGTCCATTTCCTCTTGACATTCTACCTACAACTCATCCTTAATAACAGTCTTTACGGTCATTTTCATTATTAGGGAAGAAAAGAGCAAACAAGGAATAGAGTTTTAGCTGAATGTCTTCCTTAATGAAAGCTGACATTAGTAGGGGCTATAGATCATGTATTACCTGAGGTGAGGTAGCTTCTCCACAGTCCTTGATTTCCTTCTCTTCAGTCCAAACCAAGTCTCCCTGTTTGACACTATGACCCAGAGTAGACAGCCGATGTGCCACTGCTTCATTCCACACTCTGAAAACCACAATCAAATCACCCATAATTATTGCAAATAAATAATTAATAAACAACAAACTCAAATTTGATTTGTTAATGTACATTTATGCTGAATCGTGTCACTAAACATTGTAATTTGGGCAGAAATGTGATTACTTTTTTTGTTAAATTAGTGACTAGGAAGAGCGCTGCGATTGAAGCTGACCTGCTGCAATAGGCATGAGGGTAAAAAATTCTCATGCCATGTGGCAAACTGAGCCACGCCTGAGAACAACCATCCGGACCGGTTCCATAGCGGTTCATGGCCCGAAGCATCAAGCGCTCCCTGGGTTTGGATGGTGGCATCAGCGCCAGAGCCTCTTTAGCGTTACCTAGGAGGGTGAAAGCACCAATGTCAAACAGCATTTATGAAATAAATGTAACTTTTTCTTCAATTTCATTCATTTCAAATTGAAAAATCTATTATTTGAATCATATTTATTATGAAATGTTTGAGCAAGAAATAACATACGATCTAAATAAATAGAAAAAAAACTGGTTGCTAAGGAAACCTCATTCTTAGACATAATTAGTAAAAAAAAATGGCACAACCTTGAAAATAAAAAGTCTTGTTGATTTAATGTTAAATTCCAATTTAAGGTTTTTGTTGAGTGATTTTTACAGCAACAAAAATATATATTTTCTTACTTGTTTGGAGGAAGAGTCGCTTAGCCTGGTTTGGAGGATCGTCACTGTCGTCTGGACTGAAGAAGAGACGCACGGCGCTCACCTGGCACACAACAACGCACCATGACTGCTGAAGGCTGAGCTGTTTGCCCGCAGCTCCAGACAAATTCTCCTACCATGTCTCCCTTCAGCAGAGCCAGTCCTACTTGATCGGACTGAACCGCCTGGCAACTGCCAAACCTCTGCGGTCCGTAGTAGTTGACGAAACCTCTGGTCTGAAGTCACCAGAAATGTAGCATTAGTTCATCAAGCTACATGCAAATCTGATTACTTTAAATTTGAATCACTGTCATATTTAACTATGTAATTATGTATCGTCATTTGTTTTTAGACCAAAAAAAAAAAAGAATCATTAGATATTAGTCCGTTTTTTTTGCAATTGATTTTAGATGAAAAAACATTTAATTGGCTAAAACATGCTTTTTTTTGGACCACTTTAAATCTTAAAATTTTCTCAAAAATCAACAGTGTCTCATAATCTGGAGAACCTTTTGAGTGAATTTTGGCACTGATTTTTATGTGGTAAAAACACTGTTCAGTTGGTAAACTCCCCAGCGACTCCTCTGACTAATTACCTGAAACTTGGTCCTTCTAGAGAAGTGTGCCAGGTACTCAAACCATATTTTCTATTTATACTTTTTTCAATGCGGTTAATGCGCCTTACAAATTGAATCCAGGTTCCCCCCCATGTATTAAAATGGACCAGTCCTTCTCCATTTACTGAAATTGCGCCTTATAATGATTGACTAATTAATTTGAGTTATCCGGTATTTGTGACTGTCAAAAGCAGAACTTTTATTTATTTTTTGTTTGTTTTCTTCTGTTTTTTAATTAGAATTAGATTTTGTTTTTAATTTAACCCTTTTACCCCAAAGCTTTGGCTCCAGTATTTACGTTCTTGCAAATACTGTAACTCCTAAACAGTTTACAAAACTACTTTCAGTAGACTATGAAGCGGAGAAAAGCGACTTTAAGCAGACAGCGTAAATCAGCTAATTCTGTCGTTATACAACACTTCACTTTTCGATGCGATTCTTTACGTCAGAATCAGCTAATTTGCATTGACGGCATCATGAACGGTCAAAGAGTTACAGCACGTCCAAGAGTGTGTGTTATTTAGGTGTCGATGGTGACATTTCTGGTGTTAAAGGGTTAAAGAGAATGGTTTAGATGGAGGTGTACCTTGATGTTCTCTACCGCTTCCTTCACCAGCCCTTCCAATTGTGCCTCCGGAAAGTTGGCGGACTCGTGTTGCTTAATGTTTCGGACCACCAGGTCAAAGTGGTTTCCCTGCAATCGTCCCAGTTTGAGGGGTTCGCCCACACTGCGCACATGCGACACTTGCATCCCCCGCTTCTCTAACTCCGCCGACTTTTCTTTCAATCTAAAAAAAGAAAAAAAAAACCACGCAACACAAAAGTTTGTCTTGTGGTTTGTCGCTTTCAGCACTCTGAGCATTGCGTGAACAAGTCCTACCTTTCCGGAGAAACCTTCTTGACCACCATGGACTGGTAGGTGACGGCTCGCTTGTCCTTGATCCCTGCGTACGTGAAATCTGAGGGAAGGACCCCCAGAGCAGTCGTCATGTGGCTGATGGCCTCCAGGGTCTCCAGGTTTTCTTTACAAAGTGTGAACGCTGAGCGAGGAGCAGAAAGACAGCTGAACAGCACAAGTAAAAGTAATACCGACTTTTAGTCACGTCAACACAAAAAGACTCAGCTGCTTCTTTTACTCTCAATCCTACGACAAAGTATTTAGAGCCACAATAAAGAAAATTATAAACAAAAATATGAGAAAATAGTCAGTAAATCATAAGAACGAGAATAAACCCTTAAAATTGTAAGAGAAAAATAAACATTTTACAGGAGTAAAGTTGAAAATGATGAGAAAAAGGTTAATTTTACTAGATTAAAGTCGAAAAATTATTAGGTTAAATTTTACTATTCAAAGTAGTAAAAATATAAGAGAATAGTCAAAATGTTACTAGATTTAGGTAAAAAAAATAGAAAATCACAATTTTACAAGAATAGTTTTAAATTTATGAGAAATTATGAAAGGAAAGTGGGCTGCACGGTGGTGCAGTGGTTAGCGCTCCTGCCTCACAGCAAGAAGGTTCCCGGTTCAAGTCCTGGCTGGAGGACCTTTCTGTGTGGAGTTTGCATGTTCTCCCCGTGCATGCGTGGGTTTTCTCCGGGTACTCCGGCTTCCTCCCACCGTCCAAAAACATGCTTCATAGGTTAATTGGTTACTCTAAATTGTCCCTAGGTGTGCATGTGAGTGTGCATGTGTGTGATTGTGGCCCCTGCGACAGACTGGCGACCAGTCCAGGGGTGTACCCTGCCTTCGCCCATGAGTAGCCGGGTTAGGCTCCGGCAACCCCGTGACCCCGAAAGGGATAAAGCGGATTGGAAAATGAATGAATGAATGAAAGGAAAGTCAAAATTTCATGAGATTGAAGTCGCAACGTTTTTAGAAAATGGTCAAACTTTTACAAGAATTAAGACGTATATTTAAACTCCAAAAAGTTGCAATTTTATGAGGAAAAAGTTCTGCTTTTTAGTAAAGTAAAGTAAAATGTTGGATTTATCCTTTAAAATGTTTCAACAAAGACGAGGGAAGTTGACGTGTTTAGGTAAGAGACAGTTGTGGTCATCACACTGTTCTAGAATCTCACTATGTTTCTTATTTTTTTGCAAATGTACAACTTTCTTTATGTGTAACCACATTGTTATTTGCAAAAGCACGACTCTCATTTATAAAACTACAACTTTTTAAATCATAAATTTACTATTTCACTCTTGAAATCTTTTTTTTATTAAGTTTAAAGACTATTATTTATAAAATTTGATGACTTTTTTCTCATGTATTTGTTTTTCTAATACTCCACTGTAAAATCCATTAAGACCAGCTTCATTTTTTTTTTTTTAATAAAAACAATCTTTTATTTTTGTCCACTGGAACAGGTAAAAAATACGATTATTTTAAATATGGACGCACAAGTGTAAACCTTGTGGGTTGGGAATCCATCTACCAATCGGTTGGTTAAGAGTTCACTTCCTACTCTTTACTGTTTTAGTGTCCATGAGCCAGACATCAACCATTTGGATACAAGTAGTTCTTAAATCTGAAATAAATAATGTCATTTGATCAGAAACCACCTAATATATGGCAATATAGCCCAGATTTCAGTCTCCCTCCAGTGTTGTTTTGGATGTTGGGACCCATGTCAGGTCATCTTTTAGCTGAAGAAACATTTGAACTTCTGTTGTTGGATTTCTTTGGAGCCATCTGGATCAAAATACATCAAAAGTTAATGTTTTTATTCAAAAAATCAGTACTTTTATCCTTCTCACCAGTATAAACGTCATCTCGATCCTCTGCCGTTCTCTTCCTGGGCCTCCCATTTTCTCTCAGTCGAACAGAGATGGATGTCCTCTCCTCGTTGCTGAAGCTCTTCGTCTCCACCAGTTTCCCAAACCTCCGGTTCAGGAAGCGGTGCACCTCCGTCCTGTGCTCCTTATCGTCGTCCGGTTCAAACGTATGGGATGATCCTGGCACTTTGGCATCGATGAACCTGAAGAACTCCTCGGCGTCCTCTTCTCCGGTCAGCCGGCAGAGCTCCCTGTAGTCTGAATCCTCCTGGACCTTGATTTTCTGCTGGCTGGTGATGGTCATCAGGAAGGGGAAGCGCTGCCTCACAGCTCGGTGGACGTTTTCTCTTTGCCGTTTGTCTGGGAAGGATCCCAGTGACAGCTCCAGAGCGGCTGGGTTCTGACCTCCGAGGGCCGCAGCAAACCGCTCAAGTTCTTCACTGACAGATGGACCAAGAACATCCTCTAATCCAAGACTGTGGGAATCTGGGGAGGGGGTTCCCGCTGAAACTCCAGGGTCACGTGAGCAAAGGCTCCCCTTTGCACCTGAACGGGGTTTGCTGTCAAATGCGCATGCTTGAGCTGCCGATGCTGCTTTGACGTTCAGTCCGTTTACGTCGATCTCAGACACCTCGAAGTCTTTGATGAAGGTCTTGATGCTCCCGAGGAATCCCGCGTGGGTTGATATGAAGCACGCGGGAACTTTGACGTCACCGCCGCATTGATTCATTCTATCCTTGTGTTTAGATGCAGCAAAAATCGAACAAAAAATGTTTCAAAAGAGCTCAACGAACGCGTATTAACTTATGTGGAAAGGTTACACCAAAATGCAGCCAGAAGACCGAAAGAGCCAAAGATGTGCTATAATAAACTGTTAGTGTCAAAACTTACCTTCACTTTGGGTAAAAAGTGTCAGTTTTGATTCTGAAAAACGAATAAAATGCATAACTATTTATCAAACTGTTGGGAAAAAGGTTTAATTGCGCGCTTGATAAGCGTGCAGCATGTAAACCATAAACACTCAGAACACTTCCGTGTCACGTGACTTTCACGTGGTATCTCTTAAAGAAACCGCACTCCTTTTCCCCACCTTTTCTTTTTCTTGTCTCTCTCTCCCTTTAACAAATTGCTACAATGTTCGTGACAATTTTAACTACACTTTTTATATATTTTTAAAACTGTATTTTTTTTTTTTATGTTCTTATTTCTTTCGTGTTTTTATGTTTTGGTTGCTGCTATTTAACTGTACAAAATTAAAACAAAACAAAAAACGTAATTAACTTTAAAAGCCCCAGAAGAAAATTGTTATTAGAGTATTATTCCAGCGTTTAGGGGTTAACTTAAATGTTTGGTGACTATATGAAGAAGAAACAAATACTTTTGTTTTTTTTTTTCTCTCCAAACAAGTGGTGATGAAAATTTATTTCATTTGGTATGATCCTAATAGCGCTATAAAAAGAATTGTCCATCCATTTATCCAACTTTATAGCTCACATTCTCCTCTACCTTTTAGGGTTACGGGGTTGCTGGAGCTTATCCCAGCTAGTGCTGAGCAAAAGTTCAACTGCAAACATTATTTATGTGAGGATTGTGCAGTTGGATTTTTGAATGTGTCAGTCACACCAGGTTTAGATTGTAAAAAATCCACACCTGTCTTGATCTGTGTTGAAGATCTTCAGTCTATTAAAGCCTCTGGTTTTTCAGTTCTTCACTGTCAGATCATCAGTTTTGTCACTGTTTTGTTGTTTCTCTCTCATGTTTGAGTTTGATTAATAAATGTTTACATTTCTGATATTAAGCCTGATCTCCTTCATTTTGGGCCACTGGTTCCCCTAAAGTTTATCCAGATTTAGTTAAAGTTGTTCTGTTCACCCACTTGAACGTATCCATAGTCTGCTGTCAGAACCAGGATAAGTTATAAAAAGCTCATTTGAACAAACACGGCTACACAAAAAGACGAACAACTTCTCATTTAGCAATTCTAAAAACCCATTTTTATTGTTGCAGTCCCACATATTACAACTGTAATAGTGACCAATGTGCACACACTTTCTTGCAAATTTAAACCAAATTGTGTCTCATCAGATTGCTGTGATGCCTGATTTACACTGGCCAGTCTTTGGTGCATCTCCTTTGCTTCGCGTGCGGAGTCCGTCTCACGACCGTCAGTTTGTGTTGTCTTTGTTGTGTCTCCGGTTCGCCCCCCTTCCTCCCTGGCTTGTCCTGCTAAAACTTTAGTAATCAGGCCCTATGCCCTTTCCTCCCTCACTGAGTCCTTGTAAAATGCATGTTTTGTGTCATAAATAATGTTGTGTTTTTGTACTTCCTGTTAGAGATTTTATGATCCTGTAAGATAAGCTTAAGTCTTGAGGTATATTAATCAAGAACTGCTGTGTGTTTGTGTGTGTGTTTTAAAAACAAGACTCTTTGTGCTCACTGTGTCTCCCCAGCACCTGGAGGAGGTTTGCTACCAGTTATCTCTGTTCTGCATGCCAACAGACAGTTGTAAAGTGTGTGAACCACCTTGACCTTGTGTTGAATGAATGCAGCAGCAGAGGAAAAACGGACAAAGATTGTTCAGAGATCGCTAAGAACAGCACTTTGTTTGTATCTCTCCCGCTGCAGCTGGTAAAAGACAACTTTCTCTCTTCATTGGTGTGAGCCCTGGTTCTTATGGATTTTTATTAGTTCAAAGACTGTGTTTTAAACCCAACAGACCCTTATCTCAGGAAGGGGCACGGTTTACCCCTCCTTTTTCTCTCATTATACTGTTGAGCCCTACTGCTTCAGCCAGCTCCCGTCTTCCCCTCCCTTAGTGGCTGAATCAGCATGTAACTAGGGTGTTCCCTTTTAATAAAATAAGCAGGGGGAGACTGAGGTCCCCAGAGTGTTTGGAGGAGCTTGTAACAGAGCGATCTCTGGCACTCTCCCTGCAGGTGAAAGCCATACTCAACTCTCTTGTGTTTCTTTGCAGATTTACTAATGTTTGGGTTTTGAACCTAACACTTCCAAACTTCAACTTTTGTCGTCCATGGCAAAAATGGACAACGGCATTGTCTGTGGTGCTAATGTGTGTTACCGCATGGGCACGTCAGCTTAAACATAAGATAAAATTTGATAAATTTTTATGTTGGAAAGGACAACAACGTTTTTATTACCTGCTTACCGTTTCTTCAGCTTTTTGATGTGAAATTGGACTGGAAATAGAACTCCTGCACAAAGATTGCATTGCAGTGGGACGGTTGTGGGGTAAGGAAACTGTCAATAAGAAACATATTCATTTATTAAACTAAAATAGAATAAAACCTTTTAGGAGGTTTTATTTTATTTTATTTTTTTTACTACCACAACATTCGGCTGCCAGTCAGCACACTTTAGCTCCAATTTAATCCATTAGCTTAGCTGTTTTTGTTTCCTTATCTCTTATTGTCAACAAATTTTGACAGACGTGTATTTTTTTACACCTAATGAGTGATGCGATATGTCTGAAACTCTTTTGGGCTGTTTTTCACCACTTCTGGGTCTAAAATGATCTGCTGCTGTCATCCAACAACCACAAAATGCGGCCAGAGATTTTCGTATTATGATCTGTTTTACTCAATTTTCAACAGAGCTATGTTTCTAAAGTTAATTTCCCGTTATGGGATCAAAAACATTCTAAAAAGATCTATATTATTTTAGTATAATTTAAAAAATAAATAAATAAATAACACGCATTCGCAATGTGAACCATCGAAGTTCTCGCCTGTGACTTATTTTTGACTGTTTGTTAACAAGAGAAATTTGGATTCAAGACAAAGACAAATCATATTCAAAACAGTAAAACTAAATGTTGTATTTATGTTTTTCTGCAAAGTTGTGCACAAAGTATTAATTTGTGCACAACTTTGTCTTTATGAATACGTTTCTTATTGACAGTTTCCTTACCCCACAGATGGTCGTCAAAAGCAGACAGAACGGAAGCGATGGAAACATCCCCATTGATTAATGAACATTCTATGTTTTGTGTCAATACAACGGAGAAGCACCGCAGAGGGGACTGTGTAAATTAGGCATCTGTACTGATGGGCAGATGAAGCTTCATGAAGCAATGAAGCCTTTCATCCACTTGGTTCATTGCAGGGCAGTTCTTCATGAGGGATCATTTGCTCTAGCAGGACATCCACTGGACTGGAACGTGAACATTGTTTTAGTTCTGAATGTAGTTAGTTCTGCAGTTTTATGCCGGTTACTGTAATGCAAAATCCTTTTAATATTGGAAAGCTTTTAAATTAGATCGAAAGATGATCGGAGTGAGAGTTATTCTTATAAAATTTTTTGTGTGTTTATCAGGCTTCTCTTTCCTTGAAACAGGCAGCAAGACATCAGCAAAAGAGCAGCTTGGAGATGTGGGGGATGTGTAACTAACAAGTATTTCAGACCAAGCTATTACACAACCACGCTGCCTCCAAAAACCCAGGGGTTTGTGCTTTTCTTTTTTTTTTTTAAGGATTCAAGGAGCACAATGAGCTGTAAAATCCTATCTGTCTGCAGTGCTCCAGCTTTAAGTCACTGCATGAACAAAAAGCACATGTGAAAGGAAAAACGGGAGGGGGGGGGCTGTTTGTGAAGTTGTGATGTCTCTGTGTAGAGATTTTTGTAAGCATACATGTTTTAGCTGAAAAAGTCAAACCAAGCTGGTGCATTTTTGGGTGTTATAGTTTTATTTTCCTCATTAAATTGATATAAAAAGCAACACCAGGCACAATGGAAGACCTTTTTTTTGTGTCGCCCACCAACACCCTCTGTTCCACAGAATTCCTTCGAGCCTTCATGTCGAACAGATGTGTGAGGGCCTGCCAAAGATCCTGTGGATCAACGCTGCTAAAGCTGACGGAGGAATTTTGGAAGCACTGAGGATGCTTTATGAAATGCATGCTATATTGGTCCATGTGGATGTTCTCCACATGTCCGAGCTTCTCCGCTGGGGGAAATGCTCCCGCTCAGGAACATTCGCTTTAGCAGCTTTTAATTCAGAAAGTGGCGCGGATAAGGAGGAGCGGGATAGGACATTGTGTAACTGCATACTGTATACCCTGAAGAAGAAGAGTCATGTGACTTTCCTCGGCCTCTAAGGCGTTTGCAAAGAATGTGGGTGGGTGGGGTGGGGTGGGGGTGTAGAAAGGCTGGATCAAATGTTCAGCTTTGCTTTGCAGCATCCGAGCAAACGGAAAAAAAACTGAATTAATCGGAACAAGTCTTTGTGCGTAGAAACACATATGAGGTTTTTTTATTTTAACCCTTGTATTTGGTCAAAATTGATCACATTTTTCACACTTTGCAAATGGGTCGATTTTGACCCAAACACAATACCGGTACAAGTGTTAAAGAACCGTTTTTATCACATCACAATCGAATATTTCCTCCTTATATTGTTTATTTTCACAATTTAAAATGGGTCAAATTTGACCTGAACAGAATATAAGGATTAAAGAAACATATTTACCATATTTCAATCAGATCATTGATAGCATTTTGGAAAAAACTCAGTTTTAAGGATTCGTCAAGTGTTTTCACATCTGATTTTTGTCATATTAATCCAGATTATTACAGAATATAAACACCAGGTGGGATTATTATTTCAGCTGTTGGTGAATCGAAGGTTAAAGGGTACATTTTACCAATCCAGTGGCTGATTTTTGTACTAAGATGTCTGTTTAGTGACATTTTACTGGAAAAAAAACTATGGTTAAATTGATTAAATCGTAGCTGGAAGTACTTCAGTTCCTTTTAATTTTATTCTGAGGATCTGTGGTCATTTTATCATAAATCTTTTTTTTTTCTGCTTCTGACGTTGCTTCGAGCTTTTTTTTCCCCACCATCAGTACATCAGGTTTGAACTTGTCTTTTCCACAGCTGCTGTCTTTCCGTTCATCATTTCTCTGAGTGTTTGGTACAGTTTTCTTTCAGTTTGCCACTGTCTGTGGTTTTATCTCTAATCCTTGCACGGATTTCGTCTCATTTTGCTTCCCAAAAACTGGTTTCAGTTCATTTTAGATATTCAAGTTTCCCTACACGCCTTTCAATGGTGTAAATCTAGCAAAGAAGTCTCCCTGAGAAAACATTTTCTGTTGTGTCTCGCTGCTACATAAATAAACAGAGCTAAACGGAGACCGTGAAGCTGAGATTACATCTGGGTTTGTTTAGTGGCTGGATTGTGCTCTTAAACTGGATTACAAATTAAAGACCCACTCCGGTGAAATCTTGGTTTTGGTGTTTTTAACAAGTTCTTGTGGCATTTTTCCTGTTACCTGGGGGCATATATATATATATATATATATATAAAGGAAATTAAGCTTACAATTGCATGTCGGAGTATTTCTTTATTCAAATTGTTGTTTATGCGAAGCAGACGAAAAAATGCTGATGGAAAAAGATTGTGTGTGTGAAAACATGCGGGGCACGAGCTCCCTTCTCCGCTCCATTCTGATACATCCACTTGCAGACAAATAGATCCATGTACGTCTTCATTGCTCTGGTCTGAGCTGGAATCTGGCTCAAAACTGTGCAAACCTGAAACTAACTGGTGTTTCAGAAACCAGTACCATTTTATTTTTATGTCTATGTCTCTTTAAGGGCTCCATAATTTGGCAAGTTGCACATAAATATTCACTGACACATAAATGTGTGCATTTATAAGATATGAATGATTAAATTTTAGACCATCAGTTTGTCTACTTTGTGAAGTTGCTCAAAAAAGAGAAAAAAAAATGCAAAGTCATGTTATATTTTACTTCTTTTTACTACCATATTTTAATTTTGAGCAAAGCTAACAATATAGGGTAAAAAATATATCTAGCAATACTATCCCATGCTCTTTTTATACGTATTGATGTTTACAGTTACAAATCTTTGCACATGCTGCTAACATGCACTACATTCCATTATCACTGAGCACAAAAATATGTGGAGAAATAAAAATCTGGGATTAAATCTTATCATAAAAGTTGTTTTTCTTCATCTGTGGAGTAAATTTATTCATTAAAGTTTTCCAGGTAAATCTAATTGGGATTTACTTTGTGGAGAAAATGCAGAATGCCATCTGCTTAACATTGAATCCCAAATCTCAGCTATGTTCTAAGCTTCACAGAAGCACAGCATCTCTTTACCTGAAAGTCATGCCCCAAATGCTTAATTTCACAAAGAAATTCCCACACAGTTTATGAATTAACATAAAAACTTGTCCAAGTTTGGTATTTTGTACTAGAAAGGTAACAGACATGCAGGATTGTTTTTCTCCTCAGGAGTTTCTAAATAAGAAGCGAAAAATGTTGAGAATCCCACCTTCAAATTTCATTCAAATCTGAAGTTGTGAAAGGGTCACTCCCAACTAAACTCTGCTGTAATGTACACGGTCTCTGCTTTTGTTATCACAGACGGGCTGCACCACATTTCTCTTTCAGATGGGGAGGGGATTTCATGATAGAAAACAGGCTCCTTACACTCTCCACCCATCAGGCCCCCTTTAAACTCCTCCTGCAGTCTCCCTTGATCGCTCTCGTCTCTGTGAAAACACTCACTGCCGCAAAACACAAACAGGACAAAATGGGGACAGTGAACATCTGGTTGAAACGGAGCTATGTGGGGTTGACTTGTTTTATAATGGTGAGTTCTTTTTTTTTTACTTTCTTGTTTCTTGGAAACATCTTATGTACATCCTGGTGGATTTTCTGCTAAATTTGGAAACTTTTGTGGAATTTTCTCACATAACGTTGGTATCAAATGTACAAGATGTAACACAGCTCATGTCTTCAATAGGAAATAATTAAGTAAAATTTTTGTAAAAAAAAAAAACATGGGGGGGGGTCTTACATAAAAGAAACGGGGAGGGAAATCCAGGAAATGTTGCCAGATTGGTTGTACCTTTATGTCTTCCTCTTGGGATCATGTACAATCTGGCAAACTACAAACCAAACTTGGCATTTTCTGTCAAAAGAAACTAAATAAAAAGTTACAAATAAACATGTCAAATACCACCGAAGAGCTTGCTGTCTATAGGACATAAAGATTAGCCAATAAGTGGAATCTCCTGCAAAGGTGTGATTTGTTTGATCCAAAAGAGTCATTTTAACATCTTTATTGAGTAATTCAGCACTAGATCCTGCAGAACGATGCAGATGGAACGTCACAGTAAAAGCATAATACATATGAACATTTTGCAAAGACTATTTATGAATCTACTGTGTTCTAAAGATACAAACCTGGATGATTTAAATGTTTGCACAAAAATTGTTCAAACACAATGCATTGTGGTCCATATTCACCAACCTAGTGAGCATCGATGCACACTAGTTTTTCTTCTGGGAAAATTTTAGGGCACTTGATTTTGGAATTGCATTTTTGGACGCCCCAAAAAACATGGCGAACACACTATGCTGTGCACTAAATGTGCAGGAATTTGGACACAGCTGTTGCGTGACTTTAATCTCTGTCATATTTATTTGCCCAAAGCAGTTTTATTTTCTTTATTCCAAGATGATTCTCTTTGTCTGATTAACTTCCTTTAGCAAAACGTTCTGGAGTTACTTACGGTAATTTGGTTTCATTTCTCATTAAACTGAATATGCGTCACAATTTCTGCTTTTTCTTTTTGTGTTCTTATTTTTAGAATTTGGGGGTTTTTGTTTTTTGCAATGTCAGCACAAAAAAACACTGGACAAGCAGGGAGGGACTTCTACTTCTTTTTCTACTGTTTACTAGCGCATGTCCCTACAGCTGGAAGAGGCTCGGAGTGAAATGTCAAGGCGTCGCAAATCTTGGGAATCTTGCTCCAGGCTTTTCCGTTCACAATTCTAATCCGATGTAGGAAAGATTTGGTGTTCCAGCTAGGAACAAACCGTGATTATTAATATCTTCTTTAAGATCAACTTTCAAAAACTTTGGAGTTCCATGAAAATCGTTATTAAATTCAAGTCCCTGATTGGTCAGAGGTCTACCTAGTGTAACTTGTAACGTGCATTTAACGGCCGCACGTTTTGTACGTAGAGCCTGAAAGCTAGCTATGCACTGAGACATGTGTAGCTACACGTAAACGTGAAAGTTTTAAACGCGGAAGCCCGAAACACAGATTTATGTCGACTTTTCACTAAAAAGTATTGAAAACTATGAAAGAGTGCAATGGGAATGAGGATAAATAAAGAAAATAGGTGGTCAAGAAATTGTCGGTTGAACATATTTACAGGATTTACAGGAAACCAAAGTCTAGATTGCCAAGTGTCTGATCCTGCCAGCAAAGATTTCTGCAGCAAGCATCAACGTGTTTTTGATAACCGTCTAGCTCCACTGATGAACAAAGAGGTCATCACATTCTTCTTCATTACCGCCTGGTCTTTAAAAGAATTCTGACATGCCGTTCACTTGAGCACGGTTACCATTTTCTGGTAAAGAAAAACAACTTGTCTGACGCAACGCCTGGATTTCTCAGTCTCCATCAAGATCTTTGCACATAGTTTTCTAGCTTCACAGGCCTAAAGTCTCAACGATGGGGTTTCCCAGCCTGATTTGGGAAACAAGTGGAGTGGGGGATTGGACATAAAGGAGACTCCAGGTGTCTCAGGGATTTTTGTTTTAAAAAAAAACCGATACGTTTGTTATGGGGACAGTTGTGGATGACTCAGATCAAGACAGGAAAAACCATGTTCACGCTGTGTGAGGGCATGTCACGGTTCCTGCCCACAACAAAGCTTTTATTATTCCCAAAAGTTTAACAACACAAGGCAACAGTCAACTGCAGATGGGGCAGGAATGCTATTACATTAGTGTGTCATGATACACAGTACCTCACAAAAGTGAGTACACCTTTCACATTTCTGTAGGTAATTATATCTCTTCGTGGGGACAACACTGCGGAAATGACTCTGACTCAATGGAAAGTAGTCAGGGTTCATCTTCTACCGCAGTGTAAATGTATTTTTCCTTCAAAATAAATCACAATACAGGCATTAATTGCCAAACAACTGGAAACAACAGTGAATACAGCCCTAAATGAAAAAGGTCAAGGGGAGATATTTTGTGTGTCCACCATTATTGTCCGGCTCTGCTTCCACTCTCCCGGGCATGGACTTCACCGGAGAGTCACAGGTTGCCACTGGAATCCTCTTCCATTCCTCCATGATGACATCACAGAGCTAGTGGACATTTGAGACTTTATGCTCCTCCACCTTTTGTTTTAGGACACCCCAAAGATATTCACTGTGGTTTGGATCAGGAAACATTGCCTTTACCCTCAGTCTCTTTAGCAAGGCAGCGGTCATCTTGGAGGTGTGTTTGGGGTCATTATCATGCTGGAATACTGCCCTGCATCCCAGTTTCTGGAGGGAGGGAATCATGCTCTGCTTCAGTATGTCACAGTACATGTTAGCATTCATGTTTACCTCAGTGATCTGTAGCTCCCCAATGCCGGCAGCACTCATGCAGTCCCAGACCATGACTCCCCCACCACCGTGTTTGACTGTAGGCAAGAGACACTTGTCCTCACCTGTTTGACGGCACAGACGCTTGGCACCATCAGAACCATATGGGTTTATCTTGGTCTCATCAGATCACAGAACATGGTTCCAGTGATTCATGTCCTTAGTCTGCTTGTCTTTAGCAAATTGTTTGTGGGCTTTCTTGTATGTCATCGTCAGAAAAAAGTTTTCTTCTGGGACGACAGCCATGGAGATCAATTTGAAGGAATGGGTGGTCTGAGCACTGACAGGCTCACCACCCACTCCTTCAACTTCTGCAGCAATGCTGGAAGCACTCACGCGCCTGTGATTCAAAACTCACCTTTGGATGTGACGTTGAGAACCTGCACTCAACTTCTTTGGTCGATCATGGCGAGGCCCAACCACTGGATGGTCTTGGCTGCACAATTTCAGAATGTTGAGAATCTTCTCATACCCTCAGGCCATCTTTATGTAAAGCAGCAATTCATTTCTTTAGATCTTCTGAGAGTTGTTTGCCATGAGGTGCCATGTTGAACTTCAAGTGACCAAGTTGAGAGTGTATGAGCTTTAATACCACATTTAACACACATGCTATCTATTGACAATTGAGACATTGCAACACTGCATGAATCACATGGCACTGGGGAAGGAAAATGAATAATTGTGCTCAATTTAGACATTTTCACTTAGGGGTGTATTCACAGGGGTGTACTCTGTTGTTTCCAGGTGTTTGGCTATTAATGCCTGTATAATGAATTATTTTGAAGGAAAAATACATTTACGCTGCTATACAAGATGAACACTGACTACTTTTCATTGTGTCAAAGACTCATTTCCACAGTGTTGTCTCATGAAAAGATATAAATAAATATCTACAGAAATGTGAATGGTGTACTCAGTACTCCGGGTTAAAAAAAACATATTTTGTAAAGAACTTTTTTTGTCTTTCAGAGTACAGATGTTGAAGTGAACATTGTTGTGTTTCTATGTTGCAGATCACCTGTCTCGTCATGTGTGGATTCACTCTGTTCCACCATGGAGCCATGTACAAAGAGGAGGAAGTAAAGAACAAAGCTCTGCACACAATCAAGCTACTTTCTATTCAACTAGATTCCCTCAAATGGTCACAAATCCAGTATTTCTCAAAAGGACAGGTGTATTGTTAAATTAACAAGTTGTGATTATTCAAGAGAATATTTAGCAATAAAAAGCTAAATTTAAAAAAAGACATTTTATGGCTTTATTTTACTAACGCTATTCTTTTTAAAGTATATAGATGAAAAAATAACACTTTTTTCAATAATTTAAATGCAGTTTCCCTGAATGATTTTCCCATTAAATTAGGACATTTGTCAATAATTTCTTAAAAACCTTTAATTATTGAAACAATATATTTATGTTCAAGAAAAAAAACCCACACCATGTCTTAAGTAACAACATATATTTGGCTTTTAACTGAAGTTGAAAGTGTTTTTGTAGTCACCTAATTTTGGTCGTCCTCAGTGTTTTTCTTGTTTACTTCCTGGTTCCTTGGGAGCACTTCCTGGATCATCCAGTGTACCACCCATTGTTTGAGTTTGGTTTGACAGGCCCATTTTTATGTATATATATTTATAGTTTTTGGTAAACTTGTTACAGGAAAAAATACATTTAACTGTTTCTTAGGACATGTTGTTTAGGTTTGAATTTGGTTAGTAATTGGGTTGGTTTGGTGAAGGGGAGGAGCCAACATCTATAAAATAGGACCTCTTTTCAAGATGGAAGATTTCTGTTGTGTGACTTCCGCAGCCAGATAGGCTTCTGTCCTGTCATACTGTTCCCAATGGATTCATTTTTGTCACTTTTCCTGAAGAAAAGAGATAAAAGAAGAGAACCTTGACTTTTTGTGTGGACAGTGGTCTGTTCTTCTGACAGAAGAATGTCATCTATATCAACAAAACTATACACTTACTGGCTGCTTTATTAGGAACACCTTGCTAGTACTTTGGTTGGACCCCTTTTGCCTTCAGAACTGCCTTAATCCTTGCTGGCATTGATTCAACAAGGTACTGGAAACATTCCTCAGAGAGTTTGATCCATATTGACATGACAGCATCACACAGTTGCTGCAGGTTTGTCGGCTGCACATCCAGGATGCCAATCTCCGG
This sequence comes from Adrianichthys oophorus, assembly GCA_036245035.1. NCBI lineage: Eukaryota > Metazoa > Chordata > Actinopteri > Beloniformes > Adrianichthyidae > Adrianichthys > Adrianichthys oophorus. The sequence goes on from BSAI01000030.1 coordinate 2,154,777, forward strand.
TTCCACCAGATCCCAAAGGTGATCTATTGGGTTGAGATCTGGTGATTGTGGAGGTCATGTGAGTCCAGTGAACTCATTGTCATGTTCAAAAAAACAGTTTGAGATGATTTTCAGCTTTATGATGTGGCGCCTCATCCTGCTGGAAGTAGCTTCAGAAGATGGTACTCAGGCTCAAAGTGTGCCTAGAAAATACTCCCCACCATTATACCACCACCAGCCTGAACCATTGGTACAAGGCAGGATGGATCCATGCTTTCATGTTGTTGAGGCCAAATTCTGACCCTACCATCTGAATGTTGTAGCAGAAATGGAGATTCATCAGATCAGATAACGTTTTTCTAATCTTCTATTGTCCAATCTTGCGATCCTGTGTAAATTGTAACCTCAGTTTCCTGTTCTTAGCTGACAGGAGTGTTCTTCTGTTGTTGTAGCCAATCTGCCTCAAGCTTGGACGTGTTGTATGTTCAGAGATGCTCTTCTGCAGACCTCGGTTGTATCCAGTGGTCATTTGAGTTACTGTTGTCTTTCTATCATCTGGAACCAGTCTGGCCATTCTCTTCTGACCTCTGACATCAACAAGGCATTTCCACTCACAGAACTGCTCACTGGATATTTTCTCTTTTTCTGACCATTCTCTGTAAACCTTAGAGATGGTTGTGGGTGAAAATCCCAGTAGATCAGCAGTTTCTGAAATACTCAGACCAGCCCATCAGGCACCAACAACCATGCCACGTTCAAAGTCACTTCAATGTCCTTTCTTCCTTATTCTGATGCTCAGTTTGAACTGTAGCAGATCGTCTTGACCATGTCCACATGCCTAAATGCACTGAGTTGCTGCCATGTGATTGGCTCAATAGAAATTTGTGTTAAGGAGCAGTTGGGCAGGTGTGCCTAATAAAGTGATCAATGAGTGTATGTTGGCAGATGACTGTATAATTTTTCTTGGACTCCTCTTAACCTATATTTTTGTTTCTCCCCATTCAATTGAACGAGTTTCTCTTGTTTCATTCACAGATCGATAGCTCATCCGGTGCTTCCAAAGGCGTACACACATTCTACATCTTCTATGCAGCAAGTTTCCTGTTTAGCATCTTTGGTTTGGTTGGGATCTTTAAGAAGAAGACATGGGCGCTTATAGTGGTAAGGAAAAATTGGACTCCAAATGAAGTAAACTGACATAAAACCATCTGACTCTCTTTTTCTGTTCAGTTCACAGTCGGAATCATCATTTGCTCCCTGGCCAGTCTACTTGTTGCCAGCATATTAATGGTTGCACAATCAATGGTATTGCTACTATCAAGTGTTGTTTGCACATTCAGAACCATAAATCTGGCCATAAACTCTTCTCACCATGACCTTTTTTTTATTTTTCTTCTATCTTGTTTGCAGTTTCCTCAGTTTGTTAAGAGTGAATATCTAGGCATGCTGCCACTGACTAATACTACTGAAGCTGTTACTGAAATCCTCGATCACTTGCAGAGTGAGGTAAATAACTCTATTTTTAAGTGTCTAAAGCTACGTACACACCAGGCATGTGTAACACGTTCTAGCTAAACAGGTATTCTTGAACACGCTTTTAGCATACGTTGTTCACACTGGACTGTGGCTACCCGATACTAGCGCATATTCCTACAATTCGAAGAGGCTTGGTGCAAAACGTCGTAGTGGTGGAAATCTTGCTTCAGGCTTTTTTTTCGCAGCTGTATTCCGATATATGAGTAGCGTGGTGTCATATTATTCCGGCCAGGCACAAACTGCAATTATTCCTTTCTCCTTCATGATCCATTTTCAAACAGGTGGTACCTCTGTGTTTTAAAAAGATCGCTACCCATTTGCCACTTCCCAATCCAAGTCTTTGACTGGCCAAAGTTCAACGACGTCGTTTAACTTTTGACGCCTCTTCAATGGCCGTGTGTTTTGTACATAGAGCTCGAAAATTGACTTGATAACTTGCGCACCTACGAGTGAACGCGAGAGTTTTTAACACAGAAGCCTGAAACGCGCATATGCTGCGTTGACATTGATCTTTCCTTCGAAGCGGATATTTGAACGCACGTTTCCGAGTTTAGTGTGAACATAGCATAACAGATAATCCTGAAAGGTTCTCTTTAGATTTTTTTTACTTCTCTTTCAGTATGAGTGTTGTGGAATCGATCAGGGCTACAACGAGTGGATGGCAGACATCCCACGTTCCTGCTTGTGTCTTGAGGACTCTTCAAACCCATGTGTAAGTCCTGTTAAAGTTGTAAGTTTGGGACTTTGCAGAACTTATATTAGAACTTTTATTCTCAACTACAACATGAAGTAGTCCTGAACTGGTTTTAGACTCAGCTTTTTATTTCTGACTTTTAAGCAAGGAGGTGAACTACGCCACAACTAGTTCGGGAAATTTTATGTTCTATTTTCAAAGAATGCTTCTAAAAGCCTTGAGGTGGTAAAACTTTAGATTAGATCCATTTTTGTCAATCACCATTGTCAAATTGTACTGTATGTAAAGAGTTGAAGACCCAATCCGAAGAAAACTGTATTTTTGGTGTTTTTAATATATTCTCGTGCCGTTTTTCCTGATGTTGGAGAACTCACATAACAATATTAAGCTTAAATTGTATTTCTGGGTATTTCTTTATATATATATATTATTGTGAATCAGGAGCAGACGAAAAAATGCTAGTAGTTGTGATGCAGTACCTACACTTGGTAGAACACAAGCTCCCTGCCCCACTTCATTCATAAGTCTCCACTAGTAGATGAATACATCCATGTACGTCTTCATTTTTCTCATCCGATTTGGTATCTGGATGAAAGCTGTTTGGCTGGATAGCTCTGATATTGCTCGACATTTTTGTTGCACTGGTAATGTTATGTTGGGGGTGTGAGGGGCTATGAGCTAGCTAACACTTAAAGGTGATTGGAGTGGGACTTACCAGAAGCAGTTGGCCTTTAAACATTTATCTAGAACATCTGGAACGAGTACATTTTTCAGTTCCCTCCCAGTTCAGTTTGAGGATTAAACAAGCCACTGCAAAATGTTCTCTAGATGAACCATAAAGTCCAGTAACCCTGAATAACAGAAAAATTCAGCAAAAACATAACCTGGACAAATCTGAGGCTATGTCCGAATTCCTGCCTAACTACTGAAAAACTATAGAGTTGCAGGACTATCTAGTGCCCAGGATTTTAAGAACAGTTATGACACCAGGCTCACTACTTTTTTTTTTTTTTAAAGCGAACATGACGTCATTGAATTCACCAAGTGAAAACGTAATCAGTACAAGCATTTTACAGACTATTTATGAGTCCAGTGTGTTCTGATGATGAAAAAAAAAGTTGATGGTTTGTTTAAAAAAAAAACATTTAAATACTTTTTTTTCTGAAATTGTTCCAAAGCAATGCATTGTGGTCCATATTCCCCAATCTACTTGGCATCAGTGGGCTGCACGGTGGCGCAGCAAGAAGGTTCCCGGTTCAAGTCCTGGCTGGGGACCTTTCTGTGTGGAGTTTGCATGTTCTCCCCGTGCATGTGAGGGTTTTCTCCGGGGACTCCGGCTTCCTCCCACCGTCCAAAAACATGCTTCATAGGTTCATTGGTTACTCTAAATTGTCCCTAGGTGTGAATGTGAGTGTGCATGGGTGTGTGATTGTGGCCCCTGCGACAGACTGGCGACCAGTCCAGGGGTGTACCCTGCCTTCGCCCATGAGTAGCCGGGTTAGGCTCCGGCAACCCCGTGACCCCGAAAGGGATAAAGCGGATTGGAAAATGAATGAATGAATGAATGAATACTTAGCGTCAATACTAACTGGTTTTTCGCAGAGAATTCTGGGAAATTTCTAGGGCACTCGATTTTGGAATTGTAGATTCGGACAGCTCCACAAAATACCGAACACACTGTATACTGCACTATATAGTGAGTAGTGAAGGAATTCGGACCCAGCCTGAATCTCCACAGACAATGGTTTGTCTTGTATTCTTGTCCCTCCTCGTCCACTCTTCTGCCCCCTAGCACAGTGTTGCACAATGCGGCTTCCCACACAAAGGAGTTTTCAGACCCATTTGCTTTAATTCTGGGAAAAAGCAGTCTGGTACTGAACAGGCCCCTCTGTACAATGCGGACAAAGCACAGATGGTCAGATGGTTTTCCACAAATCCAGTCTGTTTTGTCTCAACATGTACTCTTGAAATGCAAAATAAATCAAATAAAATGCAAACTTATTAACAATTTCATATTACATTTGTTTAAATGTGCGAGTTTACTCTGTGACTGCTAAGATGCCGTTTTAAACTGCTGCAGCGAGAGTGGCTCGCCATAAACATTCGAGCAAATCCGAAATGGTTATCAGGGAACTTGGAGGACTTTTAACATTTTTAGTGCAATAATGCTTATGTATTTTAGGTGGCTGCTCCGAGGAACAGTACTCTATATGAGGACGGAAATCCTGTCATGATTTACGCCAAGGTAATAAAACGATGATTATTTCTACATTTAAATTTACTTGCTGCAGTTACTTTATAATATCTAAATATTTTGGTTGTAGCTTGTCTTGTTTTAGATGTTTTTGTCCAAGAAAACAATGGTGGTTAGTTAAGGTTGAAGGTGTTTATCCATTCTGTTACCTTTACTACCAAATACTTCCTTAATGGAAACTATACACATATATCTAGATATATGTATATATGTTTTAACTTTTGCTAAGCTAAAAAAAAAGTCACTAAAGCTATAAAAAGAAAAACTTAAAAAAATCTTTTTTAATGCATGTTTCCTCAACAATTCTGATTTTTTTTTTTTTTACTGAAAAACCCCAGATTTCACAAAATTTCCATATTTTTAAATACCTTTTTTGGCATCTTTATAAATAAAAAAGCCTTGTTGCTATTTCAAATCTCCCTGTTTATATCAAATTTAAAGATACGCAATTTAAAATGGTCAATTCCTAGCTTTTATTTCCTTAACTCATTTATTTGACACTAAAATGCCATCTTTCTATGTTTTTAACAAAAATATTAAGGTATAAAATGATGCAATCTCCTTTTTCAGCCATGTCTCCCAATCTTTCTGGAAAGCATTGAGGGATTTATAAAAGGATCGATTGGCGTAATCCTGGGAATCACGTTACTGTGGGTACGTACGTTCTGTGTCAGCATTTCAGTGTAGTCAGCTTTTCCCCTCAAAATTTAAATATACAAATAAAAAAAATTATATCATAGTGGATTTTAAAGGCTTTATGGTAAAAATAGCCTTTTCTATCTTTAAAACATATTTTAAAAAAAGATGGAAAGTTGACTCAGTTAGTAACCTGTCACAGTAATAGAATATATTAATTTTTGTAATAGGTCAAAATCCAAGTCTTCTGTTTGAGCTTTAAACATCAGCATTTTTATTTATTACCTGACTTGTTTGAATTTTTTCTAATAAAGAATTAACTTTACTGCTTCCTATCGATGTAAAGATGCTGAAATAAAAAAAAAATTGTGGACGTTAAGTTGTATTCAAAAATTCAACCAACAAGAAACACTTGTCGACTTGGATTTTGCTGATTAAAGTAACATTATTTGAAATGTTGTTGAGATTAAGTTTATTTTGACTGCAGTCTCCCTTTATGCGTACATTATTTGGAAAACAGAGCTTTCTTCATGAGACTGTACCCAAATGTCTGCGATTTATCGTAGCCTCCCACTTTCTCAACAAAGAGCGGTTCATCCCTCTCCCTCCCACTGTTTTCGCCCAATTTCTATTTAAAACAAGAACGCTCAAGAAGAAGCACAAATAACCACCTTTCCGATGTCCTGCAGGTGCTGTCAGTGGTTTTGTGTATTATCATCTTGTGCAAAATGAACCGGAGGGAGGAAATGCCCAAAGCAGTCTACAGTAAAGAAGTAAAAGCAGGCAACTACAGCCCCCTCACAGAGGCTTGAAGCACACTTGATGGACATGTTTTGTTGTTGTTTCAGCTGCTAAGAAAAATCCTGCCAAAAGTCTTTGCAAAATGTTGAATTTTATTGAAAACTGTACTAAAAAAGAGCAAATTTGTTGTAATCATCAGTCAATCTCTGATGGGCTTTTTAAGGTTATTTTGAATTCACATTCACCTTAAAAATCATATTTTTCCATTGAAATCATATATACATATATTTTTAATCATAACACCAGGAAAGCAATGAAATGTTTCCTTTGTGTCAAAACAGCTAAAGGTCAAGGGTTTCAGGAGAAAGTGTACTTCAATTATTTTCTGTAGAAAATCTGGATCAGATGTAAAAATCAAAACATGCAGCTTTCATTTTTCCTCATTTTCTTCTTTACAGCTTTCACAATTTATATAAATAAATACTGAATACATCATTCTTTTTTTACTTTGTACAATCTGTAGATATATAATAAAAAATGTTTTTAATTTTATTTTTACATTTTTTATTTGGTCTTTGAAATTCCACTGATTGTTATACAATAATGTTAGCATTTCATGATTAATCCCATTGAAACAGGTCATGGAACTTTTTTTTGCTTATCCAACTCAAATTATTTCATTAAAACCAATCAAACACCATGTTAGGAGCTATTTTGTTTTTTTGTTGTTTTTTTCTTATTACCAACTGTACTAAAAGAATAAGCAAAAAAAAAATGTAAATGTTGCAGACTTTGTTGCTGTTTTTCCTCACAATATGTCATTAATGTACTTTTTGAAGCTTAAATAAGAAGAATTATATGCAAAACAGTCAAAAAAACTATGCAAATATCCAGTCTTAACCATTTAGCAAATATGACATCTGCAGTGTTCTTCTGTGATACTGCATTGTGACTTGTCGCCTCCCACTGTCTAGAAGATTAAGAAAAAAAAGCAAATTTCCATTCAAAATAATAAAAAATATTAAGGACAGGAAATAATTTTCTCTCAAAATATATTAAAAAACACATGAATATATGAGAGGGCTGCACGGTGGCGCAGTGGTTAGCGCTCCTGCCTCACAGCAAGAAGGTTCCCGGTTCAAGTCCTGGCTGGGGGACCTTTCTGTGTGGAGTTTGCATGTTCTCCCCGTGCATGCGTGGGTTTTCTCCGGGTACTCCGGCTTCCTCCCACCGTCCAAAAACATGCTTCACAGGTTAATTGGTCACTGTAAATTGTCCCTAGGTGTGCATGGGTGTGTGTTTGTGGCCCCTGCGACAGACTGGCGACCAGTCCAGGGGTGTCCCCTGCCTTCGCCCATGAGTAGCCGGGTTAGGCTCCGGCAACCCCGTGACCCCGAAAGGGATAAAGCGGATTGGAGAATGAATGAATATATGTGTTCTCGTCACCACATTAGAAACGAAAATGTATGTTTTATTTCTCAAAATCCTATTTAAAAAAAAACTCATTACACCTACTAAGTGGATTAAGAAAAAAACTTATTTCCTTCTAAAATCTTCTTTTTTTAAAACCTGTCGCCACCTACTGGATGGATTAAGAAAAAAAAGCTTTTTTCTTTCCAAAATTTTATTTAAAAAAAACCTGTCGCCACCTACTTGCTGGTTTCATAAATGAAAATATATTTCCCTTAAAAATCACATAAAAAACTAGGGCTGTCAACATTAAAACGTTAATTCACGGGATTAATTTTAAAAATGAATACCTTAATATTCATTAACGCAGATTACTTACACGCCAGACGCGACCATCTTCCACTTTGATTTGGATTGTTCAACGATGTCCGTTCATTTCTGAAAATGCACACTTCATTGGGCACTGTCCTGCTTTTAACCCGGTCATTTACAAAGTAAATATTTATTCGATTTTTATTACTTTCTTCTTGTTGTTTTTTGGTTTAAATCGCTTTTTCACAAATGCGGACTATTTGATTGGTGGTGTGGCCCGTTTCCACGGTAACAAGAGTATGAATCACTGGGCCGGCAGACCTTGACTCCAGCAGCAAAGGAAAACGATATATAATGAATGCTGATCGTCCCAATAGGTCCAATAAAGCATCAGATCAGATAAAGTTCACCTCTTACCGCTTGTTTTTGTCCAGAAGATGAAGCAAAAAGGTTGTTTAAAAGAAGCCTGCAAAGTGATATTAAACATTTGGGCTATGCGACCAGAACTACTTTTTTTAGGTGTGTATCAACACCCAGAAGTCAATCAGATTTGAGTATTCACCCGGACCATTTAAAGTGCAGGAACACAATGTTTGCTTCTTGTAGCTGTGTATCAGCATATTTGTTTTCTTAGAGTTATACTACAGGCATTAAATTCTGTACAGTTCTGCTTATCTTACTGTTGATGTGTTTTGTGCACACAAATTACATTTCTGGGATATCTGAATAAAAACTTTACAAATTAAAACATTTCAGACAATAAAAATGAAGGAAAAATGTTTTTCTCTGGCCTTTTCTTCTGTTCAAAAGCTGCATATTGTCGCAAAAAATGTACCTAGTACACTGTGATAATCGTGATTAATCACCATCCAAAAGTGTGATTAATTTGATTGATTTTTTTTATCGATTCACAGCACTATAACACACAATTTGTCGCCACCTACTGGCTGGATTACAAAACGAAAGCAAGTCTACTTCAAAAATATTTTTAAAAATGGGATCTCATCAAATTATTAATGCTTTTTTAAAAAAAAAATAAACACAAAACCAAGACAAGGACTATGAGTCACCCTTTATTTTTGCTATTTACACATATTTTACAATGAGTTCCCACTTATGAAAAATATAGACAAAAAAAATTAAATAAGGCGTGCATGACAAATAAAAACGTTTGTTAGAACAGACTGTATATCAGGCATTAATGGTTAAAGTGCACAAATAGACACTAGATTTGCTTTGTCAGATGAAACAACGGGCAGCTCATGCAGCAAGTTCTAATGCAGGAAAAGTGGCTTAAAGGCTTCTGTGGTGAGAGTGACGTCAGTTGGGGGGTCCTGGATCTTACTGGATCTGGGAGACTCACTGACCCCTCTGCTGCAGCCTTGCCAACATTACCCCAAAACCTTGGATTAAAACATGATGATTTTGACTGCATGTCTACTCAATGTGCAGCAAAAACAACACCGACTTCGAAGAAGCTAGTTGTTAACTCATCTGTGTGATTCACAGAAACTACACAAAGAAACTTAAAACATGTATATTTACATATATGTGCATAAGGAGATGTCTAAACGTTTGCATGTCATAAGGAGATGTGACTCATTCCCTTGTATAACCTGAATATTCATGAAAATGCATTGCTTCATGATTATATTACAATAAATTGTAAACAGTATAAGAGAAATATGCTACATCAAGGACAATAATTATCACTATCTTTCAAGGAGTAATAGTCGCAGCGCTGATAATTAAAAAAGAAAAATGCTAAGAGGATTAAAAAAAATCTCTTAATTTTACAATTTCTGGGATACTGGGAATTTTAAGGATTCACAAAGTTGACATGAAAGGCTAGAATGTGTCCAAACTTTCTGAGAACCGTACTTTCCAAACTATACAGCACACTTAAAAGCCTTCAGGTTTTCTTTTTCATAAAACGACAATGCGCATTATAATCTGGAGTGACTTCTAAGGAATAATTCTGGGTAGGCATATAGGCCTATTGATGATACCTACTGATGTCTGTCAAAATGTTTGGTTGGGTGTTAATCTACATACGCTAACGTGGCTAACATGTAGTGGTGTCAGACTGTGCTTGTTTATGTGTTACTTACAAGATTGGGCGTTAGCATAGTCACAGTAACATTTGTTTAAGCAGTATCAGTCTCTTTTTGTTCTTTTCGTGTTTAAAAAGAAGGTTGGGAGTTACAGGTGTTGCGAATGTGCTAATGCGCCTAACTCTTCTTACGTGACTAACGTCTAGCGTGTTACAAACAAGTTCTAGAATTTCTGTGAACAGTTAATAAAGTCTGACTGACTTATCTCTGACACTTTTGTCTCACTTAATGTGCTTAATAGTTCAGTGCCCCTTATATAGGACATACGTTCAAAAACGGACCATTCATTGACAGTGCGGCATATAGTGTGGAAAATACGGCACGACAAACATCAGCATCCAAGTTCTTAAGTAATTTTGTACCTGAATTGTGTTGGTGTTGACTTGGGTTTGTGCGTGCAAACATGTGGAAAGCAAAGGAGGGAAAATGTAATAAAATGTTAAAGTTGCGAACTATTTTGTCATAGTTGTAGAACTTTTGACTGGACCTAACCACGGACAGTAGCAGGAGGTGTGATGTTGGATGGAATACCTGCAGCATGCACTGGACACTTAGAAGTGGTCTCTTTATTACCACAGATTGGTTTCCAGATCGTAAAAAAACATTGTCTTTACAAACAGTTTATGAATAAATCAGAATATCGTACAAAATAATATCAGTAATGAATAATGCGATTTTCCAGTGCAAGCAAAAAATGTCACTTTGGTTGGTTTAAAAAAGCTTAAGGAGCAAAATCCTTCATGTTTTGTATCAAGTCACAGTAGATTGTAAAAGAAAACAAAAGAAGTACTTTGGCAAACCTTTTTTAGCTTATTACAGTGCCCTCTTGTGGCCATATACTCCAGACCCACTTTTTTTATTTACAGTAGAAGTCTGTGAACAAAATGTTCCTGATAAAATACATTCAACTTCAATGTTTACTTCCTCCAAATGACTAATTGGTCTAAAAAATGGAAAAAAAATAAAAAACCAGAGAGGTAAAAAGGTCTTTGCCTTAGTGGAAAACTGCAATTTAAGGTCATTTACCTCAAATGATGGAAAAGTATGTCTCACCGTATACTTCCTAAATATGCTTGGCATTGTTATAATTTGGACCTAGTTTTAGAGTTTTTCTCTGAATCCAAATGGTGCAATTGTTTTAAAATGGTTGTGTGCAACCTGCATTTAAGGCTCAAACCTTGAGAAAAAAAGTCAAAAGTTTATTAAATTCCAAAAAAAAATGTGTGTAGCAAATAATTTGTGTTGCCTGGCCTCGAGTAACTGGACAGTAACAGGGTTTGGACCTATTGAAGACAGAAGATTTAGCCAAGGATAACCCAGGAGCAAAAAAATAAATTATTTCATCCTCATTTTGTGCTTGGGTCAAAATTAACCAGTTTTAAAGTGTGAAAATGGGTCAATTTTGACCCGAACAAAATAAAAAGGTTAAACATAGCCAAATTTGCTATAATTGCTATTTTTTACAGCAGTAATACTAAAAAGAGTAATATGGTATTGATTTATGCATGTAGATTACCTTTAAACATTAATTACATGCATTAACTTGTAGAAAATCATAGTATATACCGCTATAGGATAAAATAGCCAGGTTATGGTATAGAGCATAATGTGCATGTTCAAACCAGGTATGCTTGCTTTTCAAGTGTATTAAAATATACTTCAAAGTGGTACTAAAAAGCACCAGGTACATATCTGTTTGACTGGAGTAAAGCCAGGAACTCCTGTTTCCTTTTTATCTGACCCATCAGCTTGACGCTCATGACAAGCAAAATGATCTGAGGATAGAAGCAGAGAGCACAATCACAGCAGTAGTTTATCATACACACCTGAGAGACAAGTCCCTTCTGAATTTTACCAGATTTGCTAAAGTTGTTTAAGTATTTAAAACACTTTTTAAATCTGAATACACAGACGAATGAATAGTAGCAAACACCTACCCAAAAAATGCCACTTCCAAACTGTATCCCCATCACTAAGGAGAATGCTAACTTTAGCTCAGAAACATAAATAGGCAGGCAGGACTGTGGAAAAAGAGTAAAATATGAAAAACATTCACAGAACAAATTTAATTCACATTTTAGTAGTTCATTTGGGCAAAAAAATGTTTCCTTTTTTGGCTAAACACCAACACCTGCCTTCACATTTAAGCTAGCACAGGAAAGTGACAGTGTTGCTAGCAAATGCTCGCTGGTTAAAAAACGATGGGTTTGAATCTCAAGAAGAGCATTTACAACTCCCCCAGAGGTTGATTCAGTCTCCCCACAGAAATAAAGCAAAAATGAAACTTAAAGGATTAAATTAAAAGGCTACCTCGGCTAAAAGGCTATAGGCTAAAGGCACAACCAGCAAAAAAAGCTAATAAAAGCAAAGAGTGAATATTAAACTCAAGCCTCGTTTCTAATGAGAAGTACGGTACGCTTTAGAATGCACCAGGCAATTCAGGTGAGCGTTACCACTCAAGTTGGATCGTCACGGCGCATGCGCTTCAAAATCCAATGGATTACGTTAATCACGCACTTGAAGATAGTGGTAAAAAAAAAAAAAAGCTGATCAAATGTAACTCCACTGAAAGCTGCCTTACCTCTCGATAAACGTATTGGTTCTTTGGAGCCCCAATAGTAGCACTACCTCTCAGTCGAATCTGGTAACAAATACCAAATTGGCAAATATGACATATAACACAAAAACAGTCTTTCTTAAATTCATGCTAACATCAGTTCTGTTAGTTTGATCCCCATCCAATTTGTAGACATCCATTAAGATGCTTAACAGTTCTACTGACTTGTTTTTCTTGTTTTTTAGCTGTTCAGAGCTGGTTCTGTTTGACACAACAGTCTACAAACGGCTCCCAGCGACAGCTAGATCACATTTCAGTCTTACTGTTCTCATATGCAAATCTATATTTCTAGGTGTAGCCTAAACTAATACTTGGCTGTATTGCTCTATGGCGTCAGCTGTTCTGCGACTAAATTTGCATGCACTTTTATGACAAAAATACATAACTGTCATATTGTATAGATCTTGAATAATCACGAGTACTTACACATTTTCCTGGATACTGACAGTTACAGGAGGGAGGGATGGAGGAGCCCCAGTCTTTGTAGCCTTCTACAAGACCACAGCATTCAAACTGAAGGTGGCACACACAAGACAAGGAAGTTCAAACTATTATCTTTGTACATTGAACCAAATATTTTTGATGAAATAACTTCATTATTTTACCCTGAAATCAAGATATGGTTTAACAGATGTGTTTTTTTCTTTTATTTATGTTTCCTTTTGAACTTTTAAAGACCCACTCCAGTGACAATTGTGTTTTTGGTGTTTTTAACATGTTCTTGTGGCATTTTTTTCATGATGAAGAATAAGTTTAAAGAAAATTCAGCTCAAAACTGCATTTTTTTTAGTATTTTTTTATTCAAAGCATTGTGAATCAGGAGCAGACAAAAACGGTTTGAAAAAGAGCATTTTTGTTACGTATAAAATACACTGGGCAGGATTACAATCTCCCTTCTCCGCTCCATTCTGATGCCTCCATTTGTCGATGACTAGATCCAAATATGTTTTGTTTTCCTCGTCTGAGCTGGCATCTGGCTCAAAGCTGTACGGCTGGACAGCTCCAATGTCGCTCTCTATTTGTGTTGCACTGCTAATGTTATGATGGGGTTGTGAGGGGCTATAAGCTAGAGCATAAACAGAGATCTCTCAGTATGGGTGATGGGAAGAGGAGCGGAGATGCTCCGCACTAATGGTGCCGCCCACAACTAATAAACTACTGCCGCTCTGCAAAAACTGCGTCCTGGAAAACAACTGTTTTTTTTTTTTTTGGTTAAATCGGCATTATCTTCATGAAAGAACACTGGGGACGCTTTTAAAATAGATCAAAAGATCATCAGAGAGGGAATATTGAATCTGTTTATCCAAAGTGGTAATCTGAAGTGACTTACCTCCTCTTGAATGCTGTACAGCAATGTCCTATTGGCTTTGCTTGTTGCACTGAGTGGCATCATGGCTAGTAGTTTGGACTCCTCGCGGACGACACGTTTCTATGGCGATAAAAACCACAAAGAGAACACTGTAGAAAAGCCTAAACAAGTTTCCACCTTTTTTTTTTCTTTTAACAAACGTAAAAGGTTTGGCTCATTGTACCTCATAAACATCCTGGTAACTCAGAGCAGTTCGGATAATTATCGTTTGACTGGCTGCTGCCATCCCAGTTGCATACTGCGCAGGCAAACACAGGTCAAGGCACGTTTAAATTTTCATTCGGAAGAAGGCAGCAAAAAAAAAAAAAAAAAACACAAAGCAAGTTTTGAATCCTTTGCTTTTTGTTTTACCAAAATCAAACACCATCTTTTTCCTTTGCATGCTCCAAACACGCCAATCACAGAGAGCAGCAGGCAGCCCACCTCGATGACGTACATCGTCACAATAGAAACACCGGACACCATCTGAATGGAGAAAAAGTCACAAATGAGTCAAAAACTACACTGACTACAAGATACCAAAGATCAGGAGCAATTACAAAAGTCTATACCTGTCTTCTTAAGGAATAATGGACCAAACAGAAGAAGAACCATAGTTTAACATCATAATAGCTGCAACCTGTGCAGTAATGCCAAATTGAATTAACTCGAAATAAATAACTTGTTTGAAATCATGAAAACTAAAAACGAATTACCAACAATATGAGAATTGGTTCAGGCTATGAATATCATGTTTTGTATATTTATGCATTAGGATATTTTATATTTTGAAATTAACATTTATATTAAATGCACTGTTTTAAGAGAGACATTGCTTTGGTCCAGCGCACTGATGGTAAACTTATTCTTTGTGTGACCAACATTTTTTAATTTGAAACTTTTCAAATATCGTTAAGCTTTCAACTTGTTGTTTCTTAATTCTGTTGAACTCAATGTTCCCCCTGATTCTGTTGCAATGAAAAGTGGATTTCCGCTGAGATGCAACACTTTAGGTTTTTAATGTTTTGCACATCGTTGCAAAGCTGATATGAAAAGTCGCTTTCATCCACGTCAGAATCAGCTGATTCACGTTGATAGTGTAAACGGTTGAAGAGTTATAGTATGTCAGAGAGCGTGTTTTCGATGTGTCCAGTGTTAAAGTGTTAAGCTACTCAAAACAGGAAGCTGGTGCTACTACATTTCTTATGCAATAACTTTGTAAAGATAATTTTTCTTTTTAGACCCGACACCAACGTCTTCGAGATAAATCCAAGAGTAAACACATGAACATTGCTCACAAGTCCCAAACCTCAAGTCTCAAGTTAAGTCTATGAAGTCATAGAGGTCAACTCTGAAGTCTTTGCAAATGAGACTCGAGTGGGATTCAAATCCAAGTCTTTAGTTCAATTCCCCATCTCTGGACTGAACCATTGACTGTACAAGGGAACTGGACTAGACCTCCCCCTTTGCATTCCAAACAGGAAGTACCCGCTAGCTCCAAGAAGCCAAAATCCCATAGACTTCTATTGAGAAACAAACACTATTTGTCAGAATAACTATTCTTGCTATTCTCCTATTTTTTTCCATATTAGTTCTGTAGTGCAATTTATTTAAGTTGTAAACTGACCAATCAGATGCCTCAATAAAAGTAGGTGACCTCAAACGTCAAATGTTCCAAATGGGTGATGCCCCATACTACAGTTCTCATCCACAGTCCGTAGACAGAACTATTACTTGTCTACTCTGTTTTAATGCTTAGATCAGGGGTGTCAAACGCCAGACCTCGAGGGCCAGTGTCCTACATGTTTTCCAACCAACCTCCCGTTGAAGCTCCTTATTGGCTAAACACACCTGATCCAGGTAATCAACAGCAAATTCAGCAGGATTTCTGAACCAGCAGGAGACCTGTCCTTGAGTTTGAAATCTCTTGGATATATCGAGCAATCTTTTTTTTTAATTGTCCTAGTGTTAAATGAGTATTTACTGCATTTACTCCTCAATATCTGCTTTAATCTGAACAAGTAGTAAATTTCAGTTTTGTTTGTTAGCTGTTCCCCTCTACCTTTGCTTCGTTAAACAGGACTCTGACTCCTCCAAGTAGAGAATATGGAGAGAAAATAGTCTCGCTGCACTTGTGTGTCTGTAATTCTTGATATGTAACTCATACAATACATTTTTCGTGTATCTGTGTGTATTTGCAATTGTGTATTCACGTGTCCAAAAATTACAAAAGTACAAAAAAAAAACCATACGCACAACAAAGACGCATATTTAGACTTTTTATATTAATTATCGGGGGATATCTGTTTTAGAAAGTGGGAAAATATAAAGTTTTCACCAGAAATCATTCACAATCTAGGTTCGAAGCAGCTGATTAGAAAACTCTGATGACCCAGCATTCTAGCAGCATTTAAATGCAACACTTTCACACAAAACTTGGAGATGTCTCACGTCTGATCTGTATGTAAAGGTAGTTGTGTGTGTGTATCAGGGGATACATTTTAAAGATTTGTATGTGTAAATAGTTTCAAGCTACTGAAGTTTAAACTTGTGCGTGTGTAAATATTGGATTTTTTTGTTTTTTGTCATTTTTGTACATGCAAATACACAATTGCAAGTTTGCAATTGAATTGCATTGCAAATGCACACAGAAAATGTATTGTATGAGTTACAAATCAAGAATTACGCACACACAAATTGGGTGAGACTATTTTGACTCCATAAAAGACGGTCTAAAAATGTGCTGCTGTGGAAGTAGGCATTAATAATTCCTCAGCTCCGCTGCTTTCTTTGGGTTATTTGTGTCTCCAGTGACTATTATCGACTCAGAAAACAATGTGATAGCCTTACTTTTCCATTCTGGATCAGGTCCCTGTGCCAAACCACGGTCATTCTCAGCATGAAGAAGCAGAGCGCCTTAGGAGAAAAGAGCCAAAACACATTTCAAGAGTGCAGCGTGTAGAAAAAAAGTCGGCACTTAAGTTTTAGTTATAAAATCTAAACTTTTAATTGAAGTACAGGATGAATCTGGGTCATTCTTAAAGAAGCATGGGTTTATTTACTGAGCAGCTGCAGTGTTCTCAGTCTGAACAGAGCAAGGCCCGCCCTGCAGGACACATGTCTGAGACACAGCATGCTAGAATATATATTTGAAGGAACAAATGAGGGGCAGAAAATTTACCAGATGAGTTCTTGTTAAAAAAAATCATCATAAATGTACTTTTTGCACAATTTGTTTAGAGTCCGAATTTTTTAAAAAAATGCTTGTTAGTATTTATATAAAATAAATGTGAGCTGTTTGACCAATGAAAGAAGATTTTTAATGATTCATCTGACCTTTTATTATTAATACCGACACTATAAACAGACATCAGCTGGGCCTTGAGGTGAACCTGCATGCAAACCCATCGGAATGTACCCACCATGTGCACTGCGTTGGCAAAAATGAACGGCCTCTTCAGGCTCGTCTTGTCTGCGACCACCACCACGGAGCTCTTCTGCATGTTTGCTGCTCTGACTGCCCACCACAGGCCCTTTCCCACGGACGCCACCGACCTGCGCTGGAGGATGGAAGGGCATCCGCGCTCAGCATCCGCAGCTGCCGCACACCACGTCACTGATGCGCTGACAGTGAGGCCTTCACGGACGCTCGGAAATGTCGGAACCCACGGCTTCACGTGCGATGCCCACTACGCAATTTTAGTCTGTACGCGTCGGGGTGAGGATCATTTGACTCATGTTGGGATCTATTAGATGTTATAGAATCTCAAGTGTTTTTTAATCAAATTAAACAAATACTAAGTAAATAAAAAATGTGTGTGCGTGTCTGCCGGCATATTACGACTCATTCTCAGAAATATTCAATATTTATTAGGCAAATGTGACTTAATCGATTTCCCAAAGTAAAAAACCTTCTAAATAGGAACATTTTCCACAGACTCTTTATGAATACACTGTGTTCTGATGATGAAAACTTGGATGATTAATAAAAAAAAAAAATTCACATGATAAATATATTTTAAACGCAATGCATTGTGGTTTATACGGGTATCATGCATTTTGAGAGACACCCATCTGCAGACAAGATGGCAGATGAAGCTCTACTCCATGCCAGAAGCAAAGTTGGTTGGTCCTTGGAATTTTCGCTCACGGCGTCACAGTACGGAACAAGCAGTCCATATAAAAACACAATAAAAACACATCTGTTTAATTTTACATTATTTAATTTCACACAAAAAAAAAACAAAAAAAACATGAAGAAGTACAACTTCCATTTTGGAGAACACCAACTTCCATTTCCGACATGGAGTGGAACGCCTTCCGCCATTTTGTTTGCAGCTTGGTAAGCTAATCTTGTCTTTCTCACAGAGACTTCTGGGAAATTTCAATAAAATTATGAACGCACTACAGTGCACTAATAAGTAGTGAAGGAATTTGGACACAGCCTGACTACTGACTGACTACTGACCTGACTACTCCAAATAGAGTAAAAAAGTAACTAACAAAGGAACTCTTGAGAGACCCACTCTGATCATATTTTGATGTATTCTGCCGGTTTTAGCAAAATAAATTTTAAAAAAAGCTTGTAGTTTTCTAGGACATAGTCTCTGCAAAGTAGCAGTAGTATAATAGTAATTCACCTCAGGGTTCTGGGTGGGACTGTCGACGCAGAGAACCCCCTCCCCCCTCTCTTGTCACTCATAACTGAGAGATCTCTGTTTACATGCTCTCCCGCTAGCTTACAGCTCCTCACACCCCCAACCTAACATTACAGATACAACATAAATGAAAAGCAAATTTGGAGCAATCCAAATTGTAGTTTATTATGGATTTGAAAACAATTTTGACCAGACGAAATTGTTTTTCTCCAGCAGTCAGGAGGATATGAATAAACTGAAACCCTGACAAAGTAAAATCTGAAAGACAATTTTTAAAGGAAATATGGTGTTGCTTATTGCAACTATAAAATAAAATATTATTTAGCTAGTTAACATATTAAGATAGCAATTATTTGGGTAAAGGCTCCAAAAATGTTGCACTCTTTATAAATGATGAATTTTGTGTACTTTTATTTTGTGAGATAAAAGCTGAGCCTGTTGTTTTGTCATGTTGTGGAGAAGTATCTCGCTGTAAAACTGCATAAAATGAAGTACTAAACTCATAAAGGTAAACCGACTCACTTTTAGTTCCTCTGCCCACTGATAAAGGAAGCTTCAACAACATTTATTTCAGGAAGACAAGATTCTCTTCTTTTGAATGTGTCCAGTGGCTTTTGACTCAATTTCCCACAATTCCACTAGTTGCTACAGGGCTGGGCCACTGCTGGAGAACAGGTGGGGCAGGTTTGTGTTGTCACCACACAAGCTATGTGGAGAGAAAGAGCCAAGTCAGCAGGAGCAGGAAAACCAGGTGAGAGGAGGAAGTCGGAGGCAGGAATCAAAGGAGCAGGTGTCTCACAGAGGATCATGGACTCTCTCCTCCTGACTAGTTTTTGACAAAAAAAAAAAAAAAAAAAAAAAGCTCTGAAAGCCAACATGAGCTCGCAAGGACCAAAAAGGATCTGCTGAGGGCAACAAAGTGGGTCAACGCCTGAGACTGAGCTAAAATGAGAAGGTGAACTGAGTCTGTTTTGTCCTACAAGAGGAAAGGGGGGAGGTCTGATTTGCCTGGGGGGGCACATGAACGAAAGAGGAGAAACCTGGAAATACAATACCACATGTTGAGGGGTTTTGTGCTAGTTTTTCAAGACTGAAACTGTTTTTTAGCCTTTTTTTAACCCAAGTTATTTTTCTTTTTAAGAGATCCCGTAGGATCATGTGTTTGTATTTTTAAACTGGTTTTAAAAATACAAGAGGACTTAAACATCTTCCTGCTGGATGCACCATCTGCTCAATAACTGTTAACTTCACAGAAGGGAGGAACTTCTTTTACTGCTGCTCCGTCAGTCAAAGCCTACAAACAAACCGCAGCATTACTTGGCCTGAAAGGTCAAATAATCCAGGAAGAAGAAAGAAACATTTCAGTCCGAAAAAAACACCTCCAAACTTTTGAAGATCTACCATGCAGGAACCGGGACCAGAGCACGACGACTCCTTCGATTTTCTCTTCAAGATCGTCCTGATTGGAGACACCAACGTTGGGAAGACCTGCGTGGTCCAGAATTTCAAGTCTGGGGTTTTCTCTGAGAAACAGCAGAACACCATCGGAGTAGATTTCACCGTCAGGACTTTGGACATCGAGGGCAAGAAGGTCAAGGTTGGTTCATGCTCTTTATTTGCCTTTATTGACATGGTCTCCATTGTGTGACCTCTGCCCAAAATACTGTCACTCATCATCTCAAACGATGCAGAGGTGACGTCTCCTCTTGGTCACAGCGCGGTCTGGCTCCGCCCAAAACAAGTTTGGTGAGCCATTCACCTGAGGAACCTGTTGTTCGGGTTCTTCCGCCTGAGCTGACAAAAAATTGAGTGGACCTTGACTTTCTTGCTGTTGATCTAGTAAAGGAAGTTAGCATCATAATCAGTTCTGCATTCCCTTTTCTGGAAACTACTTTCTGTCATCAATCAAAACCTGAAAAAAGCAAAAAGCAACTGTTTATTCCGAGAAATTCAACCTCATGTTTTTTTATAGTGTCACCAGGTAAACATTTTAACAAGTAAGATTCCTCAACCCACATAAAACCATCAGGAATTTTTTGACTAGTCACCAAATTTAACCTTTATACCAGGCGTAGCTCCTGCAGGAAATGGTGAAACGAATAGTACTGCGAGTGACTCTGAATGATCTGGTGAACGTGCCCAAAGCTAAGTCCCTGATTGGTTGATGCACCGCGTCAACTTCGCCAAACTGAAGTTTTGATATGCCGCGTCTGCCTCCCAAATCGCACTGCGCTGCTGCCGTACTGCTGCGCTCAACGCCGGAATTGCACCACAGGACCTCAGATTGCGTCTGCACATTGGCTTAACATTGTAACTTAACGCCCCTGCTGCAAGAATCGCGTCTGGTGTGAAGGAAGCTTTACACCCCTGTCAAGAAGCTAGTAAAATGATGTAACATAAAGATAAGAAAAACAGAATAAATACCTGATGACAAAATATCTCACAACCCCAGGTTGAAAATAATCTGGGATTTATTTACATAAAAATGAAAACTATTTATACAAAAACGACCAAAATACAAAGACCAAGGAACTGTAAGGATAACAAACAAATGAGAAAACCCCAAAGCTATTTGTTATGAGACAAAGAGAACTGGCAACCAAACCTTTCACAAAAACCAACTAATCCCGGACGAGCCCCCAATTTACGTTACATCCCTGTCTAGGGGCTAGATGATGTCGAGTATTTAAAGGCTGAGCTGGAAGTCCTCGCCCAATCAGGGCGATAATTTCGGACAGTTTCTGTACCAGTCTGTAGAGGAAGATAGTAGAGAAAAAAGAAAGAGAGAAAACCTCCCACTCCAGCAGAAACACGAAACAAAAGTGAGACAGATAACCACTCAAAATGTACCCCAAAAAAAATAAAATAAATTCCGGTCTCAGCCGTAACATTATGCACCTCAAGGCTGTTAAAAAAACCCTGAAAAACTAGGAATATTTTAGCATTTGAAATATTAATTATTTGATTAACTTTTTTCCCTTTTTTCAACCACAAAATAAATCAGTTAAATATCAGAATAAACAGAAGAAACAGAGAGTAGAAATTCCAGCCCTCAATTTTACAATATTTGACGCACAATTTTTTTCACGTTGAACATAATTATTTGCATAGTCACAAAAGCATTAAAGGAAAAAAGCCTCAAGGTTTAAAAATAACATCATGGAGTCATGACTGTCTCTGAATTGTCACATCGGGATTGTCATTTTCTAATTTATATTACTTTTAGCTTTGTACTTATGATAGGGTTAATTTAGTTGAAAAATGTGTTTTGGTTTGGAAATAGAAGACCTGACCCCCTGCATCTGTCAGCTTGGTGATTCTGCGCTGGTTGCTAGGACACCAGAGAGGTTAGTTCAGCCCTCTGGGAGTTTTCTCAGCATCCTCCCAATAGAGACCAATGCAACTTCTCTCCTGACACCTTGTGCACAAATGTTAAAGTATGTTTGAGAGCTGGTTGTGACACTGGCACATGTGCTTCACTCAGATGCAGGTTTGGGACACTGCTGGTCAGGAGAGGTTCCGAACCATCACCCAAAGCTATTACCGCAGCGCTCATGGTGCCATGATTGCTTATGACATCACGCGGCGGGCGACCTTTGACTCTGTGAACCACTGGATCAAGGAGGTGGAACTATATGGGGCAGCAAACGTGGTCTTGGTGCTCATAGGTGAGTGAAAACTGGAGTTGAATCCACAGAATGACCTCCACCGAATCTTTAAGCCTGAGTTATGTGAGGTGTCCACTCCAGTCATGATCTGGTGTAAAACCATTCCCAGTGGTTTTTTTAATAATGATTATGCTAAATCAACCTGTGTGGTTTTCTAGGACATAGTTTCTGCAGAGTGGCTGGAGTTCATTAGAAATTCACCTCTGAGTCGTAGGCGGGACATGCAGAATTATTACTCTGGCCCCCAAAGAGAAAGTCTTGACTCTAGCAATGTTTCTAAGATGATAAAAACAGATTATCCATGTACTGAAAAGTTTTATTTTATTTCTCTTGTATCTTTTGCAGGACTGTTTTGTGCCTTTGGCTCCTCAGTTTGGAGCCATTTATAAAAAAAAAAGTTTGTTCCTCTGCAAAAAAATTGGCTTCCTCTAAACTGAAGCCTCTTCCTGAAATCTATGGAACGACATGAACTGTTCTAGGTTTACCTTTAAGCCCAACACATGGCCGACAAATGCTTACCCAGCATTCATAAAAGATGAATCATTTCCATTCTGTTTTTTTGTAATTTTGACTTTTCTCTAAAACTGTAAAAAAAAAAGGTCAAAGAAATCATTAAACTCACTTCCTAATTTTCCCCATAATTTACCCCTGGCCATCATTAAACGGAAGTAACATAATTATTTTAATTTGAACATAAACTATTGAAAAAGTCCAAATCTAATCCTAAAAGAGAATTAAAAAAATATAAAAGATGATAATCGCTTATTTCCATTAAAGTAGAAAATCAAACTCTACTTTATTTTGTTGATAATTATCGGTTATTGTGACGTGTGTGCATACATCACTGCAAAAAAGTCAATTTATGATCATGAGTAATTACAAAAATCTTTTTGTAAGATTTTTGATCATTTTTCTTTATATTCTAATCAATGCAATAATTGATATCTGAAATAGGTTTGATATTTCACAGTTTTGTCATTTGTATAGTTGCAATATTCAGTTTATTTTATTGCTTGAAATAAATTAATTTTAAAAAATAGAATATATTACTGTTGGCACAGAATTCGCTCTAACAAAGCCCTTCCCCAGTTTATTAGGACATGTCGATGGTTTCTCCATCTCTTGCTCTCATCTGGTGTAACTGGTCTCGATGTCATCCTTCCCTTCATATATTAACGGCATCACTACTTCTACCTTTTTGACATTTTTCTACGTCTGCTGCCATCCTCGTTCATAGAATTGTCACCTCCCGACTCGACTCCTGCAACGTCTTGATTTTTGGTCTGACCCAGAAAATTCTTCATACTTCTCCAAAACTTAACAAGATCCCCATCCGTCCATCCATCCATCCATCCATCCATTCATTCATCACACTACCGCAATTCCTCTGGTTCTCAATCACAAACTGCGTCCACTGCAAGATAATGCTTTTTTTTTCTTTTACCCACAAGACCATTCACAAAGTCATACCACAAAGCCTGCATATAATGAACAGATCACCACAATTTATTGCAGCACTAGTTTGAGCAGGAGGCGCACCATAACAGTTTAGCTAACCTAAGCGAGATATTCACAGATTCAGACCTCTGGGATCAATAACAATAAGACGTTTTAAACTGACAGCAACTGTTTGTATTGGGTTGTCTTAGCGCAACCAATGACCTAAAAATTCATTTTAAATGGGCCATATCACGAAAAACAACTTTGTGAGTTTTTAAGTGTATTATACTGTTCATTCCACGCTATCAACAACCTCAAAGTGGTACGCATTTCTGAGTAATCCTCTAAAAACCTGTGCTCTCTGCAGCAGCCCCTCCCCTACACACGAGCGAGTTCTCACGAGCTGACGTCATAGGTTGAGGAAAGCCCCTTTCAGGAAGAGTCTGCGTTGCCAACATCGCCCCCAGGCTAATATACACATTTTCTCTGCAGGGTTAGCGGTTTTCGGCATTTTTATGCCCAATATGCACATCCATCTTTGCAAAAAGTTCGGATGTTCTTTATTTGCATGCGCGGACACTCGCCGGCGCTAGAATGATGTTGTGAAATGGGCGGGACAGAAAAGGAGCGAAAGGTGATGCCTCAGAGATCGAGTCATTTTTCTTTCGGGTGTGAAAAGAGTCACAAAAATAATTGATGTTTCATAGACAATTTGCTGTTTAGTGTTCCAAAGGTAAAACATAATCATATATATGTTTACTCTGAAAGGCTTAAGAAAATCATGGTATGGCTCCTTTAACATAAAAAAGATAATAATAATAATATAATAAGAATAACTTTTTTTTATTCAAAGCCATGGTGCTCTCCATCTGCCGACAAAGAGACAGAAGTGAGGCTGCAGCTGCGATAGAAGGGGATTTAACCCCTGAAGTCCCTATGCTGTTGATGTTGGATAAACATTTAAAGTGTCTCTTCTAATTTTAAAAATTCCATCTTCATAGTGCGTTCCAAATTATTACGCAAATTTGTATTTCTGTGTCAAAAAAATAAATTTAGAAAAATCATAGGAAAATATAATCTGCATTACAGTTTGGAACATATATAGTCGCAGACTTTCCTGATTTCTTTTGCCAACATTTAGGTAACAAATGTGATCTGGAGGAGGAACGGCAGGTCCAGTTCCAGGACGCCTGCAACCTGGCAAAAGAGATGAGTATTCTGGCAGCTTTGGAAACATCAGCAAAGGTAATCCTCAAAGCGGGTGTGAGGCGGAAAGAAAGAAAATCCAAAGGAGGTCAGGATTTGTTCAGCAGAGCTTCCATCTGTTTCCAGGAGAGCCAGAATGTGGAGGAAGCCTTTGTGATGATGGCCAGGGAGCTGATGTCGAGGAACGGCCTTCCTTTCCAGCACGAGGACGTCAATGGCACGCCGCAAATTCTACTCCAAGCCAGCTCTCGAGTGGTTGACCTCAACACCGCTGCCTACACGCCACCGCCAGAGAAAAAGTCGTGCTGCTGAGGAAGAATGGACACTTATATGGAAAGAACCAAATCAAACTATATTTATATATTTTTTAAAAAGTTAGAAAAAAAAAAGAAGGTGGACATGTTGCATAACCTGTACAGGTTCGGGTGTGTGTGACTTACCTGACAGAACTGGGAGGAAGTGAGGAATGTTTGCGAGAAGTTTTCCTGAGCTTCTGCAAAGCCATTTCCATCCTAGCAGATCAACTCAAGACACTTTAAATCCAAATAAACTTATTTTATACTGAGTTTGAATTGAAAGCAAAGCAGAATTACAGTGAGCATCACATCCTGCATTCAAACACAGCAGTGTTAAATAAGATCAGATTTTCTCAGTGCCTTTGGAGAACAAAAACGGCCAAATATTAGGTTGTTTAAAAAAAAAAAAAAAAACGATGAGTACCGTATATCTTCCAATAGTAGCCGGGGCATTTGTTTAAAAAAATGTTGGCCAACCAGGAATTATTAAAGACCGGCCTCTATTAGAGACCGGCCAATATCAGAAGATATATGGTATTTTCTTTTTGTGGATGAGCTTCTACCAAAGTTTGTTGCTTTTTTTTTTTTTTACTTTGGAGGAAAAACAAGCCAAAGAAGTGAATTCTACTTTCTAGTTAAACTTTGCTCTGTTATAAACAGCGTTAAAACATTATGTCTGTCACACAGGAACAGGAATTATTTTTTAAATCACTTTTAAGTTGTTAATCTGTCATACTGAGCTCCAATTGAATAGGTTTGGGCAAACTGATAGAACACTTCATTTATTTTTAGCCGAATTACTTTGAGGAAACACTAGAGGGCAGCATGAAGCAAAAAATAATCCAAGGTTGACATTTCCTCCTTGTGTAAAAAGGTATTTTTATGACAGCATGAATATGCAAAGTACAGGAGATTAAAATTAGTTTCAAAAAGTTTTTTTTTTTGGTTTGTTTGTAGTTTTTTTTTTATAATACTCCAGTGATAATTGTTGCTCTAAGGGGAAACTGGGCCTAAAACAGAATCTGAGGACAAAGGAGTTTTCTGATAGTCAAACAGTTTTTCTATTTGCTGACTTTCAAAAGCTTAATTCAATTAATATGATGAAGATGAATTTGAGAAGTTTCTAGAATGTTTTCATGTCACAGTTTATATTCAGAGCACGTGTGGGCAGCATTTTACCACTGTCTGTTGCTCAAAGAAACTGATTCTCAGACAAAAATAAACTTGACTTTATTTCCCAAAACCCCACAGGTTACATTAACATAAACCCAGAACAAAAGTTCATTTCAAAACTAAAAGACGAATAACCTGATTTTCAAATCTAATTTGCCGTATTTTCCACACTATGAGGTGCACCTAAAAGCCGTAACTTTTTTTAAAAAAACAACAGTGCGTCCTAACATCTGTAATATATTCTACATGGATTAATTCTAGTTGTGCTTACTGATGTCAAAGTGATTTTGAGAGGTACACCATGCTCTGTTAAAACGCTTGGTTGGGTGTTATTGTGATCAGGCTACGCTAATGCACCGTGTAGCGGTGATGGACTCTGTTTTTTTTTTTTAAAGTGTTACTAATCAGGTTGGTAGTTAGTGCAGTCACAGTAATGTTTGTTTTAGCTGTATCAGTCTGATTTTTAACGTGTTGCAAATTAGATTAGGAGTTAGAAGTATTGTGGCAAACTGGATAACGTGTAGCGGTGTCGGACTGTGTTAGGGTTAGGCTTACGGTTAGGGTTTGGTTTTAGGTTTCCGACTACAGTTGCGACATTTCCACTTTAGGCTAATGATGAGTTTGGTGTTGTGTTTGGGCGCCATCTTGTCTGTAACCAGGTCCCCCTTGTTTTTTTACGTGTTAAAACCAAAGTTGGGTGTTATTGCGAATAAGCTAATGTGAATAATGTATAGTGGTGTCAGACTGAATTTTTCAAGCTTGGGAGTTAGCCAGTAACATTTGTTTTAGTAAATCAGTCTGTTTTTTTTTTTAACATGTTGCATATAAGGTTAGGAGCTACAAGTGTTGTAAATATGCTAGCGCTTCTAACGTGTCTGGCGTGTGGCATTTTACAAACAAGTTTCAGAGTTGCTGTAAACGCAGTACAGTCTGACAATCTCTGACTCTTTAGTTTCACTAAATGCACCTTATGGTTTTGGTGTGACTTTTGTGTGACAAATTCAAAAACAGAAAAACACATTCATTAGCTGTGTTTCCATTACACATATGGGCAAAACTTTATCGAAATTCTAGAAATGTAACAAAATTTGGCAATTACACTGTTTCCATGAAATCATAATTATGCGGATAAACACACAAATAAGTCATTTAAAACCATGGTGATGGATGAAAACAAGTATTGTTTGAAGGAGCATTTGGGTGACGTCATAGCAGTGCCGGGCGCATGCCACAGCTGAACCTTTGACATTCTCTATATATGTCAATGAGCCATGTGAGAAGCCTGTTCAGCGGTATAAAGAAACATTCTAACAAGTAAGCTGTTGGACCCTTTTTACAGTTTGATAACATGACAAGATACATTCAGATTTCTGCTAGCTAGCGCTTATCATCATCTATCGAAGGAGATGGCGGCATCTTTTTCAAGCCATTTTGCTTCCAGCGTGTCCGTGTAGGGATGAAGCGATTCGGGGTTGGTAATTTTTAAGGGGAGCTTGACGCACAGCTTTTAATGAGCTTTGTGATGCTGTGGGACTTCTTGTGGTGCTCGCTATGCAGTTCTCAGGGCAGCCATTCCTACCAAGAAGTGCATTTAATTCACGATTCATTTATTTCCATTGGAATTTTTGCAAAATATTACGATACGTAGAAAAAAAATACCTCCTCCAAACACAAGACCTTTTTTCTTTGTCTTTTAGAAATTGTGGTGTTTCCGTTAAGCATATTTATTATCGCAAATCTAACTTGCGCAAATTCATAGTCAATGGAAATGCAGCTATTGAAGGTGCGCCTTAGAACCCGGTGCGCCCCTGAGTGCAAAGTGCAGTCTAAAATACGGCACGTTTAAAAAAATACAACACATTGTCCTCTACATAACTCCTAGTACTCTGAGGGAAAAAAATAAAAGTTAAATATGTAAACAGACAGGACTGGGAATTGTCCTGTGAAAAATAAAATTAGCGCCATCTTTTTGTGCTTTATGCAAAATTTTATAACAGCGTAGCCATTTAAAAAAAAAAAAACAACAACTTTCAACTAAAGTTTTTCCTACAGCATATTCAAGACGGGAAAGAACAATCAAGACATGTTTGACTGTTTTTAATCACATAAATATGATCAAACGTGACATTTCTCGAACATCAAATGCCAGATAAACCTTTTATAGAGTATTTTCCCAACTATTCTAACTCAGCCGGATGATTTCAAATGTGCTGGGCTCTTTCTTCTTTATAGGCTGTGGAAGGAGTTCATCTTGCCCCTCAGCCATTTCCCCCATCACCCCCTCAACCTTGTTTTCTGACCCTCCATGCTCTG
Source organism: Adrianichthys oophorus (assembly GCA_036245035.1). Classification (NCBI taxonomy): domain Eukaryota; kingdom Metazoa; phylum Chordata; class Actinopteri; order Beloniformes; family Adrianichthyidae; genus Adrianichthys; species Adrianichthys oophorus. The sequence goes on from BSAI01000030.1 coordinate 2,183,172, forward strand.
CCGATTCACTGTCGATGCCCTCTGTGTGTTTATCGATGGGACATTCCCCGTTGTAGGTCTTGACGTAATCTTCCACCCGCCAGCCCCTGAACTCTGCTGGATGGGAGCAGAACAGGCCCCTGTAGGAGACACCCGGATGGAGCTTGAGCCAGTAGACCAGGTAGTGGATGTTGTAGTCGCAGGTCCAGGGGTTGTTGTCCAGCAGGAGCGTCCGCAGGAAGTAGAGGTCCTCCAGCACGCTGTACTGGAAGTACCTGAGGCTGTTGTTGGACAGGTCGAGGTCATGGAGGTGCAGCAGGCCTGAAAAAGCAGCTGGATGGAAAAACAAACCAAAGCTTTTGTTAGTATATGATTTGCAGAATAAGTTTTCAATTTCAGCTGTTCATCGCACCATCTTATTTTTACCTCTAACAGAGTGCACAGAAAATCCATGGAAAGCCCACGGATTTCCATGTTTTCTTTGCATTTTAGGTTCTCAAAACCTTATGGTGCTTCTGTAAGCCTGGCTTCAGGATATTTACCTCTTTTGGCCTCCCAGTGTTCCCGTACTTCAACTGCGTTCAAGCCCTTGACCTGTTTCCACTCTAGCGCAGTGAGTCGGCAGATTCTCATGTCTCTGCTGCCCTCTTTGATTCATCTGATCATTCATTCCTGCTACAGCTGCTTCTTCATTCTCCTGATTTCTCCCACGGGCTTATGGGAAGGGAACTGCCAATGCTGCATTCAAGCCACATTTGAATCTGAATTTGCGTACACCGTATTTTTCAGAGTATAAGTCGCGGTCTTTTGCACAGTTTGGCCAGATGATGGAAGTTATACTCGGGTGTGACCTATGTCTAATTTTTTTTTCATAAAAAAAAGACTTGTGCTGTTATTTCCCATTAACAACTCTAGGGGGCACTGTAGGTGTATGTATCAACATTTGCAACTGACAACAGCATAGAAGAAGATGTGTTGCTCAGTCTTTAGCTATGTTCACTCCTCCCTCGGAACGGGTGTTCAAGTGGCCACTTCCGATGTAAAATCTATGCAAACGCACTGAACCCTCTTTTTGGGCTTCCGTGTTCACTTATAACATAAGCAAGTTTTTCAGTCCGGCTTCGGGTTCTTCATACAAAAGTGTTTATTGATGGAGCGCTGGAAGTTTAACCAGTGACTTTTGACTGCTATATCACCAAAACGCAAAACTTTGACCTATCAGGGACTCGGATTTGGTAGTGATGTATGGAGCAGACGATGAAACTCACCAAACTGAGCGTAGCTGGTTTATTTGACGAACCCCAGAATTGGTGACAAGCCTGACAACGTCTGCGTTTGTTTTTCCAAATAAAGATAAACCAAGGCCACTCCCCTGACATGACGTGAATACATATTCGCCATTGCAAGGACGCTAGCAATGAACCAAACTATTTCCGTTTTGTTCTGAATGCACAAGATTTACACCACTTTGACATGTCGCACCAGCCTCTTCCAACTGTAGTCGGTTGACACACCAGACGAAATGAATCAAACTTACAGCTTTTTTAAATCAGCAACAGAATCAGTTTGTCAGTCTTGTCTTTGAAAATCTTGAAGATTTTGTCAAACTATTTTGGCGTAATCAGAGCTTATCAGCGCTTCAAAGATATTTTATTTTTATAGTGAGGAATCATCTTTACTATGGAAATGCAACACTAATAAAAAAACAGACAACTTCTCAGAAAGATGTGAAATTTTGCAAACTACTTCTATCTCAGATGCTCATTTCGTTTGTTATTTAATAAATAGAGTAATTCCAAAATGTGCTAAACGAGGAGCAAAAGTTCCCTCAACTGCACCTCCTTCCCCGGCTGCAGCAGACAGAAGACACCAGCTGGCATTATTAGGTGAATCTGGTGACTTTCAGCAGAGCTAATGAACTCCATAAAAGCTTCCAGACCCGCCGTCCTCCTTCAGCTGCGGCGTTTCGTGGCCGTAATTGGATGGCAGAGGCTGTTTGTTGCTGTCCGGCAGCCTCTGGGCCAGCTTTGATCTTTGCATAGCGAAAAAGAGGAGTAGAGGAGGAAATGGGAGGAGAGATGAGGGTATGTGGATCATATTAAGGTGGACGAGTTTGGCGAGAGATTAAAGATTAAAAGTATAAAAGAAAGAGAAAAAAGAAAGGGGGGGTATGTACGTATGTAAGCTTTTAGATAAAAGTTATGTAAAACAGAAAAGGATATGAGGAAGCTCTGCTGTTATTTGACTCATTTTTTTCATCATAAAATGAAAAAATAAAGGCTTTTTTATTGCAATAAAAAAAAACCTTTTAGCTTTAAATTCTTCCTTTATGGGACTTCAAAAGTGCCATATCAATGTTTTTTTGTTTTTTGTTTTTTGTCCTGACACATGTGGGCTCTGAAAAAGATTCAACATTTTCACTTGCTTGTTATTATCCCCCCCCAAAAAATGCAGGAAGTAAATTTTAAATAATAATAGAGGGCTTTACTCCCCGTCTGGCTGAACAAAACCATTGTTCCCCAAAAACCCACAAATATCTGGCTGAAGAATCCCAGATAAACATCTCAGTCCATCAAGCTTCTGTTCTTTTCTGTCGGGCATCTTTTCCTTTCTGATCTTTTTTTTCTAATTCACTTGTAATTTGATGAAAATGATTCAGACCACATGTGATTGGCTACTGTGAGCAGTGAGAAAACACATTCATCATTTTCTAATTTGTTTTCTGTGGAATAGGGGGAGGGAGGGTACTTGCAGCTTATTGTTCACATGTTGAGGGAGCAAAATCTGAGGTAAGATAGCTGTCATTAAGAAATGCTTTCATAAAGACAAAGTTGTGTACAACTTTGCAAAAAAATGAAAACAATATTTAGTTTTACATTTGACATCTGTTTTGAATATGATTTGTCTTTGTTATGAATTAGACTCATGCTAGCTTGTCTTGAGTACGGACTTCTTTAACAAGCCGTCAAAAATAGATCACAGGATCGCAGGCATACTCATATACAGGAACTAGGTTGTGAAAACGCAATTTGAAATAAGGAACATCTCAAATATCTTCTTGGATCATCACAAATAGAACGAAAGAAAGACAGTAAGGTAAAGTGGTTAAATAATCAAATACAGTAGACTTTGTAAGGTTTGTTTTATTATTTAATTTGATTGGACTCCTTTTCTTTGTAGCCTTGTTTGTTTTGCCTTTTTTGTCTTCAAGAGTTATGGAGCATTGGGAAAAAAAGAATTGTTCCTTCACATTTGTAGTTCTGTGCACAAAATGCTAACGTGCACACAAGATAACACTTGAAGCACAAAAGATACCAATTTGTGAGCACGTTTCTTATTTTACGCAAACAAGATACTAATTTGAATTTTTATTTGTGCTCATAACATTCTAATATTTTTGCACAGGATACTGACTTGAGAGCAAAAGATACTAATTTGTGTGCACAGGATACAACAGTGCAAATACGATGCTAGCATCCGCACAAAATGCTAACGTGCACACAAGTTATTCATTTGAGTGCACATCAAGCTAATTTCTGCACACAAAATGTTAACATGTGCGCACGGGATACTAATTTGTGCGCAAAAAATGCTAACTTGTGCAAACAAGATACTAACATGCACACAAAATGCTAACATGTGAGCGCAAGATACTAACTTGAGCGCAAAAGATATTAATTTGTGGGCACAAAACGCTAACTTGTGCGCACACGATACTAACATGCGCACAAAATGCCAACACGTGCGCACCACATACTAATTTGAGCGCAACTTATGCTAGTTTGTGCACATAAATGCTAAAACGTGTGCACAATATACTACCTTGAGTGCAAAAGATACTAATTTGTGTGAACTAAGTGCTGACATGTGCACACAAGATACTAACTTGAGGGAACAAAAATTTTTGTTTTTTAAATGTCATCGTCAGGAGTCTGAGCTCTGTGTCCCTCTCTGTTCACCAGCAGGAGCCATCTTCTGAATACTGACACTACATCTCCCAGCTTCCCCAGCGTACAGATCCCGGATACCGCACATCTGATGCTCATCTACAATCATCCACAGGACACATAAGCAGCACACAGAGCCTGGCTTATGAAGTATTACATGTGCCATTCAGCCTGCATACCGAGCGGTTTGTCCTGATCTGATCACCTGTTTCATCGTATTTGACTCTGCCTCTTTGTTGCCTGCCCTGACCTTTGCCTGGACTGTGACCCTGATTTAGCTTTGTGGACTTTTAGCTGAGCTTTGCTCCTGTCTGTCTGTCTGAGTCAATAAAACCTGCTGCACGTGGAACCAGCCGTCTGCCTGATCGTGACAGTCATTTCCAGGGTTCCGTACAATGTCAGCTTACTCTGTCTTTAGTTATGCTCCTTAAGTCTTTCAGAGAGTTTCCTTGCGACAAACTCTACTGCTCTTTTTCTAGTTCACAAATGTCCATGTTGGAATTCCATCCATCCATTTTCTAAACCCACTTAATCCCTTTTGGGGTCACGGGGTCATTGGAGGCTATCCCAGCTACTGTAGAGCGAAGGCGGGGTACATCCTGGATGGTTCATCAGTCCATCTCAGGGCTTGTGTTGAAATAGCTATGAATTATAATGCTATACACACCAGGAATGCGCTTTCAAGAACGTCTTGAATGCGGGTTGGTTACTGATAATCTGGTGGTTGTTATTAAATAATTAGTACAATCTGGCCAAAAAGAAAACATCTATACTGAATTAGATTATAAGGATGTGAACAATAGGATCTTAACTGCTGCTGTATAATTCTTGTTTTTATTTTTTCTGTTTGCCCTCAGACAACCTCCTCTGTGAAATGCTGCTTTAAATGTATAAACTAATTCGCCTTTTTACAAGCAAAAACCAAGTTCATCCATTTGAATTGATTTTTTTCCTCCTTTTTTCTTTTAGTTGGAATCATAAATACTTTGTCGTGTCTCAATGAGCCTCGTGTTTGTGGGCCAATATTCTATCTTGTTGACGGAAAGAGATGCCTGCCACAAAACAGGAGGCGGAAACTTTTATTTCATATTCCTGGTCCAAATCTTTGATTGCTTAGTGTTTCATTTGAAAGCAGGAATGTTCTCAGTTTTTTAGAAAAAGATGAGGGAATATGACAAGCAAACCCAGCAGTGGTCGCAAGCAGGACAGTTGCATGAACGGAGTCTGCATAACACATGTTGAAAAAATAAAAGCCCTGACTGTAAGGCTGTGCAGCATCAAAGAGCAGAAGCATTGTTTTGGTACGAGAGGTTGTCGGTGTGCGGTTCAACACTCACCTGTGTCTATTTGCTGCAGGTTGTTGCTGCTGAGATTTAGCGCCTTGAGGTCTTTGGACAGCAGGAACTGTCTGGGCATGAGATGTTTGATGCCGTTCCTGGACAGATCGATCTTATGCATTTCTGACGGCATCTCAGGGGGGACGTGGGTCAGATCTGAGGAGGACAGAGAAAAAAAAAAAACATTAGATCCTGAAGTTTTCAATGATCCCAGAGAATAAGGGTGGAAAAATGACAATGTATTCTTTTCTGGTGTAGAAAAGTGTAAAAAAAAATCACATTTGATATCTTCCAGCACAGAAAATATCGTACATTTTTTAGATAAATGTCAATACAAAGATGTAGTCGTGTCTGCTTGTTGATAGATTTACAGATTTTTGTGCAGGTGTACAAGACGTGTGAGCTCTGCATCTAGAGCTGGGAATTGAACATGTCTGGATCTTGTATGATTTCAAGATGTCTTGTGGGTTGTGTTCAACGTTTAACATTTTCAAGATGGAGCCGAGGACGACAGCATGTTCAACAGTATTTGAGTTATGTGTCAATGGGGAGTTTTTTTTTCTTTCGTCTTACTTCCTTTCAGCCTAAGACACACATTTGTCTAAAAGCTTTGTGAGCTGTAATGGATGTAACAGGCCAGAGTATCTGATTCTGATAGAAACTTTATAAAGTTCTATTTGAAGGAATAGAACTGCAAACATTACCATTTCTCTCATGCCTCCGAAAGAAACTGCATCTCTGCAATTGTAATTAAAACCTGTTTATTTTGATCTGTCTTTATGTCAGACTTTAGAGAATTGGATATGCAATGCAGCAGATGTATTCACTGACACTCAGTGTATACTTAGCTCTAAAAATGCTCGCAGACACTTTTACGAAGCAGATGTTGCAGTCTTTATCCGCCGTTTTTACTGCCACAGATGTTGCAGCCAGTTATCATAAAGTCCCGGTTGTTGTAAATCAATTCCGGAGGAGTCTTAATTGCGTGCACGTACACACGAAGAGAGCACACGAAAGAAATGTAGCGACTATTGTTCTCTGATGGGAATGAATCAGCAGCAGGCAGAGAGGCTCGTAAAACGCTGGAAGAAGCCAGACTATAGGAGACATTTTGGCTGCTTCTTGAAGGCCATCGGTCAACTGGAACTCGAGCCTTTTTTGTGGGAGTCTGCAGCCTACAACATCCTGAAAAAAGTCTTTTTCACCTGTCTTCAGTTGCCTCTTCTCCAAATTCTCTCTGTAATAAAGGGATTTTCCGCACTATAAGTTAAAGCTTTTATTTTGTTTTTATTTACGTGTTACAAACAAGGTTGGTAGGAGCAGGTATTGTGCATATGCTAACACAGCTAACATATAACGGGGTTGGAATGTGGGTTTTTTTTACATGTTGCTAACAAGGTTGGGTATCAGCGAAGTCACAGTAAAGTTTATTTTAGCATTATCAGTCTGGTTTTTTGTGTGTCGTAAACAAGGTTGGCAATTACAGGAATTGTTTATCCGGTAACACAGCTAATGTGTAGCGGTGTGGGACTTTGATATTTTTTGCTTCTTACTTACAAGGTTGGGAGTTAGCACAATCACAGTAACTTTTGTTTTAGTAGCATCAGTCTGATTTTGAGCGTGATGCAAACAGGGTTGGGAGTAAGTGTTTACACACCGGCTGTGTCGACTCGCGTTTAAGGGGTCACGTTCAGTGAAAAGTCTATGAAAATGTGTGTAGACCAGAATTTCAGGGTTCTGCGTCCAGAATGCTCGTGATCACATGTTTAAGTCCAGTCGAGGGCTCTACAAACAAATCGGGCCTTCATTGATTGCGCGCTGAAAGGTCAACCAGTTGATCTTTTCCATGCTTAATCCCAGCAACGCAGCACTGTGACCAATCAGGGACTTGGATTTGGTAGTGACGTGTGGGTAGCTTCCTTTTTAAAACACAAAAGTATCAACGTTGTAAACATGATCACGAAGGAGAATTTAGTAATTGCCTTTTCCTGTCAAGCTCGAATAACAAGAAAAACATTTAAAGGAAAAAAGCAGTGAAAAAAAAGCCTAGAGTAAGACTTGCAGGATTTGCACTGTTTGACTTTGTGCACCGAGCCTGAACCTATTGTCAGTGGTGGATGAGCGCTAATAAACAGTAAAAACACAAGAAAAAAAATCCCCCTTCCTGCGTGTTCAGTCTGTACACCATCGGCAGGATGTGCGTTCATGAAACATGTTCTTGATCGCGCCACACATGGCCAATGTGAATGCAGCCCTGCAGGTATTGTAACTAAGCTAACACGGCTAACGTGTAGTGGTGTCAGACTTTTTTTTGCTAACAAAGTTTGGAGTTAGCGTAATCACGGTAACATTTGTTTTAGCGGTATCAGTCGGTTTTTTTACGTGGTGCAAGTGATGTTGGGCATTATTGTATGTAGGCAAACTTTGCTAATGCGTAGCTGTGTTTTACTGTGTTTTTTTTTTTCTTTATGCGTGTTTCCAACAAGCATTCCTGGTATCAGTCTGTTTTTGTACATTTTGGAAACAAGGTTGCGAATTACATGTATTGTTAAGACGTTAACGCAGCTAACGCTTCTAACGTGGTTAACATGTAGCGTGTTACAAACAAGTTCTAGAGTTACTGTGAACATCGTTTATTAAGTCTGATTGACGGACTTATCTCTGACTCTTTCATCTCACCTAATACACATAGTGCAGTGTGCCTTATGTATGACATAAGTTCAAAAATAGACCATGCATTGACGGTGTGCTTTACAATCCGGTGCGCCCTACAGTGCGAAAAATACAGTAGATTCCTTGTAAACTTGCTTCCTGTTTTACATTTAACAGCTTCTTTAGTATTTTTCAAGGAGTTTTTGAAATACCTTATATTTGGATAGTTGTAAAGCCTTATCAGTCAGGGGCTCAACCATTTAGGAGAGCAAAAGTGAGATAACATGTCAGGGAAACGAAGCCTTCCCTTGTTGGCCCTGCGTTTCTGCTGAACCTGCTGGACTCATTACTCAGGAGAACATCTGTTCCCCCTGAATTTCTTTCTCGAAAAAATCGTTACAACACGGCAAATGTATTTTTTCTTGGATATTCTTTTTGTCTCATAAAAAACTGTCACATTAATCATATTATTCAGACTTTATATGCATGTAAAAATTATATTACTGACAATAAAACCATACTTCAGCTTTTAATGTTTCTGGAACATATAGGATCCACTTCCCGCTTTAGCACTTGATGCTGATTCCATTTAAGACTAATTTGGTGTGCAAGCTATTAATCTGGATGCATTACACTGTCAGGTTGCAAAGAACATGTGGAGTGAGTTACACATTACTGCAGGCCTCACCCCTATCGATTGTGTCATTAGCTCCTCTAGAAACTTGGAAACCCGATGCCACTTTGGAGAAGGTGTTACATTAAGCTTCATTATGTTTGGACGTGAGTATTTATTATTATTATTTCAAAACTGATACAATTCTGCTGGGATCAGCTTCAAATCATAGTTTTTTACTGTTGGTTGTAAACTGCAGAGATTTCTTTATTTTTTTGTATTAACCCCCCCAAATCCTGGGGATTGCTCATGGGTGCTTCAAGTGAAAAGTGCGTACTTCTTTTGTTCAGCCTGACCACGGAAATAAAACAATTAAAGCATAATTTGTGCGGGCGTCCTACGGGCACTTGCGCATCACCTGCACACCCCAGCATTTGAGTGCGGTCAGTACTTGCACCCTACTAACAACTAGAGTGTTACGTAATGGCACTGTGCATGCAACTTACAAAGACTTCGCAATACACTCACTACATTCTATTTTCATCACATACCCTGAGGTCACCTTAAGGGAGCTGCAAGACACGCATGTGCTCCTCTTAAGCTTCTGTCTACAACCCTCCATTGGCCCGGACAACCCAAAAACCCATAGTGCCTATAGAGGTAACTGAGGCTTACCATTTAAACAGCTTTGTTGTGAATCTCTTTAAGAACAACCATTTACAACATTTTTATGTAAAAAAACAGCAAACATTGTTTTTAAGAATGGAATCACTGCACGTTAGATGTTAAACTCCAGGCCTCGAGGGCCGGTGTCCTTCATGTTTTCCAACTAAATTGCTATTGTAGCTTCTTCCTGGCTAAACACACCTTATCAAGTTAATCAGCAGCAGATAAGGCAGGATCTCTGGAAACCAGCAGGAGGCTGGTTGGCTCCCCAAAGTCTAACACCTTTGGTAGAGTTTCAGCTTTGACTTTTAGGAAAATAAAAGCTGTTTTTTACTGTGAGTTGGTCATTTATTTGTTGGGAAAATGTAAAAAGTGACTTCCATTTTGGTAGGAAAAAAAAGAACTGCCGTTAAGGTGAAAAATCCATTGCAAGTGAATCCTGATGAGTTTAAGCCCAGTCTGAAAGCACACTGGATAGTCACTCAGACATAATTACAAAAAATAGAAAATGATGAAAAAGTTGTGTATCTCAATTTAAAAATAAGTAGCCTACAACAGAAAATAGTACAAGGAAAAGTAAGTGTCTAATAATAGTTTGATGGTGGAAGAACTGTTGGAGCCATGTTTCGTCTTGGTGCTTATTTTCAAGTCAGCAGTCGTTTTAAACATTATAAAATAGTTGTTTTAATTGCATGAAGTTTAAAGCTATTTCTCCTGCTAAAATCTAAAAGAAAAGCAAATGAAAGTAGGAAGTCCTGTCAAGTGTAAAAAAAGGTTTTGATAATATCATGTTTTCTCTGGTGAAACGTGCCCAGAAACAAGCCCCCTGGCTTTTCTTTGTTTTGCATTACCTCAATTCAACCCAAAGATTTTCAAAGCTGTCATATTGCAGCTCGCCAAAGTCATCCGTTCACATATGGAAAGGTTTACTTTGCAAGACAGGCCAGATGCAAGCTGAGAAAAGTGCACAGGCATCGCAAAATAATCTACCTGTGATCAAAATTTCACTGCGGTAACACTGTCGACGCCAAGACAAAAGTGCAAAAACCTGAAGGAAGAGGAACTGCTGCGTTCTGCGCAATGTAAAAGTTCTTCCCAAAGGTGCAGAACGCATGCACAGTGGCCGCAGCAAACAGAGCAACATCAGTGCATCATTTATGGATGGAGAGGAATAAAAGAGATGTTAAAATACAGATAAAGAGCTGATTCAAACCCGGTTTGCAGATGAGAAAATAAGTGGAAAAAACTTGGGGGGAAAGTATGGTCCTCAAGCTCAAGCACAGAAGCTGTATTGTGCAATTCTGACTTGTAACTCAATGAAAAAGTTACTCTCTGTGCTGGGATGAATCTTTAGTAATAGTGACGTTTCTTACAGCGCTCTTAGCTTTATGGGAGAAACACAAAAAAGGATTAATGTGTTCTGATTTGGACTTTTTATCCAAAAATCACAAAAGAACCTTTCCCATAACCCTATAAAGCCACAATCACATCGGCATAAGCAATACCATGTTCGCATCGGCCTCGGCAACACTCATTCCAGCGACCACTTCCAATGAAAAGTCTGTTGACACACCCAAGCGTGCGTTTTGGGCTTCCGTGTCAAAACCACGCATTTGCAAGACCATTTTTGAGCTCTTTGTACAAAAACGCATGGCCACTGAGCACATATATAATCAATTTCGCGCTAAGCATTTTTCAACTGTAGGTGGCGGACATGCGCTAGGAAGCAGTAGAAAATAATAAGAAGCCCTTCCCCCGCTTGTCCAGTGTTAAAAGCATTTGCCAAATACTCATTAAGAATATGCTTTTAATAGGTTTCCAAACGTACGTCAACATGCCCGGTGTGAACGTAAATTTGGGGAATTAAACGTTTTTTTTTAAAACCTTTACTGAAACAAAAATAGAATTATGAGAACTACATAGTATCATTTATGATACGTTGGGTGATTTGGTACGAAAAAAAAATCACCTTATTTACTCACTCTTAATCTGATCCACTCATTTTTAACATGCTGTAACTGCATTGTTAAGAATTGAATCTCAAAAAATGTTTACAATATTTCAATATAGCACGTGGTAATTTAATAAAATGAATAACAATAGATGAGTCATTCTCACCATAAAGTTTAAAAAAAATTGCTAAAGTTTTTACCGACGAAAATGTCATGGAGGCAGCCATTTTGAAAAGAGCTGGAAAAGCTCTTCTACTGCTCCTAGTGGAATGAATATGAACTACAGGACATAAAAAAATGAACCAAAATAAATGCAATAGGTTTTCAAGGGAAATTTGGATCACGCTAATGAGATAGGGGGTCCCGTGTTACAATCTGTTACAAATGGTTATATTAAATCAATTAAAAGACCAGATCTAAAAGCTGTAAGAGCAAAAAATTAAATCTTAAATGCAGCTTATTATAAAAATTTTGATCTTTAAATCATTCAACAGTTATTACGAAGTCTTTTCACAATGAAGCAGCTTTGCCCAAACTCATCAAAGCAAAGCCAAATCAAACATTTATCAGATTTGATCAAACTGGGATTATAAAACTTTAAGAAATGTAACAAAATATGGAATAATAAGGCTGAACTTTTCCCCCAAAATCTGCTGTAAGACCATAGTACAGTTTAAACAGAGTGTAAGCAGCTCTTTCCCTTCCACTGAGACTTGCACGGCTCTTGAAGCAAATTCAAACAAAACAAACAACATTCTGCTCACTGTCTGCCTGCAACCAAAACATTACGCACCCATTTTTAAACCTTGGCTTCCAAGTATCTCTGGATAACACCATGAGCCAGCATGTAGAGCAATGCACTTTTTAATGGACTGGAATGGTGGACTATAGTCTAGTTAAAGACCCAGTTTGTTGAAAAATAATGTTTTTAACATGCACTTGTAGCATTTTTTCTGATGATGGAGGACATATGTAAGACAATTAAGCTTAAAATTGCATTTCTGAGTATTTCTTTATTTAGATTGTTGATTAAAAGATGCTTTTAAAATGGCTCAAAAGATGATCAAAGTGGGTCTTTGAGAACAAAAATGTCTGTAAAATGCTGAAGCCATAAGAGAAAAATGACAAAAATACTTGATTGGAGTTCTGACTGCTTATAGGTTGCTGGTTTTATTCAAATTATGACATATGGTGACTCACTTTTGTTGCTGCAATCCATCCGAGGCTGTGGAAAGTACTGCGCTCTGCACACGGACATGCCCTCTGGCTTTTTTTTTATTGGTGGGAGCTTATCTGGTGGATCTTCTCCACCCTCAGCTTTGGTGTCCTCTGCACACAGCAGATCCACCTTAAGCGTTTTTAACTTCTGGCCTTTCAGCGAAGCCGGCTCTGCACACTTTGCGTAGTTTCCCAGATTGTGGTTGCTAGGCACCTGTAGGGTCCTGGCCAGACTGTCCAGAGGACATTTGCAGCTCCAGGGGTTGTCATAGATACGGAGGTAGTTGAGGCGTGGCATGGGGAGCAGGACCTCCTCAGAGACAGATTTCAGATTGTTATGCTGGAGGAGCAGGATTGTGAGCTTGGAGAGGCCGCTGAAGGCATCATCCTCAACCATGAAGATGCCGTTTTGCTGGAGATCCAATGTCTTTAACTGCGTGAACTGGACAAACATGTTGTTCCTCAAAACCTGGTGGGAGGAGCATAAACAACTGGTTTTGTAGAATTACCCACAAGACTTGTATGAGGCAACACAACTGAATTGAAAGCCATTTAGTCACACATTTTTCTTTGCCATATATTAAAAAATCAGTTTCTGCTCATCATGTCTGTTTTTATGCAGTTGGAACCCCAGTGGATATAACAGGAAACAACAGATTAAACAAATTAAAATAATATTGTTGAAATTAAAGCAGCTAGTGGCATTAAATGGCCCATAGGTCATTCCTGCTCCCAACTCCCCCTTTTGACCCACTCTCACTCTGGGAGCCCTGATCAGAGCTACACGTGACAAATTCATAAAAAAAACTTCTTTAAAAATGGCAGCTTTTGGTTTAATCTCCATAGCAACCATTTTATTTTTTGGTCGCATGGAAGGGATGAACATGTCTATGTAATTTTCAGAAGAATCGGCAAAACAAAATTTTTGGATTTCCTTGGCAACAATTTTTTGCTAACCACGCCCACATTCCTAATGCAGTCATATTATATGTCATGTCACTTTGTTCATCTTCATCCAACAATTCATGTATTATATATTTACAATATTCTGATTTAAAAAAATGTGCCAGTAACAGCAAAACGCCACTTTTGCAACCTCGCCATGCCGACGTTGTTAAAAATCTACAAACTTTAAACCGGCATTTTTTACAAGTGGCTTCCAAATGATGCTCAATTAGTTAGAGGGTGATCTATCAAAATTCCTAAGAGGAGTTTAAATTTGTAGCTGGTGCTAAAGGTTTTTTTTTTTTCTCATTTTAAATTCAAGATGGCTGCCTCTTCTGAAGGTCAATGAAACTGTGGTTGTGGTTGTAGGCTTAACCTGGTGGCACGTGGGTGTGAAATTTCATGAAGATCGCTCAAGCAAAAGTTCTCTTTTCCCATGTTGTGGGAAAATGTGAATATTGGCAAATTTTACACTTTGCTACAAAATGGCCTCCAAGCTGTTTGGGGATCTGGTTGCAGACAAGATGGCGTCCAAACACATCAATAGCGGACATTTTGCAACTTTAGCCGGAAGCAGAAGTTGTGTATCTCTACTAGAAGATTTCTAACCATAACCCTAACCCAGTTCCGGTCTTTTTCTAGGGGAAGAGCATGAACTTTGGTCGAGGTCTTCCAGCTAATGATGCTCTGGCACCACGTTAGCACCATGTTGTTGTCTGCGGCCAGGTCCTCTTGCAAGCCGTTTGCCCTGTGGCCATCTCATACTAATTTTAGATCTTCCTTTGGTGTGTGTGCAAAATTTGGTGAGTTCTTAATTATGTGGCGGGGCGAAGTTTTTACTCAAACACACAGTAAAAAGAAGAATTGAGAAAATGCAATCCAGAACACTATGTCCTAAAACAGAGTTTCTTCCATTAAGCTTAATGTTTCGCTCTTTGTTCTTTTTTTATTAATGACAAAAAGTCCAAAAAATTCTGAAAACTTTATCAATGAATGCATGCTTCCACTTTATGTGTCCAATCTTGAGTTCTTAAACGACACGGACAAAAGATCTAATCAAGAAGATAGTTTCAAATTTAGAAGAAATAGTGGTTTCCTTTTCAAACTTCCTTTTTTAAAAAATGTATTTTAAAAGCAGCCAGTGAACCCATCAATTGTCTGTTGGTGTCTGAAACATTTTGTGCTGCATTCTTAAGCTCATTAAATCCTAAATTAGGATGTTCATTAGTCCATTTTTCAGGTACTAAATCCATTACTACAATAAGCAAATACAACTGATGAGAACTACATGGTTGGGGGACTTTGACAAATTAAAGTTTACAAAGTTCTGTGGCTTTAAAGCTCAGCCTGCAGTTGTAAACTGAACACCTTTTATGTGATCTTGTGTGGAATCATCAAAATGTGATTAAACTCGTTTTGTCTTTTGATGGATTCATAAATAATCTTTTTTATTTATTACCTTACTGGCAAAGTACTTTGCTGGGACTCATTCATCACCTGTTGCACCCGCGTGCTGCAGGGCAGCCCCAACCCGCAATGTCTGCGTCTGATCCGGCCTCCTGAGCATCAAAAATGAAAAGCCGGTTTACATTCAGGGCCAGATTCACTTTGAGATAATTGGGGCCTCATTAGTTGCTGTAAAACTGCAGTAAACTTTTTTTCTTTTTTGCAAGCAGCTTTGTCTGTGCAGACGTTAGTCAATCATCTTTGTGATGTGGTGGAGCTAAGGCTCAGCTGCCACGTTTAGTGAAGTTTGAAAAGTCGTGAGATAATTTAATAAAGACTGACATTATAAACCTGTTACAAAAAGATTTATGACCTAAAAACAATAAGCTTTTGTGGTCCTACAAGTACAAAGAGTAACTCTATAATGTCTAAGGGCAAGAGTCTGGCGATGCGATACACACCACAGGACATTTAAAGATATATCCCAATACTATAGCAGAGACTCTATATATCACAAGTTTTTGAAAGAGTGGGATTTCGAAAAACTGAAAATGAATACACCTTTCACACAAACTCAATTGGTTACGCTTTTTCTGATTGGTTACGCTTTAAATGAAAATTCCAGTTATGACATTGATAAGAATTACCAATGTGTTCATGAACCTTTGTAGGACATTCATAGTACGTCTGCTTGACATCCCTCTTACGTTTGTAAAACATCTGACTGTGCTGATTAAGGTCTCTATAAGGAGCTGTTTAACACCTGTAAGACGTTTCTGAATAAAAGGCTTATACAGGTTCCCCAGATGATAATGAATGTCTCTGTAAGCTATAAGGCAACAGTAAAACATCAACAAATGCTGATAAACATATTTATATGCATAGTATTAAAGTTTTTAAAGTATTACTTAAACATCTACAAATGCGGGGCTGCAGGATGGCGCAGTGGTTAGCACTGTTGCTAAAGGTTTCTGTATAGAGTTTGCATGTTCTCCCCGTGCATGTAGAGGTTTTCTCCGGGGACTCCGGCTTCCTCCCACTGTCCAAAAACGTGCTTCACAGTTTTCCTAGGTGTGAATGTGAGAGTTTATGGGTGATTGTCGCCCTGCAACAGACTGGTGACCTGTTCAAGGTGTATCTGGCCTTCGCTCAACAGTGACCCCGTAAGGGATAAGTAGGGGTTAGAAAATAGATGGATGGATGGATCTACAAATGCTAATAAAAGTCCTTATAAATAGCAACCTATTAACACTAATGAGCCACTAATAAAACAAATACAAATGCTAATAAATGCTTTTTAAATTTCCCATTCAGGCTTATAAATGCATTACTAATGCTTGTTAGTGTCATATACCTCGATTAACAAGGAATCTTTTTTTAAGCTCACTAGAAAATTGCATTAAACAGATTTTATTTAGCTATCAGAAGATAAGCAAGATGCTTTTACCAAAGGAAATTCCAATTACCTTTGCTTTTGATAAATTATCTGTATAAATGGATGTCTGGTTTTCACAAAAAAATATACTTTAGAATAAAAAAAAACTGAGCTTGTACTTTATGAGTTTAGCAAATGACTGCTGGATGAAACGACAAAAGAAACAACACACAGTCTACAACAGACAATCTCCCTGTTTCTGGTAAGTGGTAATGAGTGAACGTCTACCATGAGATGATTCTCGGAAGATGTTCTCGTTGCTTTTGTGCAGAGCAGTACTGACTGTTGTGCTGCCAACTAGTGGTCAGGGGTTTCAGTCGAAAACAAAACGAAGACGCTAAACCAAATGTTTGATTTAAGAAAATGTCAGCAGTTATTGAATTGTTCCTGCACCCCTACTGAAATCCAGCCACAAATACCTTTAACTTGTTTCTAGACAGGATGAGGTGTTGAATATCTCTGGGCCAATTCTGCATCACAGAGGTCAGCTGCCTGCCCTGGCAGTCCAGGTACTTCTCTCCTGCCTCCGTGTATTCCGTACACTCCTGAGTTTGACGCCTCGTGACCCCAGCTTTGCTTCTGCCCCGCACTTTCCCCCTCAGTTTGCCCGCCGGGCCTCTCTCCCCACCCTTTGACCGAGGCCCTTTCCGGGGTTCAGCAGAGCAGATGAGCAGCAGCAGCAGGAGGGAGGAGATGACACGCATGGCGAGGTGTGGAGGAAGAGGCTGCCGGAGGGTTGAAGTGAAGGGATTCAGGAGGCTGGTCAAACCTGCGGGTATGACGGAGAAATAATCTGTGAATACAGAATCCCTTCAAGTAAATGAGGTTTTTTTGAGGTCTTTGTACTTTACTTCAATGCTGTAATCATTTGGTTAGACAGTACAAACATTTAAATACCCACCAGTCATCTTTTGATCTATTTTCAAAACGTTCTCAGTGGTCTTTCAGACATTTTTAGCTTAAAACGCAAAACCGGTGCAAAACACGGTTTTCTTGGAAATAGCTACAGCAGAGCAGGAGCAATTCATGACGAATTCCCCTCTGAAAAAACGTAATGAGAGCTCCCTGTTTACACAGCTAGTTTACAGCGTCACACCCCTATTCCAACATGACCGGTTCAACAAAAATGGCGAGCAATATTGGAGCTAAATACCAGCTCAGACGAGGAAAACAAAGACGTGCATGAATCTATTTGTCTGCATGTGGATGCACCAGAATGGAGCAGAGCGGGACGCATGTACCCCGCTACATTACAAATAGGACCTTTTTCAAACTGCATTTTTTGGTCAGAAAAATATTCAGAAATGCAATTTTAAACCAAACTTTCTTTATATGTGTCCTCCGTCATTAGAAAATGCCTCAAGAACATGTTAAAACACCAAAAACAGGATTTTCATCAGAGTGGGGTCTTTGAAACTAAATCACATCGACGCAAGAAAAAAAATGTCACGCTGAGAATTGCAGTTCAATAAACAACAGGATTGTTGCATCAATGGGAACGGCCGATGCTGCCCGTATTTGTTCAGGTGGTTTGTTGCTGAAATGTCAAAAAGGCGCATGTTGAAGGAATTAGAGGAGCTTTACCCAGAGCGCAGCAGGGACTGAGAAAGAACAGAGATGGGATTTGTTGGAGAATCCATGCATCACATTGTTACCTAAAACTTCAACCAAACAAGCCTCGACAGAAATAGATTCTGAAAGCACTTCATGACTTTCTGGACATTTTTGCAAAGAAATAAAGAGAAAAATCTGAAAACCTCTTCAAAGAGGGATCTAGCGTTTTCTTGTTTCTTTTATGCAGTTGTTGCCTTTCCATTTAAGCAATGGTACTTGAAACGACCATCATCTCATGCCCAAAATTAGAACTATTTGCATTTGCTGGCAGTGAATCCCTTGAGAGATCAGATGTAACGGCCTAAAAACCCTCAGAAAGACTCAGACAGACTGTGCCAAACCAAAGCCCTCCTACTGTTTCCCAGTTTGGGACAGTGGAGTGATGGTTTTATTCCACTGTGAATAACAGACTGAGTACGCGTCATTACACACTTTCCTTTTCACTGATCCTTGTTCTTTGAGGTTGACTGGATCAATTACATGAATTGAGGAAAATCTTGCAGGTTTTGCTACTGCCTGACTATGTAGACACATGGGGGGTCTAAATCTGGGTTTTTCCCTGTGCCAGTCCCCAGCCCGGATAAAATACAAGGTTGTGTCAGGAAGGGTATCCAGCGTAAAACTCTCTGCCAAACCATCTGCATGAATCAGTGAAAAGTTGATTCGCTGAAGAGATCCCAGAAGGGATATGCCAAAAGGTGAACAACAACATCAATCTTTCTGCTGCACCATAGTTTTATATTACTGTTCCCAAACCTCTGCAGGGGCCAACATTCACTCTTTTAAATCTCTTTCAGTCAAAAAGTGTAAAAAGAATTTGTTTTTGAAACTGTGACCGATCCAGATCTGAAATTTAAAAGATTATTGTTTGCTTTTCTTTGACACGTATGATTTTTATTTTTTCCTGAGATCTTTGCTGCTTTTACATAGTGGTTAAAGGACCCGTATCCTGCAAAATAACCTTTTTTTTAGCTTATAAGTGTATTATGATGTTAATTCTTCACGAATAACAACCTTTAATCCAAGCTCCCAACGCACAAAAACAAGCGGGTTCTCACATTGTGACATCACAAAGTGGGGAACAGCTCTTTCCAGGAAGAGTCTGCGCTCCAAGCACCGCCCCCAGGCTAACACACACACCCACTTTCTCCACGGAGCTAGCGGTGATCGGTAAAAACCTTTCATTTTAAAAGCCCGATATGCAGATCCATTTTTGCAAAAGTTTGGATGTTGTTTGTTTCCGTGTGCGAATGTAAGAAACACTGCCGAGGCCGGCTCTGGGTTGACTTCTGAAATGGACGGCACTCACAAGGAGCGAAAGGCCGTGCCTCAATGATCGAGGCATCTTATCCAAGTAGGAAAAGGAGCTTGCAAATATGTTTCATAAAACTTGTAAAAAAAAAGTGTTCTTTAGTGTGCCAAAGGTAATATGTGATCAAACATAGGGACATAGTTCACTCTGAAAGGCTTAAGAATAGCGTGATAGTCCCTTTTAGTTTAGCCAAAGGCAACGATCTACCTCCCTGGCAAAAATTATTTTTATTTGGAAAGTTTGCGTCATTTCAGGGGTTAGTCTTGGTTGAAAACGCTAATCACTGACGCTCTACCTCCTTTGAGCTAGCAAGGTTTTGCTAATTAGTTTGGTTCCATTGAGCGAGCGGCATCAGCTGTGTTCACTTAACACCAGCTTTAACTGTTTTGCTGGAGCTTCAGCTGCTTTGATAAGCTTGTAAAGACTTTTGTTTTTCTTCATGCTGCATTGTTTGAGAACTGTGCCACCAGTGACTGCACTGGAGAGTGTCCTTGGTATTATGATTGATCCATGAGCCACCAGGTCTGATGTCCATGAAAGTTCTCAAACGTCTGGTCGTCAGGCTGTTGAGCAGCTTCTGTTACCATGTCAACAGACTGCTGTCCTATATCCTTGAAGATGTCAGTTCTTTGACATGAACATCCATTCTAAACGCACTCAACCAAGTTGGTGACCGCTTAAGGTCTCTCTCTGATCATCCATAAGGTTGTAAAAGCAATCCCTGTGGTCTTTTTATTATGATTACGGCATTTTTAGCCAAAATGAATAAACTTGTGTCGTTTTCTAGGACATCATTTCTGCAGAGTGCCAGGAGTTCATTAGAAATTCACCCCTGAGCTGTGAGCGGCACTATTGGCACAGAACAACCCCACCCCCCATTCCCATCACCCATAACTTAGCACTGTATACGCTCTCTCCTTACAGTCCCTCCAACCTAACATTATAGGTGCAAAAAAATGGCGAGTGGAAATGCATTTTTTAAAAATCCGTTCCTGATTTACAACAAACAAAAAAAAAAGAAATGCTCAGAAATGCCATTTTGATCCTAGTTTTCTTCATATATGTTCTCCAGCATCTGAAAAATCCCACAAAAACATGTTAAAACACAACAGAGTGGGTCTTTAAATGTAATGCCTACACTCTATCTGTAAAATTTCGTTCTCTCATTTAGTTCTAGGACCGCTGCTTTCTTAATTTTTGTCTTTAAAACCTTTCCCTGCTCAGCCTCTAGTCTGCTCCATCCTCCAGTCTCTTGATCCAGGTTACTTCTCTTCTTTCATTTATGCTCTACCACCACATCACTTTTCCGACCATAACAACCTTATTCTCAGCTTGTATGGTTAAAAAAAAAGGGAGCTGTGTATTCTAAATTATTACACCTGGTGACTTTAAAAAGAGAAAAAGGGTACAGTTTCTTCATAACCATTGGTTTCTACATAGCCAAAAATGAAGCCAATGTTTTGTCACTGTGGGTATCCGAGTTTTGGCTGTCTGTGACATTACCAAATCCAAGACTTGCCCAAAACGGACCAAAAGGTTGCTGCTTACAACATTTAGCTCTTGGACATTAGCATCTTGTAGCTAATTCTTAATCCGAGACCCTATGGCCTTGACCCCAATCTGAAACAGTGAAGTTGGGGGGCATCAATGCACAGCTTTAAAAGTCCAGCTTCTCCAAAAAAGTTAAAATCATGGTCATGCTGCAGTACCCAACACACTTTCCAAATGCAACCACACAAAATCCACTTGTGTCTGCCAGGCCAAAGCTATCTAAAAAAAAAAAAAAAAAGGACTGTCCTGGAAAAATAGCTATGGTCTAACAGGAAGCCCTTATGGTCAGATAGTTCCTTGGGATAATGCCTGGAAAAAATAGTGCTAGCGAGATGGTGGTTTAAGCTTTTCAAAAAATAAATATGTGGAAATTTAAGTTGCTCAAAGTTTGAATCTTCTCTTGTGAAATAAGCTCCAAAACACTAGAAAAGTATATAGAATAATAGATATAGAATAGATAGAAGCTCAGAGAAGTACAGTGGTGCAAGATCATTTAAAAATTAAATAAAAAATGAACTGACACCCATAGTCAGCTATTGAATGAAATTAGTTTATGATTGGTGTGACATGGCCCCTGTTTTGTGCCTCGACCAGAATACGAGCAGCAGCGTTTCGGACCAGTTGAATATGCAAGAGTGTTGACTGTCTGACTACAAAATAAAGAATTATAGTAATCCAGTCAAGATGTGATGAAAGCACGGTTTACTGTCTCCAACTGGTGTTCCAACAGAAACAGCTTCAAAACTGACTCAAATAGCTAGACATTACCACAGAGAAAGTTTGGCAATCGAGTTTAAAATCACCATTCATTGTAAAACACAGATTGTTTGAAATATGAAGACAGAGTTCCCAGATCTAGTGTGGAGGAGTCACACGAGCTGCTTGGTCCAAACACTTTCACTTTTGTCTGACCGTCAACAAAACTTGAAAAGCTCAAGGCCAACCAATCTTTGGTGTATTGTTGACATGGCAACAAAAGAGTGACAGAGCAACATTTTTTCAATTTTCAAGTATATCTAAATATCATCATGATAACAATAAAAAGAAACGTTATGTTTTCTCAGAAAGAGCACAGAGAACGGAGGACAAAAGAGGTCAAAAAACAGAGCCCTGTGGAACTCCAAATAATAGTGGAACAGTTTAGGAACTGCTCCATCTCCTGCTCCCATCAGCCAGATATGAGGAAATTCAAGTAATGACCCCTGACAAATAATTTAGCCCAGACAGTAAAATCATTTGGTCTATGTAATAAAATACAGGAGTTAAAAAGGTGACATTTTGCTACTGAATCTAAGAGGCTCGATCAAAGAAAATTGAAATGTAAACCCTGCTCATCAAATGTAAAATGTATTCCCTGTGAACGGCTTCTTAGTCAGTTTACCATGTCAGTTTCAAATCCCACTCCAACTATATATTTTTTATATTGTAAAATAATTCTCGTACATTTTTTAAAATTATGATTATGCCATATTTAGCCAAAATCAAAAAGCTTGTTTCGTTTTTTAAAACATATTTTCTGTTGGCGCGTAAGTTAGCCTTCCTAATTTCTCATCAGTTCATTGTTTAAACTCCTTCCCGTTAGCTTATAACCTCACAAGCCCAGGCTAACATTAGCATAGCCAGCCGTACAATTTAGAACCAGATGCTTGCTCAGATGTGGAAAATAAAGACGTTAACAGATCTATTTGTCTGCACGTGGAGGATTCAGAATTGGAGCAGTGAGTGGACACTTTGTCCTGCACATGGCAGCTGCTGTATCACAAACTTCATTTACATTATCTTATAATCGTGTGTGTTCCTTTTTTAGAAGAAAAAAACAGTTTTTAAAAGTTGATCTTGACTTTTGAGTTGAAGTTGTTGTTCACCTTTCGGCTTATCCCTTCAGATGTCGCTGCAGCGATACAGTTTTCATTGATCCGCACATTTGGTTTGGCAGAGATTTTTTAACGCCAGATGCCCTACCTGACACAACCCTGTATTTTATCTGGGCTGGGGATCGGCACAAGGAGACCCAGGATGAGGCTCTTTGTGGTTACATGGTTACGCAGCCTCTTCAATCCAAGAGGCTTTCTAAATTAAGCTTAGATTCTTAAAGATTAAATTGTGTTTTAATGTGTTCTTATGTCATTTTTCTGATAATGGAAGACATAAATAAAAAAAATGTAGCTAAAATTGCACTTCTGAATATTTCTTTATTCAAATCAGGATGGATCAGAAGCAGACTCAAACGTAACACCCTGCTCTGCTCTTATTTACTCACTTACTTATATGAGAGCAGGCTTACTCTATGGCAACGGTTCCGCCAACAACACAGAGGCAAATTTTGGATAAACTCCTCCTGCTCTGCACTAACCATGACCTAGAAAGGTCTTTGATTTTTGGCTAAAACTGCATAATTAAAAGACCCCTGGATGACCGGAGTGGGACTTTGACTTTTGCAATGTTACGGACAAGAGGAAGTAACATAAGATTCCAGTGTGCGGGTTACCGATTGGGTTTCCGGTACAGATTGGGTAGTGAAATAAAACCCAAAAAACTAACAAATTAGCATTCCATTCAATTAACAATGGAACGCTCATGCACAAGTACCAATCTATCTGTGCTTTTTTACTCTCACACCTGCGCTTCGCAACAGAACAGTTGCAAACTGTCTGAGCCACCCACAAAGGAATTGCATGCTCTGAGGAAGCTGGAATAACCTCGGGGGGTGGAAAGAGTTCAGGCGTCCGGAGGAAACGGCTCACAGACACAAGGGTTAGTGTGTTTCAGAGGAAAATGAAAAACCTATTGAGCTTCCATTCATTCTAAGCTTCATACAAAGTGGAGTTGTCAATCAGTGAGGCATTTAATTCAAGAGTCCAGGAAAAGGACAAGCTGGAGAAGTTCTGTCCGTGTGTGTGCCAAAATGGCAATCTATAGAACAAAAAAGAGAGTGAAAAAGTGATGGTATGGACATAGATTGCAAACAAAAGAGGAAGAAAAAGCCAGCCGTGAGGCAAACGTATGTCGTGTTTGTATGGAGCCAGCAAGAGAGAATTCTCAGACAACCATGAGAGCGCCTAATTGGAACCAGACGAGTTCACCTCTGCAGCCTGGAGAAAGGAAAGCTAACGAAAAAGGTTGAAATTAGAAAATGGCACTTTATCTTGGGAAAAAAATATAGAAAATCAAAAGTATGATTTTAAAAAAAGAAATGTTTTTTCTTTGATGGAACCAAGTCAATTTTGCCTGTCTGTCCATCCTTTATGAAAGATTCGTTCTGGAGTCAAAACACGCAGTCATTTGTGAGCATCTTGACATCAAAAACCACTAAATCTTTGAATTATTCTGTTTATTATTTTGTAATAAATGATGAGAGTCTGGGAGGTATAAAGCTTGTCCTGCGATGTTTCACAGAACTCCCAAAGCTCTGTCAACTGGTTCTGGATTTTTTCCAGACACATCTGGGTGGTAACGACACACACTACAGCTCAAAAAGCATGGCACACTGAAACAGCAGAAAATCCAGTGAAAGGGACTTGTGCACTTTGTAATCAGAGTAAACTTGCAAGTCAAGCAAGTTTCCCCCCCACCGCCTCTTCTTTGTATCAGGGTAGAATTCCAGAGTGAAACCACATGCTGCTCCAGGGCCGAGCTGCAGGAGTTTGGGATTTGACTTGGACTAAAACAAGAGGGGTGTAAGATTTTTTTTTTTTTTTTTGCAAGTAAAACGGTGCAAATGCGTCCAACAGCTGAACAGTAAAAGGAAGCTGCTGCTTTGGGCTTCCTGTGGACAGTTTTATCCTTTCACCCTAAAAGTTTGAAAAGGTGACAAACCCCAAACATAAACCCATTCTCCTAACTTTCAAGCAAACATAGCGAGTTTGAACAATTTAGACAGCCGTCAAACGTGAAGTGATTAAATAAACCTCTCACTCTGACAGCAGTAGAGCCCAACCCGGGATGGCAGTATCCGGCTATTTCCATAACAAAAGAAAACATTGAAAAGTAGTGCAATTGGGTGCTTCTGTTGGTGCTTTAAGAGGAAGTTGCTGTTTAAAAAAAAAGCAAAAAAAAAAACAACGTTCTGTTCACTTTTATATCAGCTCTGAAAATGTAATATTGCAGTGTAAGGTCCAAAGATAAGATTTCATGTTGTTGCTATCTAAAAACTGTTAGAACAAAAACACATCAATTACAGATTCATTAATCTAAGTCATTTTATCTCGTTTTGCAGAAAAATCAGTTGAGCTCATTCAGTCTAAGACTGCATTTTTATGTACTGTATTGTTGTATTGACTAATTTTATGTTGCTCCATTTTTATTTCAAACTATATAGAAAACGTGGAATCTAAAAGTGTAAAATAACATTTTATTGCAGCAAAAATGTATTTGCTATAGCCTGTTTTTTTTTTTTGTTTTTTTTTTTGTTGCAAGAAATGTAATGTGCAAGGATCTATTCCTCATGCACATTAGAAAACAGTGCAAAAATAGAATCAGCTGGAATGTTTGCATCCAAACAAAATCTCAAATTGCAGTGCTTCTGTTTAATGTTAAGATTTCAGTCCTACCCGTATTGGGTGAGAATCTGTCTGGGGTTCTTCCAGTAGAACCTGCAGATCTCCAGTTGGTCCTGTGTCCCAGGCTCCTAATCCTGTCATGAGCGCTGCATCCACGCCAGGAATATCGGCCTGGCTGCCTTTAGAGCTTGGACTGGCGCGCTGAGGAAGAGTGGCTGCTCCTCCTCTCACTTTCTCCCTCCCTTCTTTTTCACCCTCTCATCTCACTGAATGTGAAGACAGAGACAAAGAGAGACTGCAAAAAAAAAAACCAACAGATTCTCAGAGGAGCCACAAGGCGGCCTCTGGTGTAGCATTACACTCTGAAGGAGGGGGGGTGAATGCTGGATGTGACCTGATGAGGCTGAAAAAGAAAAGCAGAGAGCTGTCTTGTAACGTTTCTCCTGGAACAATTGGAATTAGCTGTTATGTTATTTTATTGTTTTATTGTTATAAAAGAAAGAATAACCATGGAGAAGGGCTCATTTAAATCCAGATATGGTGGATATAGTCATCTGATCTGACATATGTTCCAGTGTAAGATCTGCCTTTGCATTTTACAGGAAATATGGTTGCAAAGGTTTGAGAAAATGATTTGTTTTGTTCTGTCACAATTCTTTGGGCAAAACAAATTAGGCAAAAAAAAAAAAAGCTGATCAAACTACGTATCTATCGCACTATAGGGTGCACCAAATCATAAGGCACACCGTCAATGAATGGTCTATTTTTGAATTACATCATATATAAGACGAATTAAGCGAGACAAAAAGAGTCATAAATTTGTCAGTCAGATTTTATAAACTGCGCTCACAGTAATTCCAGAAGTTGTTTGTGATGCTCTGTAATGCATATTAGCCACGTTAGAAGTGTTAGCCACGCAAAAGTATCCACAATACCTGCAACTCCCAGATGTTGTTTTATAACACGTTAAAAAACTGAAAAAAAAACATTACTGAGACCCCAGCAACTCCCAACTTTGTTCATCAAAATGTCAGAAAAACAGAGTCTGACACCGCTTTATGCTGTGTTAGCATATCCATAAGAACTCCCAACTTGTTAGTAACATGTCAAAAAAGTTGTCCGACACCACTACGAGTTAGCTGTGTTAAGTGTATTTACAATAAATACCAAACCTTGTTAGTAAAACATTAAAAAAAAACAACAACACCGCTACAACTTAATTGCATTAGCGTGTTTACAGTAATACCCAACCAAACATTTTGGTAGAACCTCTTAAAATTTCTTGGAAATCAGTAAACCACCAGAATTAGTCCATAAACAAGACGCTCTGGATTATTTGGTGCAATGCTGTTTTTTACAATTTTTATCTATTTTTTTCTTTAAAGTGTTTCTTGACATGCAGAAAATATCATCATTTGAAGAAACCATTGACTGCATATGGGAACTGGACTGAATGAGTGTGACGTCATCCATTGAGCATGCCTTCCTTCCAAATACTTCAACCAAATAAAGTTCATTCCGTCGCCATTTTCTTGCGATTCCAGACATCGCCATGTTGGAGCCAGGAAATGTCAGAAAGCAGTAATTGGTCTGAATCCTCATTTCTATGGCAACCACTCTCGCCATTCAGGAGTGAGCTTGTTGGAAGCCACACCCCTACTACTTGAAAGCAGGCTTGGGAGAACCTGTCAAACGTTTGACGTGAGACTACATACTTTTATTGAGTAACCCGATTGGCCGATTTATAACTTGAATAACTTGAATTAGCAAGAGCATGATTTTAAAAAATACATCAGAGAAAGAATGATTATTCTGACAAATAAAATGACTAAGTAATAAGTGTTTTTTTCTCAATAGAAATCTATGAGATTTTGGCTTCTTGGAGCCACTGGGTACTTCCTGCTTGGAACTCAAAGGGGGTGGGGTCACTCAGTCCAATACCCATATACAGTCAATGGTGGAAACGCGTCCACCTACAGACCTGAAAGCTAAAACACCAACGGATGACAGTTTTATTGAACTTCAACATAATTGTAAGGGCACTTTTAGGTTATTTAAGCCATTCTTTGATGTTCTCCTTAAAAGCTAATCTCCACATCCTGTGCCTCTTCATGGCCAACCTCCAAACAGGCTGGAAAACACATGGAAACACAAACTCATTTGTAACTCTTTAAAATAAACAGAGACTCTGTTTTCCATTTGCCAACACTGTAAACTCCAACCTCATCTAACTGAAGAAAGATGCATTTTTTTCCCTTTTTGAGAGTACATCAGTGAACCTGACCACTCTAAAGGTAAAATCTCTCAACAAACTTGACTGCCATTATTAATTTTTTTGTTTATTTTCTAATAATTTTTCTCTGCTTTTATTTTCTCTTCTTGTCTTGGGGTGTTTTTGCTGTCTCACTTCTTTTTTCCTGCTTATGGTGACTGTAAATCCAAATAAAATGTATTATCTGAGGGTCTGCCGGTCAGTTATGGTCATTTTTGATGGTTTTAACCAGGCTTTTCTGCTCCAGGTCATTTAACTTCTTTGAGTTCTATTAAGTGATTCCAAGTTTTTTTTTTTCTTTCTTGGAAGCAGGATATATGTTGTAAGCTTTTATAAAATATTCTAGAATCTTTTGCAACGGTATCTACAGATTTTGTTGCAGATTATCTGAATGTGGCCCTTCAAAAGACTGTAACTTGTCCACAGTGTACGCCGCTTTTACCCAACAGTGGTGAGGATAGGCTCCAGCAACACTAACACTCCTGAAGGGCTTAAGCACGTTCTGAAGATGATAATGACACTGGATGGATTTCTCTACTAATTGTATGAATTTCTGCCCAAGATGGGCAGAAGGTAAATCCCACTTATCAGCGTCCCTGCTAAGGTCAGTTCAAGTTCAAGTCAGCTTTATTGTCACATGTACTGTATACGCATGATATACCCACAGTGCAAACAGCAATAATGGTAACAATAATAATAATAATAGTTGTAACAGCAGTATCTAATGTGTAAAATATACAAATATGACGTATTATCAAAAAAAGA
Source organism: Adrianichthys oophorus (assembly GCA_036245035.1). Lineage (NCBI taxonomy): Eukaryota > Metazoa > Chordata > Actinopteri > Beloniformes > Adrianichthyidae > Adrianichthys > Adrianichthys oophorus. The sequence continues at coordinate 2,211,375 of BSAI01000030.1, forward strand.
CAGAATAAGAATGGACTGAATAAATAGATCGATTGATAAATACTTTTGTGATCCCAAGGGAAATTGGTGATGGTATGATGGATTGAATCATAAAGTGGCAATAGTGCAAAAGTGGTTATGAGATTATGTGTAAAGTGACAACAGTGCTAAGGAACAGTTAGGAGTGGACTGAGTGATGGCAGTCTTCGGTCAGGATCGTGTTCAGATGCAGGACAGAAGGGAAGGACATGTGGCTTTTCATTTTGAGTTCGTAGCAGCAAAGGGTGGGGGCAGAGCGGTGGTACGCCAGGGATGGAGTTGAGCTTTCTTATCGCCTGGTGGAGGAAACGGTCCTTGATCCTGGAGGTTCTGGCCCAGAGACTTTGCAGGTTTTGCGGGTGAGAAGGGCGTGGTAGATGTCTGAGAGGCCAGTGAGAAAGACACCAAGGATCTTCTCAGCTGTTCTCACAGTGCGCTGCTGGGACTGCTTGCAGGACGCGGTGCAGACTCCATACAACACGGAGATACAGCTGGTAAGGATACTCTCGATATCTTTACTGTAGAAGGTCTGCATGACGGGAGAGGAGCTCTTGCCTCCAAAGTACACGCACTTTTTTGGCCAGTGATCTGGTGGAGCGGGCGGGAGCACTTTATTGTGAAGTTGGGGCAAATGAAACGATCCAAACCGGAAATCAGGGAGTGTAAATTGCATCCATTACATTTTTCAAAATAAAACCTATTTTTCACGTAACGGAGTCAAAAATGTACATTTAAGGCGTGCAGTGTTGATACACTGACGCACTAGTATTCTGGCACCAGGCATCACTGATGTAAGCACACAGTCCTCTGCCGCGGGTCTTCCCGACTAAACATAAAGACACCTGGGCTGATGGTCAAACTTTGGTATCCTGACTCTGAAACACTGGACCAGCTCTTTATTTTTGTTAATATTCTCAAAGCATCCTGGGAGTTTCCTCCATTTGGTCGACATCTGCTTTGTAAGTTACGGCAAAACGTCTCATGCTCAGATTCATATAGCCTGCACTGCAAAAATAAGCAAAAATAAATCTGCCAATGAGGTTGGAAAAAGTGTCTTTATTACAAAAAAAAATCTAACCACTGCTGTTTTCTCAAACTAACATTATTTCAGTATTTAAAAACTTTCATAAGATTATTTTCCTTGCAAGACAGAAAATAGGATGATTTTTCTTGAAACATGGGTCTTTTTTACCTTCTGTAGATTCCGTCTTTGCAGTGCAGTGGGTCAGACTCGTTTCGGGAAATATTTAATGATGCCATAATGGCTGCTCTTTGTCTCACTTTCTGCTCAAAACTCTGTGGATTCAATATTTTGGCGCAGCCAAACTTGCAGATTTGGATTTTTTTTGGGGGGGGGGACTTGTGTTGATGGGAATTTCTAAAAATTAACGTTGCACCAGGAAGAGCCTTGGTGTGAAACGTCAAAGCGGTGCAAATCTGGTGAATCTTGCACCAGGCTTTTTCTTCCACAGCTCCATTCTGACATATGAAAGATTCAATGTCATGGAATTCCGTCTGGACACAAACTCCAATTATTCATTTCTCCGTGATCAATTTTCAAACAGTTGGTAGCAGTTGGCATGGTCGCATTTTGTAGAGGCCAAAAACGCTCTTAAAGTTTGTGCACAAAATGAGGGAGTTTTGGTCATAGAAGCCTGAAATGCCCTTATACCTGCATCTCAACAGACTTCTCTTTGTAAGCGGTCGCTAGAACGCAGGTTGCCAAAGGCGGTGTGAACGTACCTTGAGAAACCAATGAGTCAGTTTTATTCATGAATTTCTGAAAAAAAAAAAAAAAGATTTGAAGCAATTTAAGTTAAGTGATTTAACTTAAATTCTAAATGCTGTTATTGTGAAAATACTTTTGTTTGGCACATCTGTAAAGTTCAAAATTCAAGTTTATATCAAACATCCAAACTTTAAAGAACGATTGCAAATCTATGACTATAATCCTCAGAGTGGCAGACAAACAGTAAAAAGTCACGGCCGTCACATGATCCAGAAGTGGAATTACACAGAGAATTCTTCAGAACCATGCTCCAACACCAAGAATGTCTCCTGCTGAGCAAACCATTCAAGCAAATTCAGCTTTTGGTTTACTCCACCTTAAAATGATCATCTGAATGTAAAAATAGGAAAGGTTTGTCTGCTTCCAACTTGAAAAAGCTCATTTTAAAAACTCTTTTAAACTATTCCTAACTGACAAAAAATTGCACTTTTTTTTACCATGTCCTTAAACAAAATAATGATTTTTTTAAACCAACAATTTCTTTCTTTTTAAGGAAGATTAAATTGAAAGAGATTTGAGTTTTATCTTTTTACAGTGGTAAAAGCAAAGAGAGAGACCAACCCTTGTGGTCATCGCCATAAAAACCCTTCGTTGACCCAAATGTGCATCAGAGACGGTCTAAACTTTCTCCATAGGTTTTGAAACTCTAAAATGCAATCTTTAGTTTAAACTCAAGGTCATACTGTTATGTTTTATTGAAATAAAAGCCTTGAAAATCCACTTTCCACAGTAAAATGTCATAAACTGTTTTCCGATTTTTTACACGATTTCCAACAAGACGATAAAAACGATTAAATTAAAAATGAAAAAAAAAAAGCAATTTATCTTCTCTATGATGCAGTTCATTAAATTAAATTTCTGATAGGAGTCAATTTTAAATTTTTTCTTGATTTATTATGAATTTCAATGTAATACTTGAAAAAAATGTATTAAAAATGTTGTAATAATTTGACATTAAAGAATGAACATTTTTATTGTTTTAAGGTGAAAAAATTTTGAAGTACAAATAAATAAATTCAAATTTTCCATTTGTTGAAAGGAGCCATACAATGAAAAAACAACTTTTCAACAACCCCAAAGTGGTATTTTGATCCGTTCCCACATTTCTGAGTAATCCTCTAAAAACCTGTGCTCTCGGCAGCAGCCCCTCCCCTGCCCACGAAAACGAGCGGGTTCTCACAAGCTGATGTCATAGATTGAGGACATCCATGTTTGCAAAGAGATCAGATGCTGTTTGTTTGCACAGCGCAGGCACGCTGAGGCCGGCTCAAGGATGACGTCGTGAAATGGGTGGGACCGACAAGGAGCGAAAGGTGTTGCCTCAGAAGTCGAGTCATTTTACTTCTGGGTAAAAAAAAAAAACGAGTGCAGAAAAATAACAAATTTCATTAATACTTGTTTTTTTTGTGGTAATATAAGAATATCAAAGATAATATATGGTCATTTATATAAATAAAGTTTACATTGAAAGGCTTAAGAAAATCATGGTTTGGCCCTTTTAAATTTAAAATTAATGAATTTCATAAAGGTAAAACATGATTAAAACTAGTTTTACATAAAAAATGATAATAATTTCTCCAGTTTAGTTTTTCACATGTCCATAATGTTCGATATGGAGGCTCAATGAAGACAGATTCATATGTAAAAAACCCTTGAAACTGTTTGAAACAAACTAAAAGCTCAAAGCTCAAATACGTAGGAAATGTCAGCCTTCTGCCAAATTTTCAATGACACAATATTTTCAATTGCCTTGACATTTATAATAACTTTTTTTTTTACAAAAAAAATCATTAAATTAATGATTTGAGTTTTCAGTAACAAAGTTGACAACTACTGTGGGGCTTGTACTTGAGCACTATTTCTTTCTTTTAAACGCAGACCCAGCCTTTTTTAGTGTCTTTTACATTTGGTTTGAGTTGCTGGCTCTGAAACTGCAACTAAAGTTTTCTACACCACTGACTTATAAAAGATCTACATCATCCTGCGGTAAAGGCGAAATGACCGAAGTACTCAAGAAATAGCCTGTTCTGTTCTCTATTGTGTTGTGGTTGCAGTCAGATTTGTCGTTTTATGTTGTTTGTTGTTAATTCCATGGCAAAACTTTCTGAATTCACCAAGACAAGTCAGACGTCAACCTTCTGGAAACAACTGCCTCAAAAACTTTTTTTAAAACATGCAACCGAAGTGTAAATAAAGGGAGCAAAAGTCTTCTGGGGGTGGTCCATTTCTTCACTTGGATGGTTTTTTAAGTAACATATGGAGAAAGTGGGGAACTTTATGTGCGGTCTCCTAAAATGTAGACCCTTGTTTTGAAATCTGTGTTCTCAGGTTACAACCAACAGACATAAAAAAAGAAAATATGGGATTATAGGTGCCTTTTTTTATGTACACATTGTGCCCCCATGGTGGTTTAATGACTGACACATTTTGCTTTTTTTTTTCGTTTTGAGAAGAAATCGAGAGCAGATATTAATGAATTTACCAATAATGAAGAAAAGTGTTCTTGTTCTTTAAGGAGCAGTTTATAATTGTATGTTAACTTCCCGTTCCGTGTCTTCTGCAGCCTGAGCTCTATTTTCTATCATTTTGGGTTTTGCGTTGAGGACTACTGCCTTAGGACCGAAAGCGAAAAAAAACTTTCCAGTGACAAAAACGCAAAAGCAGACGAGAAAATACAAGAAGAAGTTGTGGATCCAGCATATTGTGCAATAAAACTTAAGTGAGCCGGCTTTCAGACGGAACCACCAACCACAAAAATTATAGTCTGCCCCTGTGGTTTGTACATTTCTGAAATAAAAGTGAAACAAAAGGAAGAAGAAGTGGGAGACTTTGGGATAAATGTGCATTTAACACTGCAGCAAAGAAGGAGTTTAAAGGATAACGTTCAGTCCAAAGATACGCTGTGTAGCAATATAACATTTAAACAACTGTTGGCAAGAAAAGGCAAGTTTTTTTGTATAGCACATTCATGTACAAAGACAATTCATAGTACTTTACATAAAACATGAAAGAAAGAAAACAATCAAAAGAAAAATCAAAGGTGTGATCATTAAAATAAGATTTAAAGAAAGTTAAAATGAAAACATGAATAGATAAACAGTGCAGAGGTAAACTTTTGAATACAAATTTAAATACAGATGAGAACAGGTGGGTCTTTAACCTGGATTTAAATATTCTGAGTGTTTCAGATGATCTAAGACTTTCTGGAAGTCTGTTCCAGATCTGTGGAGCATAGAAGCTGAATGCAGATTCTCCATGTTTAGTTTTGACTTTAGGAACTGACAATAGAATGGATCCAGATGAGCGGAGAGGTCTGGCTGGTATATACTGGGTCAGGAGGTCAGTCATGTGTTTTGGTGATAAACCAATCAAAGCTTTATAAACCAGTGGCATAACCTTAAAGTCTGTTCTCTGGCAGACAGGCAGCCAGTGGAAAGACTTCATAACTGGACTGATCTTCTTTTTTGAGTACTACTTTTCCTGTGAGAACACAAACAGCTGAGTTCTGAATAAGCTGCAGTTTCCTGATTGATTTTTTTGGTAGTCCTGTGAAAACACTGTTACAGTAGTCAAGTTAACTAAAGATGAAAGCATGAACTAGTTTTTCCAGGTTCTGCTTGGACATAAGATCTTTAATCCTTGAAATATTTTTGAGGTGATAGTAGGCTGATTTTGAGACTGCCTTAATGTGTTTATCAAAATGTAAGTCTGTGTCCATCACTACACCCTTTGTTTCTGACCTGGTTGGTGGTTTTTGTATGAATAGATTGAAGCTCTGTAGCGTCCTCCAACCATTTTCTTTAGCCCCAAAGACAATGACCTCAGTTTTGTTTTTGTTTAAGTGAAGTAAGTTGTGACACATCCAGTCAGTAATGTCCTCAATGCATTCACCTGTACAGGGCCTCGGTCTTCTGGTGTCATTGTAATATATATCTGTGTGTCATCTGCATAGCTATGGTAACTAATGTTGGTCTTTATAACCTGGGCCAGTGGAAGCATGTAGATATTAAATAGAAGTGGCCCCAGGATAGAACCATGGGGAACTCCACATGTAATTTATGTCAGCTCTGATGTGAAGTTACCAACTGACACAAAATATTTATTGAAGCAAAATACTTATTTTTAATTTATTTTAACCAAATTTGAATGTCAGAAGACACGTAAAAATGCATGGAATAGATCAAATAAAGCATCAATTTTCATGCACTTTAAAACATTGAAAAATATTTGCTTTGGACAGTTGGATTAAGAGGTTGGGCACTTCCCTTTTTTAATAGCCGTATTTTTCACACAATAAGGTGAACTTAAAAGCCTTAATTTATTTCATAAAATGACATTGTGCTTTAAAATCCAGAGTGCCTTAATTATGGATACATTCTGGTTGTGTTTACTGAAGTCGAAGCAATTTTTGAGAGGTACACAGGGCTCTGTCAAAAATTATTAGTTTGGTGTTTTTGTGAATATGCTAATGCGGCTAGCATGTAGCAATGTCAGACTTTTTCTTACGCTACTAAGGTAAAAAGGTTGGGAGTCAGTGTAGTCACAATAGCATTTGTTTTGGCGGTGTAAGTCTGTTTGTTTGCATGTGGCAAACAAGGTTGAGAGTTAACAGGTAGGCCTATTGTAAATCAAGTCAAATCAAATCAAATCAACCTTTATTTATAGAGCACTTTTCCAACATAAGAATCTCAAAGTGCTTCACATTAAAAACATTTCCAAATTTAAAAGCCAAACATCACACATGCAACCCCCCCGACACACACAACAGTTGAAGGTTTGATGTCCTTTTCTGAGGAAGACCAGAGAGCAGAGCATTACATTAATCTAATTTGTTGGAATAAAAGCATGCATCAGCACCTCTGTGCTGATGCTAACGTGGCTAACCCGTTAGCTTCTAATGTTTAGCATGCTTCAAACCAGTTCTAGAAATACTGTGAACGATTAAAGTCTGACTGACATAGGAACTTGTATATGGCAAACATTTGAAAATGGACCTACGGTGTGGTAAATACAATAGACACATTAAAAAAATGCACAGAGATCTGATGCTGCCTTTGATGTATGCAGGAGCATATTTTCCTTCAATTTTGATGTTCAGCTTTCTTAAGCTCGTGGTTTTTGCTTTGTTTTTTTCTAAAGTCCCAATTTGACGCAATGGTTGACTTGATTTCTGCTCCTCTGTTTACATTGCGATTTCAAATTTCTGAATGTTTTGGGGTTTCAGCTTAAAGTTCCACTCTAATCATATTTGAATATATTGTAAAAGCATTGCCAGTGGTCTTTTATTTATGGTTATGCAGTTTTTAGCCAAATTCAAAAAGCCTGTGCTGTCTTCCAGGATATACTGTAGTTTCTGCAGAGCCGCAGTTGCTCATTAGAAATTTGCCTCTGAGTTGTTAATGGGACCATTGGGGTGGAGTAAGCCAGCTCCCACTTCCCATCATCCATTTGTTTACTGCTAGCTTGCAGCCCCTCACACCCTTATCTAACATTACCGGTGCAACAAAGCAATATTGGAGCTATCCAGCCAAACAGTTTGGTCCAGATACAAGCTTGGACGAGGATAACAAAGATGTTCATGGGTCTAGTCGTCTACAAGTGAAAATATCTGAATGGAACGGAGCAGGGAGCTTGTGGCTTGCTGTTGTGGGTTCTATGGCAGGGATAGGCAACTCCTTGAGGCCTGGAGTTGCCTATCCCTGTTCTATGTCACACCTGCCAGCTTTTTTCAACACCATTTTTTTCATCTGCTTCTGATTCACAATGATTTGAATAAAGAAACATTCGGAAATGCAATTTTAAGCTTCATTTCATCGGAGTGGGTGTCAAATGGATCTGATTTGCAGCTATAGAAGTAAAATTCCAGGTTGGATTTCTGCATTGGGGTTTTAGTGAGAAGACAGCAAGAAGCTAATTGCTATTTTGTCAAATGAGTAAAACAAGCAAATGTATTTATCAGTAAATATTAGCTGAATGCTGTTTATGTGCACATGTGAAGAGAAGGGGATATTACTAAAAACCAAAGAGGGATAAAATGGTAAAAAAGTGGCTAAACAAAAAGAAATAGGCACAATGACAGACAAAAGTTTTGTTTTTTTAGTAGGAGATTCACAGTGGGTCATTGGCGTGAAATTAGCCTTCCTTAGGAATGCTGTTTGGATAAAAAGGAAGGTAACCAGCCAGTTGTGGACCGTTCCAACACACATGCCCTGAAGCTGGCACCTCCATTAGGAACTCTCCAGGAAACTAATTTGGAGAAAACAGACACAAATGAGGGAAAGTTTCTCTTTGAGCTCTGACAGTGAAATCCTAAATATTTATTGTCAAACCACCACCAAATGTAAGAAAAAAAACAACAAAACTTATGTTTAAACGTGCATTTCCTGGGATGTTTAAACATGGTAAAACTTGTGTCTTTTACCACAGTTTGTACTTTTCTCTAAGCAGTAAGATGATCTGACCCGGTGGGTTTATGTGCTCTCTTCTCTGTAACTTAGAACCAACTTTCATCCTTACTTTAACTCCCAGATTCTTAAACAAAAATTCCACAAAAGGCAGTGAAATGGATCCAGAACTGTCTTTTCAGTAGAAACAAAGGGCTGTAATTGTATTATAGTATTTTATTGACATTTATAAATGTTCCAAGTTGATTTGCCCTTTTGGTGATGGTACTGTATCTGAAACCATTTAATCCACTAAGTTTTCCGTATTAGACATTCACAACTGGAACCTTATAAAACTTCCTTTTCCTTTGATAATACTAGTATCTGTCACACTACCCTCCTGTTTAAAAGCCTGGCAACAATTTATATATATATATATATATATAAATATATATATATATATATATATATATATATATATATAATATTTCTTTTAAAGAAACTGAACTTGTTTTTCTCCAGAAAAGTAAAATACATAGTGAAAGCGTCAAATTTAGAGAAGAAAAATTACTATGTTTGAGGTTAAACAACAAAAAAAAAACAGATCGTCAGTGGAAAATCAATGAAGTGTAAATCTAAAACAAACAAAAAAAGCTAAATAAACTAACAATGAAATAAAAGAGAAACATTAACTTAATTTGGACTTGTGTAATTAACATTTGGAGAACTTCAGAAAATTGAACAGTTGGCTCATAATTAAGGATGTTCATTTGCAGAAAATAGGTGTCATTTTCTAGTTGGCTTTACCATCACAAACGACCAAACACTTGTCCTAAAGACACACTCTGTTGAAAATTGCTGTGTGTTCTTGCAGGATTTTTCTGATTATGTGGGACATGTATAAATAAAATTAAGTATAAAATTGCATTTCTTAGTATTTGTTTATTAAAATAATGTGAATGAGGAGCAGATGAAAAAATGTAGTTGAAGAAAGTTAATTTGTGACGTAGAAAATTTGCTGGTAACAAGCTTCCTGCTTTCCTCTATTCAGATGCATCTGCTTGTAGACGATTAGATCCATGTACTGTACATCTTCATTTTCCTGTCAGTGTTGACATCTGCTTTAAAACTGTATGGCTGGATAGCTCCAATTTTGCTCACCATTTTTGTTTTATCTGTGATGTTAGGTTGGGGGGGTTAATAATCAAGCAGGAGAGCATACAAACACAGGGATGATGGGAAATACGGGTAGGTTCACTACGCGCCAACATTCCTGCCCATTCAGAGGGGAATTTCTAACAAACTCCTGCCACTCTGTAAAAACTATGTCCTAGAAAACTATAGTTTTCTTTTTTTATTTATTTTGGCTAAAAACAGCATTTTAAGACCAATGCGAGCACTATATGGATATTATTAGTAGTAATTGTCCCTAAATACATGTTTTATTTCCCTGACACCTACTGATGCAAACATGCATCGAACCACTTCTGCTCCAAAATGAACTTCTAATGTCGCATCTACTTGAATGCATAAACACAAGTATTTTTTATAGCTGGAAACAAATTCAGGTGTCATGGTGTTAGAAATATATATATTTTTGTGTATTTATAGCTTTTTATAAGAGATTAAATGCTCATAAATACAAGCTGTTAATATCCTGTATTGTAACTAAGTAAATTGCACATCAAGTCACTTAAATACATGGTGAGGATGAATAGTTTATAGGTCAAAGCTTTTATTTTCTTAACCAGTTTCAAGGATTTCATGTACCCTCACACTAACAAGACACAGGTTCCAAACAATTAAAACAAATACAACTTTTTTTTTTTTTAATCAACATTTTTTTTACATCAACACTTCATGGAGTAAATGTTTTCTGAGTGTTCGGGCCATCAGCCAACAGCTTCCCACTATTCCATTATTTTTAAGTTGTTTACTTTCCACAGATAGCTTCAGTTGCTGTATTTATGTTAGAAGAACGCTTATGTAAGAGGAAACTGTTCTGAAGTGGCAGGGATGATAATCCACAGGCACCAGCATTTTATATGCTTATTAGTCATCTGTTTCTCACCATTGATCCCCTTCTCTCGAGTTTTCTACGGAAGCCTGGAGAGGACAACCTGTGCTTCCATTTTATTCCATAAATGTCCGTCTTTGATTTTAAATTCAAAGTGCCCGAAATTTACTTAAGTTTCTGTTCTCTTGTTTTGTGTACAAATTGGTTGAGCCGCCACAAATAGAGCTGTGTTTGACAGATGAACGTTTTTTAATTTCAAATTCAAAGCCTTTGTGGAAGAAATTCACATTTTCTGGTTTGTGTTCATCTGCTTTCTCTGCCTTACAGCTGCTTTAGACACTCACTGTGGAAACGTTGGTCCTCATGATAATAGTTGTGTTTTTTCTCTACCTTTGCTCCAGTTAAGCGTCTTTGAGTATCTTTAAAAGCGCTATATAAATAAAATGTATTATTGTTATTATTAGTTAATTCTGCCTGAAGCAGCAAAACAACCAGATTACAGATGGAAGGTGGGTCAATTTCTAAGGAATTAAGGCTTTTATTTTTAAATGGATTTACAGTTGACAGAAATTACCACCTTGTAATTTACTATGCAAAAAAATCACTGCTGCCCCCAAGAAAAAAGATTTGCGTCCCCCAGTTTTTGAGTCAAGATCAGTATCATTATCAACGAAGATTAAGAAATCATCAATATAAGCTTCTTTTGGGCAATGGAAAAATAAAAAAAACAGTATTTTTAAATGAAATAAAAACATCCTTTTAAAATACCTAAGCTTGAAAACAGGTAAGTTTTGACCCGAACACTAAATAAGGGTTACAGAGCAGACTAAAATCAAAAACTTTTACAGTAAACTCGGAAAGATTCGACTTCATTCCAAATAAATCAGCGCATCAGGAAAATGTGCACAGCTGTTGTTGGCTCACACATCTGCTTTCAGCTGAAGACAAACCCGTGCAGACATGGCTGTCCAGAACTGGGTTTTCCCCCTGTCTTACAGGAACCATGTGAGTCAGATGAGTTTAAGCTGGAGGGGTCTCAAAGTCTACCAGTCTGCCCGCTGACAGACTGATGAACAATGACTCGGATTCTCCAAGGGGGTTTCTGCAGAGGCTCCAAGAGATGACATCAGCCTGAAGGGTTTGCCAGAAGCACTTCTCACAGTCCGTGAGATTCATGTTTGAAAGTAGTCGTCTACATTCTCCTCTGATGGTACTGAGCACCAACAGTGAATACGCAACTTTGATTCACTTTCTTGGATACATAAAATGAAAAACAAATGGTAAACATTGGATGCAACTGTTTTCTCTCCATCCACATGATAAAGTTAAGTTAAAATCCCGTTAGCTGTCACGCACCTCGATGTGTCAAATTTGTTCTCTGCCTTTGACCCATCCCCTGGGGGAGTGGTGAACTGCAGACACAGCTGCGCTCGAGAACCATTTGGTGGTTTAAGCCCAATCCGACCGCTTAATGCTGAGTGCCAAGCATTGGGTCCCATTTTAGTATTTGGTTTTGACTCAGCTCATGGATTTGAACTCAAGACCTTCCAGTTTAAGGGAGAACACTCTACCACAAGGCCACTGAGTTGGTTATTATAACTGCAAACTGATATGGGCTGTCTGTGGGTGCAAACCTGCACACAGGTGCACATGAAATGTTGATTTTAGACCGATCTGTGAACCTGTAAAGGTAATCACGCACATTATTTTTCCACGAGCATGCTGTGGGCAACAGGTTGTAGTGAACACCTATACAACATGAAAGGGTGGAATAGGTGAGACGCAGGCGTGTCTCACACTCTGTCTTTCTTCAACCCCCCACTGCGAAGCTTGTTATGGCTGTCCACGCACGCTAACAGTCTGACTGTTAGATTGTGGAAATCAGTGTGTAGTTTGTGTGAGCATCCTAACGGGCGTCATGTGGGCACTAAAGTGTCACCTGCACACCCTGTACTTGCAGCATTTGCATTCAATCAGTAAGAATTCAGTACTCGCAGCTCACTAATGACTAGTGTGTGGCGTAAAGGGCACACACTAGTACTTAACTTGCATTATTCTTACAAATACTTAGAGGTACACTTACCACAATCCCACACAAGACAATAGTACATTCCATTTTCATGACGTCCCTTAAGGGAACTGTGAAGCTACGTTCACACTGCCTTCAGCAATGCGAGTTCAAGCGACCATTTCCAACAAAAAGTCTATGTGAGCGCACGTAAATGTGCATTTCAGGCTTTTGCGTTCAAAACTCTTGCGTTCACGTGTAGCTATGCAATTTTTTATGAGCCTTTTTAGGCTTTATGTACAGAATGTGCTGACATTAGTCAAAACACTTAACAAATGTATTTCTACACACAAATTCATGGGTACCGTTTTTTTTTTTTAGGATAGTTATTGCCTTTGGTTTTGGGTTTGATGCCTCTGTAGCGCCTCCTAGAGGCCAACAGGTCAAACAAATAAGAGCCGATTTGTGAACAGTCCTTGGTTTTTTTTTTTTTTGGCTCTTCTTCCGGATCTTGTTGTATGCATCTTTAGGAATACTGCTCTCCGTTGCATTGTCCAAAGTTTGATAGAAGGCATCTAAAGAATCTATTAATTCACCTTCATAATTATTATTTTATTATTTACTTACCTTGGTTAATTTACCCTAACCCCCCTAAATAAAAATGGTTGCTTGTTTACAATGTGCAAGGCATGATGGGACTGCAATGCAATTGGTTGTGCTAGAGATCTTAATGGCGATGTGCAATAGACCTCTATGAGTCCTTGTCTTTTATCAGACGACTTTGGCAGTTATCGCATCGCTGCCTTCCTGCCACCCGCCTGTCACTGGACTGCCTCTGCACAACCTCCAAATGCGCCCCAAATGTCCAAAAAATCGTCCAGTCGCCATAAAATTGTAACTTTTTCCTAAAGCCTCTGCAGCCACCGCACGGCGTGTAAAAATGCAACTGCTGCCTCCCGGTTACAAATGCTGCCACGGGGCCACCTATTGGATTTGCTGAAGGCCTTGCATTCAGGTGGACGCGCTGTACCATTTTGGGATATGTGACCATAGTCTAATAGATGTTTCTGTAGATGTATCTAAAAATAAATAAATAAATAATTTAAAAAATAAATAAATTTAAAAAACATTAAATAAATAAATAGAAATAATAGATGTATCTGCGCCTAGTGGGATAGTCACACAACTGCATGCGGGTCATTTATGCAGCCCATTGTTAATACACAGTTTAGATCTAATCTGGACCAAATCAAATTTTAAAAACTGCTTTTTCTTGCCTTCTTTGTTTGACATCTTGAGCTAAAAACTGAAATATGTAAATTCAGTGAACAATAAAGTTAGTTCCAAATGTTTAATTGGGAATTTAGAGTAAGGACTCCCCCCCCCAGAAACACAAAGTGCCTTTTTGAAAATTACCACATTCTTTAATCCAAAAGCTGCTCCACAGATTTTATGAATGTATTAAAAAAAACTCTTTTTAAACTGGATCCAGATGCTGTTTTCTGAACTTTTTTGCAGAAACGCTTGTCACAAAAAATCCTGCATACTGTGTGTCAATTAGACTTTATAAAAAAAGTCAACCACAAAATTGAAATAAAAAAAAATGGTGGTTGCAAAATAACTGCTTCTCACTCAGCAGTAATTGTTGCCTCAATGTTGCAATAAAAATCTTGATTTTCACAATAAAATAATAGTAAACAAATGGATTAAAATGCTTCTTTTTTGCTTTTAATAATTTAAAAAAAATGTCTGGGCTGCACGGTGGCGCAGTGGTTAGCGCTCCTGCCTCACAGCAAGAAGGTTCCCGGTTCAAGTCCTGGCTGGGGGACCTTTCTGTGTGAAGTTTGCATGTTCTCCCCGTGCATGCGTGGGTTTTCTCCGGGTACTCCGGCTTCCTCCCACCGTCCAAAAACATGCTTCATAGGTTAATTGGTTACTCTAAATTGTCCCGAGGTGTGCATGTGAGTGTGCATGGGTGTGTGTTTGTGGCCCCTGCGACAGACTGGTGACCAGTCCAGGGGTGTACCCTGCCTTCGCCCATGAGTAGCCGGGTTAGGCTCCGGCAACCCCGTGACCCCGAAAGGGATGAAGCGGATTGGAAAATGAATGAATGAATGAAAAAAAATGTCTCACCCAAGGTTTAGCCTTGGCAGCTTGCCCTGCAACCTGACACATCATGCATCGTCAACATCTGTTGTGGATTGTTGAACTTCAGTCACTCGGAGCTGTGGCAAAACCGTCACGAATCACAATGTGGCTGATGGGAAACAACAATGAAAAACACTTTCTTGACATTTAGTCTGCACATTTCAGCGATTAAAAAGCCTTTTCACAAACTATAAAGTGAATCTGCAACATCAAGAACTTTATTGTGTTTCATAAGTCTCAAAGTAGCTCTAGTTTTCTATTGTTTTAGCCAAAAATGGTCATTTTCAGGAAAAACAGATGGGGGAATTTTCATAAAACAGTCTGCCGGAGCCTGGCACAGCTCGGAGGTTCACACAGCTGCACTGCTGGAAACCTTTTAAAGTTCATTAGAGAACTTTCTGCAAAAAACTCCAAAAACATCTGAACATCAGGCGATATGACCTGACTTAAAAAGGACTTGTAAAATCCAGTGAATGTCAAGTCTTCCTTTTTTCCGTTGATAGTATTGGGATAGGATCACCCCCCCTTATCTTCTTTTTGTTGCTGTGGAGTCTGAATTTTGTTTCTTTCTTTTTCTTTTTGACCAAATCCTGTATCCCAGCCAAACACCGACAGCGGATTATGAGCCAAACAAAATGACTTATCTGGGAAAATCAGTCATTTTGTCTGTTGACTTTAAACGGCTGGTTTAATCACACATAACCCCAGGTCTGAGTAATGGGAAAAGCCATCAATGTAAGGACTCTTCTGGCTTGATTACTGCAGAACAGACCGTGACGATGAGGCTTGTCAGTGCAAGAGCCTCTATATGTAAAGGAAAAATTAGCACTGAAGGAGACTTAAAACTGCCATTTCAGCCTAATGACTGCTTAAGAAACATTTTTTAAAAACATGTAAAAAAAGTATTATCGAATATGATTTTTCATCAGTTCAACTCTGTTTGAAGTAAGATCTCAAACAGAAACTATTTTGTTTTATTTATTTATTTATTTTTTTGCACTCCGTTGCTAAGATAAAACACCCCAGCAGCTGTTTCAGGGGAGTGAGTGATGGCTCCTGCAGCTGACTGTGGGAAAAAGGCAAAGGGTGAAGAGCAGTGTTGCATCATCATCACCTAAGTTTGACATTCCATTTAGTTCAGTTGAGTCTGTTCTCAATTTCTGAGTGTTTAGCCTTCCAGCATGTCCTCCTGTCCAGTTGGCGTTTGACGCCGCCACCATCAGGAGCCTGGAGCACAGCTCTCTGCTGCCATCTACTGGATGTCTAATGTAAGTGGAAAATAACAACGTGACACAAGGAGAAATATGAGTGATGATTTGATTACTAAAAATGCAGAGACCTGGACATTGCACACAATGAATGATGGCCACAAATTAGTATTTCGTGGCCACAAAATGGCATTTTAATATAATTTTGTGCACACAAATTCTTTGTACACAAATTAGCCTTTTGTGTGCAAAAATTAGTATTTCAGTAATGTTGATTCCTTCTACTAATTTGTGCCCACAAAATACTAATTTCTAGCCACAAAATAAGAAAGTTTTACACAAAATACCAATAAAATGCTAATTTATGGACACAAAATACTACAATGTGGCCACAAAGTTCTAATTTTTGCCACAAATGTTTAATTTGAGGAACACTGTCTTTTGGGGGGACATCATGTTGAATAAAAAGTCCTTTCTGTCTTCACTTTTAATTCATCCTGAATACATTCTATCAGGTGAAGTCAAGACTCTGCAGGCCTGTCAAGTTCTATAACACCAACTTTAATCAATCTTCCTTTTATGGACCTTCTTCAGGGCAAAAGCACAACATTTACCTAGTGTTTTTGTCTGGTTTTCGGTTTAAGTGTCTTACTACACTTGATTGAAGACAAGCCTAACTTTTTTATCTTTTTTGTAAGACATAATGCCTTTTTGACAATAAATCTTGAATATCTCGAGTCTTTGAAAACCTCTTTTTTTTCTAAGCAAATAATGAAAAAAATTTTAAAAAATTATTTACTTTACTTTACATTATATTGTAGAGCAAACCTTTTTTTTTGCTAATGGTGAGTGGTCTTATTTTCAGAAAGGCTTGTTTAAATTTAGTGAAGCTGGAAAGTTTTTTTTTTTTTTTTTTTACTCATAACTGTTTAAAAAAACCACATAATTAAGAGTAAATTTTTAGACAAATTCATCCTAAAATGAGTAATTCTAGTCTAGTACGATTATGGTCTTGTCGAAATGAGGATAGTTGGACTGTTGTAGTGGTCAAAACAGGATATAATTGGGGGAAACGGTGTATAACTATAGCGAATTTAATGTTATAAAAGTATTTTTTTTAACAAAACACACTTATTTTAAGACATAACTCCAATTAGCAGTGCAATTATACCTAGATATAAGTGTTTATAACTAATTTCAAGATTGAATATAGTCTAAAAGTTTGGGATGTCATAGTTAATTTGAAGATGTCTTACGAAAACAAATTCAGCTTGTTCTTCGCCGGTTTTTCCTCAAAAAGCAAGGAGAAAACATCTTGTTTTCTATATTATTTAACTTTATTTTGAGAATCATATTTTTTAGGGTTTGTGCCATCATCTGTAGTCAGACCAGGACTGTTCTCTGCCAAGCCCAGACTTGTCCATCAAATGAAGAAGTGTGAGATTTGGATTGTGCATCTGTGGGGTTATGGACCCAGGACATTTGTTGGTTTTGTGTTTGGTGTCCACTTCCTGTTTTATTTTGTTGTTGGTTTTACTTCCTGTTTCTCCTCTGTTTTTTTTCAGGTCTCTTGAGACTGGCCTCCTAGTGTGTGTTCTCTCCCTCCTTAATTGGCACACCTGTTTTCACTTACCTCATCCCCACCTCCTGGTTATAAGTCTTCGTCTGCATTTCTTCAGAAGGAGCGACCATAGACATTCATTAATAAGTTAAAGGAAGCCAATAATAATAATAACAGTTTTGGTGATTTTCTTTTTTATACAACAGTTTGTAAACCGAAGAACAATTTTAAAATTAAATATTAAACAACACACTTTAACTGCTGTCAATCGAATGGTGAATAAGCTACTCTGTAGGGTTCATACCATTGTGAATCTGATGACGTGTGCCTCAACAGCCGTGAACTTCACCGCACGTCACTGCTATACGGTTTCAAATTGTTATACTAAAACCGCTGCAATAATTAAATCTGGACTTGATTATACACTCACATCTGTATTTATCCTAACGTGTGGTTCTTTAAATTATTTTTTTGGGAGTTTTTGATTTTATGTCTAAAAATCCATGTCCGATTTGCATTCTTTGACATAGTACGGAATGGAACAGTTTACTAATTCAGTTGAATGTTAAACAATACGGGTACGACACTTAACAAGGACTGTTTGTATGTCGACACTCTCGTTGTCTAATGAACTTAGTATTCAATTAAAAACATACATTTTCTAAAATTCAATGTGTAAATTAACATGTTTAATTTTTTTTAAAACTATAAATGTACTAATAATCTTTTGTGGTGCTTACGTTAATGGGTAGCTTTCTTTGCTTATCAAAATGATAATCACGTTTGGTATTTTCTCCCAGTGTTTTTTAGCTATACTCGCGTGTTTTGAGCTCGTGCCTGAATATTAATTAGCAGCTTTCTTTACTATAGCTGGACTTCTGGTTTTCTTCCTAACAAATGCGGCAAATATTTATTTTCTGTTACTTTTGGCTGATTCTAGAATAGTAAAAATGAAAATACAATAAGCAATTGAAAGGCAGAGAAAAGCAAAAAAGAGAAAATTGGCGAATTCTAGCAAGAAAACAACTGGTAAGAAAATAACATGAACTGTTTATTGAACCGCTCCACTCTTGTTGTATGTGTGTGTGTGTGTGTTTTATTGGCGTATTCTCTTTAAATGATGAATATTCTAAATTGAACAATACCACATATAGAGCGTTTTTATCCCGTTTATCCATGTCTATTTTGTCAGTAGGTCACTCGCCTCGCGCAGTCGTTGCCACGGCAACGCGCTACAACAACGCACAAGGGAAATCTGTGTGCGCCTGTCTCGTGAACTTTTAAAAAAGAGGCGTCCAAACTCGAACTTTAAGCAAAAGGAGAAGTCCTCTTGGCGTGAGTAAAGCCGAATCAAATAATCAACGGTTGAACTTTAGCTTTTGTGTTTTTGTCTTAAATTGGTAGCTAAGTTTGTATGCTAAACTGGAACGCTCGTGCTCAACTTCTGTTCAAGCTAATTTGGATAGGCGTTCATAAATGTGCCTGAACAAAAATTCATCCGAAAATATCAAACTGTCCGATTTTAAATTACTGTACATGGCGCACTAAAAAAAATTAAAGAAGAATTTCCTTTTTTTTCTTCACTTTTCTACCTAAAAAGAAAAAATTGTGAAAAGTAAAACTAGTAAAAAGTAGCAATTAGTAACAAGTAGTACACTTGAAGCTAACTTTATTAAGTACCCCATAAAATATACTATAGACCATGTATGTGTAGTCTAAGAAGTATACTAATTGAATGCTTTTTCAGACCAAATTGAAACACTTCAAGTTTACAAATCATAACTAGTAGCCTATATAAAATGTAAACTTAAAGTGTGCTGCCTCACTTTTAGTATAGACTAAAGATTCTTGGAGTACGCTTAAATAGACTGCTTTTTGCGAAGAGATCCCATTTCTGGTAATGTGTTGTGCATTCTCTGTTGAATCATATGTATTTATATATTTATATTGTTGTGTTTGTTTTCCCTTAGAGTCTGAGGATCAATAAGATAATAAGCCCCCAGGTAGACAGAAGCAGGCATGGAGGAACAAGGGAACACTTCTCCACCTCATCCATCACTCCAGGAAGATCAACAGTCTGTCAATGTCACTGTCTCTGCCTGTCCTGCTTTTCAATACCTTGAAGGGGTAAGGATTCATGTGTGTGATCAGATTGTTCAACAATGACACACAGATAATAAATAAAATAGAAAAATAGAAAATAGAAATAAAACTGCAATTGGGCGGTGGCATGAAATTCTGAAGATTCTGCCGATGCCGCTCGATGGCCGTTGTATTTCTGAACGTAGCATTACTTTAATTCTTTTACTTTTTTTTTTTTAATCGTTGCTCAGTAGCTGCTGTCAGAAACATGAATGGAGACGGTGGCATTCCTGCGGCCGTCAGTTGTAGGGGATGATGCCATTATGAAATTGGGCAACAGCTGGGCGGCCACATGGCATTGGCAGCCAGATTTTTGTCCAGCAGCAGCTCTGATTGGACGATGTGTAAATGTCTCTGGACAGCGGCCATCCCTATCAAGTGGCAACAGCCACTCGGTAGTCCAGGGCTATATAAAAAGTGGGCTATCTGCACGCCTGGTCATTTGCAACTCAGATTTTTAGCACACATTTTAATCTTGTCAATTTACAAATTTACAAATTAATAGACAACATGCTTCCCAAGAAAGCACAATGTTCTGTCTTTGTCGTATTCTTCTCAGCATCAACCACAATTCCTCAAAATGCAGGTCTCTGAGTCGCTGTGGTGCTATCAACATCATAATGAGTTTTGTGCAGCATTAATGCCGTCTCCCCATCTGGACCCACGGTCGCCAGATTGACGGCTGCTTATTGTAGGGCCCCAGACCCGCACTGCTACTGTACGGTTTCCAACTATCGTACGGTGTGTTGCGCCCCTTTCTGTCTGGGGGTGGTGGAGCATAACATAAAGGTAAACGAAGTTTACGAAACAAAAAAGCAAAGAGGTCCCACTCTGAAAGAAATAAAATACGCAATATAAAGAAGAACCAAATCCAAATACAGCTGGGGCCGTAACAGGTGGCAGTGGGACGGGAGCATGACGGGGGGTGGGGTGGTGGTGGCTGGGAAGTGCTAGTCTAAAGTCAGCTGATCACCATTTTGGGGGCCTTGGAGACCCTCCTATCAGTTTTAAAATTATCGCGCTGCTGCCTTCCTTCCTCCCACCTGTCACTGAACTGCCATCGCACAACGTCGAAATGTGCCAAGGCAGCCACAGACCGATGTCAAAAGATCATGTGGTCGCTGTATAATTGTAACTTTTTCTTAAAACCTCCACGGCCTCTGCATGGCATGAAAAAAAAGCGACTGCCGCCTCCCGATTACAAATGCAGCCGCGTGGTCACCTGCCAAATTTGCTGAAAAACTTGCATTCAGGTCGCTGCGCAATGGAATTCTGGAATATGTGACAGTAGTCTAAAGTAGATATAAACAGTTTTTACTCTGATTTGCCAACTTTGTTGGCAATCAATTTTTTTATATATTTAAGAAAACGGCTTAATGTGAAGCACAACCTTTTTTTTATTAATGTCATCATAACAGACAGCAAACAGACATTAAAATAATTTTCTAACAATAATACCATTCACTCTGCATGTTTAATACCAATAAATGCTCTTTGAGTAAACTTCTCATTCACTTATCTGTCAAGGGGCATGCAGCACCTCATCCTTCCTATTTACAAGCTTTTCATGGATACTAGGCTGCAGAAACTTTAAAATATGACATGCTAAACTGATGTTTTATGTACACTTTGTTTTCATTGCAGAAGATGTAAATTTGATCAGCGGATCACCTCAATGAGTCTTTAAACTACTAAACACTGCAATGTAAATGCTCATCCAGCAGAAAAAAAAAAAAAAATCTTAAATTTCTCTCATATAAAAAGTGCATAACTTTTTTTTTGGCATGACAAATGGAAATGCATTGTAGAAAAGATCCATGTAAACCAGGAGCTGTGAAGAAGGATGGCAACTTATATACAATTTTCATCAGTACCATCAACAATCGGACTTTACTGCATTTGTGTTATAAAACCTTTCAAAATAAAATAAATACTTTACACATCCTTTGATTGAAACATCCTCCTTTGTCTGTCTTTGCCATCCACATAGTGTGTTTAAAAAATGGATCATACAGTATGATGCTGTACAGTTTTCAAACATTAGGTAGCAGTATTGTACACAGTGAGTTAGCTTAAAGATAAAGAATGTTGCATGAAATCAATAGGTGTGCAGTAGAGATAGGCGCACTCAGGATAAGGTTAGAAAAACACTTGGAACTGTTTAATGTCATGCTCAGTAGCTGCTGTCAGGAACAATTTTCCAGAGAATCAATAATACAGTGTAAGGAGCACTCAGGGGGAATCTTTTCCGGCTGCACAATTTTGACCGCAACGCTTCATATTGTTTGGGAAGATAATCGATTGGCAAGCTGTCTCTGTTGTAGTTAAGATAGTGGTGCCAGAATGTTAACTTGTGAACAGCTTGCATGAAAAATAATGCAACATTTTGACTCTGTTCGCAGTAGGATGTCGTTTCAGGATTCATTTCATATCCCAGGAAAAAAAAAGGTATCATCAGCTTTCATACACCTCACTTGGGTGGCTGCTGTTAATTATGGAGTCATTTACAGCAGAGAAACTGATAGGTCATTAGTTTTTACTGCTGGAATGTGCTGTGCTGCGACTCCGCTGGGTTTATAGCAGGAGGCAGCAGGACAGCAAGTGTAGAAATGTCAGAAACGGATGAGAAATTGCTCGTGTTAACCTCACGTGTGATATTATGGCCCTTTGTGGGAGGCTGGCCTTTCACACTGCATGTGTGTTTTCTTATTATCATCCTTGTTCACAGGTCGTTCTCTTTTACTGTGAAAACCAGACTGACGAAGGTAGAAAAACTCATAAAACATTAGGATTTTTTAACAATCATTGTTGGTACTGCTTTTATTGGCTTTTTTGCTTTGTGTTTGCCTGTGGAAGCATGTACAAATTGATTTTTTTTTTTAAACTCGTCAGAAATATTAACATATCCACTTAAGGAGCATAGTTTTTGGGCCGTATCATCATCTTGACAGTTTTAAAGGCCTGCCTGTAGTTGGTAGGGTAGTACTCTGTTGACATGTTGTGCCACGTTCCCCAGAAGATCCCGTTCCGGACTCCCTTGTACCTCTTGTGGTAGTATTTCCCATTCAGGTTGGCGGACATGCAGGCATCGAACCACCAGCCGGAGCTATAGTAGGCGCCGCAGTTCCCTGAGGGGTACATGTCATTGTCAAGGTCCGGTGTGGAAAAGAACTTCTGGTCGTGGTTGAAGTGCTTGTTGAAACTGATGGCGTTGCCGGCAGTCCCGCTGTAACCAGAAACGCATACGTCAATACTGCTTGTATGAATTTAACTGGGGTCTCTGCACAAATGCGATAAAAAATTACCTGTATCCGCTTATTGACAGTTGGTAGTGTAAGAATTCGTTAGCCACGTAAAACTGGTCATATTTCGCATATTCCCAAACTCCTTCAAAGTCCTCCAACTCAATACGCAGAGTCATGTCTTTGGCTTTTGTCAGTAAGTGGATGTGATCATTTCCCAGCCAAAACTCTCCTCTGGAAGACACAGAAGAACAAAAATAAAACATTGTGTCATAAAGCTTATACACTGTTTTGTTTCAAAACTTTTAAAATAAAACAAACAAGGTTTATTCGTTACAAGAATGAAGTTACAGAAAGAAAGTCATACGACTTTCATCAACCCTCGATAATGACAAAAAGAAGTAGTGCTGTCAATCAATAAAAAAAAATTAATCTGATTAATCACACTATTGGATTGTGAATAATCACGATTAATCACAGTGTTTTGCTTGGTTAATTTTATATGACAATATGCGGCTTTTGAACTAAAAAAAAAAAGGTCGGAGAAGATTTTTTCTTCATTTTCATTGTCTGAAATGTTTTAATTTGTAATGTGTTAACTCAGATATCCCAGAAATGTAACTTGTGTGCACAAAACGCATCAACAGGACACACCACTTTTCTATAATGTCTGCAGTATTACTCCAAGAAAACAAAGATGCTGATATACAGCCTCAAGAAACAAACTTTTTTCTGCACTTGAAATGGTCCAGGTGAATACTCAAATCTGATTGGCTGATGGGTGTTGATGAGCACTTAAAAAAGAAGTTCCGGTCACATAGCACAAATGGTGTATATCAGTGCACAGGCTTCTTTAAAAAAAAACGTGATCTTCTAGACAAAAACAAGTGGTAAGAGGGCAACTTTCTCTCTGAATTGATGCTTTATTGAACCTATTGGGACAATCAGTATATAGATCACTTTCCTCTGCCACTGCAGTCGTGGTCAGCGATGCATTGTTGTGTTACTGGGACAACGGGCTGCACCACCAATCAAATAGTCCACTTTTTATGAGAAAGCTTTCTAAACCATAAAATTAGCAAGAATAAAGTGCTAAAAATCGATTGAATATTTATTTCTTTTGTAAGTGACCATGTTATAAGCTGAATAATGCCAGACGAAGTGTGCATGTTCAGAAATTAACGCACTCCGTGGAGGCCTAAACCGACTGATGCAAAGCGGAGAACAGTCGCTTGCGTACTTAATTTGTGTTCATAAATATTAACGCATTGATTTTTTAAAAATGAATCGTGTACATTAACGTTAACATTGACAGTCCTAATATATAGTCATAAAATAAACCTAATGAATCATTTAAATATTTTCCAGGCACTAGTAATTAACTAACCATTTTGTCCATTCGTTTAATTTCAACATAGTTCATTGAAAAGTTGTAACGTTAGAAACAAATAGCCCAATGGCAAACATGTTAGGACTTTCACAGGTTGAATTTAAATGCACAGATTTGCCAAAGGAAATATACGATTATTTTTTTAACATGGGAATGTTTGCAAAAGTGAAAACAGGTGGCGTCCAGTCTGGTTTCTAAAGAGCAGGTGTTAGTCAGGGTTGGGAGTTTATGAAGCTGAGCACTCTTGTGATGAAAGACGATATGGGTAAATCAGTTTTAAAAGCTGCTCACAGATAGGAGCCTAGTGGAGGATATTGATAAATAAAAGGTTTTACAATTTAAAATAACATTCTTAATATTCAGAATGTAGGTTAATTGGTTACTCTAAATTGTCCCTAGGTGTGAATGTGAGTGTGCATGGGTGTGTGATTGTGGCCCCTGCGACAGACTGGCGAGCAGTCCAGGGGTATCCCCTGCCTTCGCCCACGAGTAGCCGGGTTAGGCTCCAGCAACCCCGTGACCCCGAAAGGGACAAAGCGGTTTGGAAAATGAATGAATATTCAGAATGACTCTTCAAAAAAAATTTAAAACTTACACCAATTTATTAACCCCCCTCCAGTAATCTGAGCAAATGGTAGATTCCGGTTAGACATTGATAAAGTTTTAAATGCAATAGTGTTAGCTTTTCAAGCTGATTTTACATGTTTTTTTTTTTTTTTTGCTACATAACTGAAAAGCGGAAAAGAAATTGTCAGCACTAATAAAAAAAAAAGAAGACATGGGCACTTTGCAGGACTTTACCAATAAATAAGTGTCTGTGTCATCTTTACCTAAGATATCAGCAACGGAGGAGAAATGAAGCAACCTCAAACGCAGCATTTCAGTGTAAAATGCCGGACTCAGGTCTTATTATCAATGCTGCCACAGCAAAGCAGTTTGTTTTTGTTCAGGTGCACGTAATCACTATCAAAAGCCCAACACTTAACTCCCTATTGAATCCCTTAATCTGTAAATGAGGCGCGTGAACTTTTGAGAAGTTTTAGTTAAAGAAGAGTATTTGTTGTTGTCACCATGCTAAATGTGAACTGCTGTTTAAGCCTAGCTTTCTTGTCTATGGTGCAGTTAGGTATTTTGACCCTTCTGTCCCTAATTTATTCGACGCAACAACCACAATGAACGAAGCATACCTGAGGTTTCCAAAGCCCTTCTTGTACTCGGTCCAGGTGCGGTTAAAACTGACCGAACCATCAAGGCGCTGCTGTATCACTGTCCAGCCTCCTCCGTAGGACTCCATCTCACAGAAGACCTCAAAGGTGCCGTTGCGGGGGTCGGGGGTCACCCGATAAACGCCATTTTTCCTCGTTTCCAAAACATTGTAGTCCGAACAATCCCGAGGGGCTAAGATGACTGCGGTTTGGCAAGACAGACAAAAAGAAGGGAATTTTATAGATTTTACTAGAAGTTTATTCTATTGTTATCCACTCCATTGATCTAGTGCTGGTGGATGCATCACAATGGAGAAAAGCAGGAAGGTTGTGGCCCGCCCATCACATTTTCGACATCACAAACAAAATTTTTTCCATCTGGTCGTGATTCACAATGGATCTAAAAAAGAAATATACCAGAGTGGGTCTTTAAGTTGGGCTTTTATCTTTAAACAAGTAAAGGGAATGTAACAGAAGCAGCCTCTGAGAACAGAGAACAAAAAAATAAAACAGGTTCCAGCTATTACGCAACTCTCAAATGTGTATTCACGTTGGAGGAATGCAATCAAACACAAAAGCTCCCCTTTTTCTGCGTGACTTCATAGAAGAAATATGGAAAAGAAATTAAGCAATATGTCACCATGTCCTTTTTCTCTAAACACTTCTCTTTTAATATAAACTGCTTCCAACATATCTTTGATAAAGTACAAAGAAATCACGCTTAACAGAGTTGCACCAAATGGGATGTGTTTCATACGCATTTTTAAAAGCCCTTTTGGGCTTTCTTTTCCCCTTTTGACCTCTGCCCGCCTACTTATTATTCTAGCTCTTTCTCCTGTCACCTGTTTCCCACTGCAGGCCATCCGCTAAACCCTAAAGCCAAGGTCCAAAGGTCCCCGTGTGGATGAGTGGAGGAAAAGCACATATTTTCTCACATTCTGCAGCTCACGTCTAAATTGTGAAAAGGAGCAGCTCACTTTTCTTGAGTTTGCTTCATTAAACATTTATCGCTCTGCTTAATATTTGAAGTGGGTATTGATAGAGATGTAAATCTCATACACGTAGAAAAATCGTGCAGTTTTTTCTCTGTTCTTTTATTCTATTCAAATCAGTGATTTGGAAAACTCTTGCACTGCAGATCATCAGTTTGATAGCAAATTAGCCAAAGGTGTAAAGCTGTCCTTGTATTTCTCTCAGCACTCTGAGGTTTTGGCATCTACATTATTGTCCTATAAATTCTTTCGGCGTCCCCCACATCTCGAGTGTCTAACTGCATGTTAACTTCCCCCCTCCGTCTCGGTTTGTCCTCAACCTTCCAGGATCTCGATAGACGAGGGCCACCTTGGGGCCTCTGGCACTGAGCCCAACCTAAATACCTCTAATATCACTCACTTATGGTTGTCTAAAAGGATTCTGGCTGAGTGTTTGACTGCTTGTTAACTGAAATTAGAAGCTAATTTGTCTTCGACTGCTCTAGAAAAAGCAGACAACAAACATCGCTTTTGTCTTTTAAAGTCCCCCAAAGCTGGTCCAGTTACAGTCAAATCCCAAAGCTCTGTTGTGGATCTGACATTTATTCATTCATTCATTCATTTTCCAAGCCGCTTTATCCCTTTCGGGGTCACGGGGCTGCCGGAGCCTAACCCGGCTACTCATGGGCGAAGGCAGGGTACACCCCTGGACTGGTCGCCAGTCTGTCGCAGGGGCGATCTGACATTTATGTTCTTCGAAAAGCAGGGAAGGTCTGTGTGGGTCAGCAGTTCAAAGAAACACAAAGAGTTTTCTTTTGGATCACAACCGATTTCTCTGAAATCTTAAGATACGAACACACCGGGCATGTGACAC
Source organism: Adrianichthys oophorus (assembly GCA_036245035.1). NCBI lineage: Eukaryota > Metazoa > Chordata > Actinopteri > Beloniformes > Adrianichthyidae > Adrianichthys > Adrianichthys oophorus. The sequence continues at coordinate 2,238,331 of BSAI01000030.1, forward strand.
ACTTTCAAGAACATGTCAAACCCGAGTTCTTGAACACACGTGTAGCCCATGGTGTTCACAATGGACAAGCAGGGAGGGGCTTCTTCCTCATTTTCTACTGTTTCCTACCGCATGCCCGCAACCTATAGTTGGAAGGGGATTGGTGCAAAATGTCGAAGAGGTACAAATCTCACGAATCTCGCTCCAGACTTTTTCTTTCACAAATTTATTCCGATATATGAAAGTATTGGTGTCATATAATTCCGGCCAAGCACTAATTTCTCCTCCATTATTAATTTTCAAATGGTTGACATTTTCATTAATGAAAAGGGTCAATACCAAATCTGAATCTTTGATTGGTCAAAGTTCAACTGACCTTCAATGCACATTCAATGGGTGCATGTTTGGTATGTATAGCTCAAAAACGCTCGTAGAAACCTGCATAGCTAAGCATGAACACGAGTTTTGAACGCCTAAGCCTGAAAAGCGCCTTTTACCTAGACTTTTCATTGAATGGTGTCGCTCGTACGCACGGTGTGAACTTAGCTTTGGAGATGACTTTCTTTTGTTTTTGTATACTAGAACATCTCATTTTAACTCAGTCTATGATCTTCTCAAGGTTTAGGAGAGGTTTTTGTGCATCCGTGATAACACAACAGCATTAGTAGGCGCATTAATATTTAGATATGGAACAAAGGTTTTTTTGTGGCAGGAGGAAGACCTCATCAAAAATATTCAAAAATATATTTTGCTCCAGAAAGCGACTTTGCAACCAAATGCATTAAAATTGGGTTTTTAAGATGCTGTTGAACAGTTGGCTGCAGCAACTAGCAAGCTCATTGCTTTCCCCTTCTTTTTTGCAGCTTTGCTAAGTTCTTGACAAATGAAGCTGTAAGATGATGGGTCTGACAGGTTCAGTAACGCACTTTTAATAATGACTTGTTGAAAGTCTGGACTGCATACCAAGCTGCCGACTCGAGTTACAAATTTGTGCATATGAATACCACGGGGGAAAAAGGGGAACTGCTACCAGGGATGTAGCATGAAAAGAAAGGAAAGGGGATAATGAGTGGGGGAGTGATAATGTATGACATTCTAGTAAAACACCCATATTTGTTTGAAGAAACCTCAAACTTGTTTTTAAATTGTAATTTGACAACATTTTTAATGACAAACACTATTTAAAAAGAGACTTGAGGATTCATTTGAACTTTTTTGGGGTTATTCCTTTTATACAGCAGCATTATTTCAATGGCCAAATATCAGGAACTAGTAGTGCAGGACCCTAAATTGTGGGAGATACCAAATGTTTAATTAAACCAACTTGACAAGAACATTTAAACTCAAAATAAGCTATACAACAAAGGGAGAAGCAAAAAGGGTGACAAAGTGGAATGACATGGCCACCCTGGACCCAGGAGGAGATTCTTTCCATATACCACGTCACACCATGCCAGATAAAAAGTTTTCCCACAACCCTTCTTGAGCCACGCTGTGTCACGTCAAGCTACGCTTCCACCTGTTTCTGTGGGGGATTGTCAGGGCTACTTCTCTTAATGTTTCCTGCTACTGAGAAGGGTCACTAGGGCCACTCCTCTTCATTTTTCATCCCAATGAAGAAGCTTGCTGGGGCTCCTCTTCATGTGTCCAGTCTCTGAGGAGGTGTAACAGGACAGCTCTACTTCATGTACCCTGTCCCTGAGGATGGTCTCTGGTCTGCCCGCATATTCATGTTCCCTGATTTCTGAGGAGAGTTGGCGGGATTGCTACTCTTCATATTTCTTGTCCCTGAAGATGTTTGCTATTTTCCCTGTCCTTGAAGAGGGTTGCTAGGATTACTTCTTTTCACTTGTTCTGTCACCGAGGAGGGTTGCCAGAGCGGCTCTCCTTCATGCATCTTGTCCCTTAAAGACCCACTCCAATCAAATTTTTTAGTGTTTTTAACATGTTCTTGTAGCATATATATCAAATAATTTAAGCTTGAAACTACATTTCTGTGGTTAATCAGGAGCAGATGAAAAAATGCAATTTCAAAAAGCTCTCAGTTTTAATGTATGAACTGCGACGGGCAGATCATAGGCTCACTGCTCCATTCCGATACATCTACTTGCAGACAAATAGATCCATTAACGTCTTTATTTTCCTCGTATGAGCTGGAAACTCGCTCAAAACTGTACAGCTGGTTTGCTCAGATATGGCTTGACATTTTTGTTGTACAGCTAAAGTTAGCTTGGGGTTGTAAGGAACTTTAAGGTAGTGGGAGAGAGTGTAAACAAAGGGATCATGGGAAATAAGAGGAGGCTTACTTTCGCGCAGCAACAGTTCGCCAAGCAACTCCAAGACGAGTTTCTGATGAACAAATGAGTTTCTGAGGATGCTCGCTAGTCCACCCTCAAATTCATGTTTTCTGTTCCTAAAGAGGGTTGTTGGGCGTGCTTCGCTTCTCCTTGTTGTTTCTAACGCTGAGAACAGAGTCCCCATGCTACCCCCTCACCCCTTTCGAGTTACAAAGACCTGATTGGTTTTTTGGTTTTCAGTTCATTGTGGTCAGGTCATCTAATTTGTCACCCCAGTTTTTTCTCCCTCTGTGTCACGTTCTTGTTAGTTTTGAGCTTGTTTTAAGTTCCTGCCATCAAGCCCAGACTCCTGCATTTTGGGACCTACATCCACCAGTTCTTGTGACCCAAATATGGCTTGATGGATTGTTGGATAGATTTTTTTGTGATTAATTAAATCATATCACCACAAAGTGTCTCATTCAAACTCCTTTCAAACTTCCAGATAACCTAATGAAAATGTTGCTCAAGAAAAATACATTTTCCATAAAAACGTGATCCAAGTCATATGTTGCATTTAATTTGTTACTTAGTTCTACCTGGTTTAGTCACATTGCAGGTAAAAAACGGTTATTCAAGGGGAAAAAGCTCTTTTGAATCGGCGTTCCTGTCTCAAAATATTAGCCAATATCCCTGAGTGACACCAGCTACTCCTGGTATTCTTTGGAACTGACTTCAGACTTGACTGAGCACCATTTCCTGACCTGAAGCAGAAACAGTTTCTCCCTGTTTTGACTTCGGCGCAAAGGATTTATGTTCATAGTGTTGCTGATCCGGTGTGCCACCCATGGCCAGAACAGAGTCAGAAGAGCTTCCTACATGGCAACGAGTGTTACTGACATCAGACAATTACTGCTTGCCTTTACACCGGAGCTTCAGGGGAGGACAGAGAGAGAGAGAGGTCAACCAGAAAGAATATTAAAGACTTGGTTAAAGTTACAGAAGAAGGTCAGAGGATGAAAAGAAGTGGACAGTTTTTAAGGGAAAAGTGCTGAATTTTTGAGAGATGCATGCACACAAAAACCAGAGATAGGATGCCAATGCCCCAGCTAATCTTCTTAGAAATAAGCTCACATCTGTTCTCAACATAAAACCCAGAGAAAGCATCACATTCACACTCTCAGAACTGGAATATTATTCTGTTTGTGGCTAAGAAGTGGCCTGCATTTCTCCTGTGCTGCAACCAAGTCAGCTTCCACATCTATATCTCCAGAGATCTGCATTTGAAGCTTTTTTCTGTGTTGACAGCAGAGCAAATATAAACTATTTAAATGTTTGTGTGGAAAAAAGAGGGATGGGTTTTCTTATAACGTGCTTACTCTTTGACTCTATCATTTAAAAATTGGAAAAAATCCTTTAGAATTAAAGACCTACTCAGATGAAAAGGGTTTTTTTTTTGTGGTGATTTTAACATGCTCTTGTAGAATTTTTCTTATGATGGAGGACATGCATAAAGAAAAATAAGCTTAAAATTGAATTTCTGAGTACTTCTTTATTGAAATCAGTGTGAATCAGTAGCAGACAAAAAATGTCAATGGAAGAAGCTTGTAGGTCTAACGTAGGACCCATGACGAGCCATGAGCTCCATGCTCCCCTCCATTCTGAAACCTCTACTTGTAGACTACTAGATCCGTGTACATCTTCATTTTCCTCGTCTGAGCTGGCATCGCTCAAAATTGTACGGATGAATAGCTCTGATTTTGCTCGCCATTTTTATTGCACCAATTATGTTATTATTAAGCGGTCCCCCCAAAACTCAAGAACTCCTGCAGCTCTGCAAAAGCTATGTCCCACAAGATGTCAGGTTTTTTAATTTAGCTAAAAACGGCATCATCATAATTAAAAGACCACTGGGAATGCGTTTACAATAGATCAAAAGATGATCAAAGTGGGACTTGTAGAAAATAAAGATTTCCTTTCCTTGCATATGAATTACCATGGTTGAAACTGTTATTGGAAAGAACCTGTCAAGATTAATGTCAGCCTGGAATATTTCACTTCTCATTTCCCAGAAAGTAAAGTGAAACTCAGACTTTTGTTTTAGTTGTCATAACAAATCCAAGTGTTGGAAAAGATAACACCAACATGGGGCCAAACATTTTTCTGTCGTCCTGTAATCCAAGTGGTTGGCCTCTTCTTCAACTTCAGAAAAAAAAGGGAAGTTCTCAACTTTGCATGACGGAATGGTACAAATACAATAGGAAATACTTGCATGAAGAGTCTTAGCAAAACAAGCTTACATTGAGGGCTGTTCTGTACAGCACATTGGGTGTTGCAGGTGGAGCTGAGCCTGTTGACCGCCCCGGTGATGTTCTCCACCCGCCTGTCCACCATACTCTGCACATTTTCCATGTTGAGCAGGTTGAGCCCCTCCAGACGACCTTGGAGAACTGAGATTTGGCTCCTGGCGTTGCGCAGGCTGACTGACATTCTATTGAGCTTCATCTGGGAGAGGCCACAAGAAAGGGAGAATTTTTTTTTTCTTGGCATAAACAACAAAAGCTGGTGGATAAACAGACCACAACAGTGTGTGCTTGTCCAGACAATTGCCACGTCTGACTAGAAATGCCGTCTGCTCAGCCTCTTTAGCAGTCTGCCAAAGACTGCGAGAATCGAGAAGCAAATCAAGACGGCTCGAAATTTACCGCCGTTATTTTGGACGATGTCTTATATTGATTCTCCACCCAGTAACAGGAATTCTCTCTGGTGGATTGAAGCCATCTCAGCCTTTGCAACCTTCGTAACTTTTTGGTCACTTCACATTCCAACGGGGCTCACAGAAAAATAAAAATGTAGAAGAAAAAAGGTATTTCTTCACTATTTATGTTTATGCCTCTTTGCTGCAATCAGTTTCTCCCTGACTGATAACAGTGTTGGATTGGGACCGTATTGACGGATGGGCATTAAATGGTATAAAGCTTCTTAGAATGTGCCCAGCCTTCTAAATTAAGTCATCTGCAGGATTTCTTCAGGACTTGTAATGGTGAAATGTTGATTAAGAAAAACTTCTTTCAATCATAAACTTTTGTTTCTTACCTGCATCTCCTGCAAATCCCTTGGGATTGGTCTAGCTTTTCCCTCTACACCAGCTCCATGGATCATTCCATCACCTCTCTCCTCTTGGGTAGACCCGCTTTGAACCCCGTTACCAATCCCGTCCGGACTCTTGTCTTTCAGTGTATCCAGTTGAGTCAAGACCTGTGTTTGTCCCTGGTCGGCTTGTTGGTATCCGAATGCCTCCGTGCTCCGTGTCCCACAGCACTCCTGGTACCCCCTTTTCAGCTTGTTCACCACCTCCTTCAGGCTTTGCACCTCCTTCAGTGTTTTCTCCAGCAGCCTGAACTGCTTGGGTAGCTGGATAGTGAGGGGAGGAAGAGTGAGCTGATAGGGGCAATCCTCGGCTTCTTCCGCGCCGACCCCAGAGGCGCCACAGTGGCCCGAGGGTCGAAGTTTTACGGGGCAAGAGGTAGGGGTGCCAGCTTCAAATCCCGCATTGTAGGATCCTTTCACGTCCCATCGCTGGTGAGAGTTGACTGAGAAGTCAGATGCCCTGATAGATGACGGTGCCAAGGTGACTGCAAGCAGGAGACCGGTACAAAAAACAAATGTCCTCATTTTTCAAAAAAGATTTCTCCAAAAGAAACGAGTTGAAGAAGAGAGACAGTACTGCCCGGTACTGCCCTGACTATCAACTTGCAGTCCAAATCAGTATTATTTGTGTGTGTGAGTGGCTGTAGATTGTAAGAGAGTGTGGATGTAAGGATTTTATTGGCGTAAGAGTGGTTTTTTTTGGTGTGCGTGTCAGTGAGCATGTATGCATGAAGTGCAGCCTGCAGGAGGAGGAGAGCGCAGGGGATCTGGCGCTGCCTCAGATAGCTGTGTCATTAATATCAAGACGAGGAGGGAGGGAGGGAAGCAGGCAGAGAGAGCGATGGGAGAGAGTGCTGAGTTTAAGAGAATGGGAGGGGCTGTACCACTGCGCAGTGCAAAACACATTAACTGCACTGTGGAAAAAAAAAAAAAAAAGCACAGAGATGCAAAGATTGTAGGTGGATGGAATGCCAGGAAGGACGACAGAAAGAGGATGTAGAAAAGGCGGTCGTGGTTCTTTTTTCTCATCCTTCCATTTCTCTGAATTCGTGACCTGGAGTGTAGGAACTATCCAGTCGGCTGGCATTAGGGTGATGTTTTTCACGCTTCATTGCTCAGTGAATTCGAGTATCTATAAAATTTCAAGGCCACACAGCGAACCTCTTCAGGCCTCACAGGCTGGCCGGATCACTTCTACATCTACTGACTGATGAACTCAAATAAATTCATACAAAATACAAATTAATCGATTAACATTAACTTCATTTTTTTACAATCATGACACAAAATTATTCAAAACTATACATCAGTATAAAATCCTATTAAGCTTCATTAAAATTTCATGAATATAAATCAAATGTATGTTTATGATTCTGTTTTTTTTAACGTTTTTTTTTTTGTGCTATTTTATCGACTTTTACCGACTACTAACAAGCCAAGTGGACTAGTGGTTGAGTGTCTGCCCTGATTTGGAGGGTCATGAGTTCAAATTTGTGGCACCAAGGCTCTAAAAGTGCCCTCAAGCTTGACAGTCAGCATTAAGGAGTTGGATTTGAGAGTTTAAACCACCAAATGATACCCGAGTGTGGTGTGACTGCAGCTCACTACTTCCTTAGGCAATGGGTCAAATGTGGAGAGCAAATTTTACACAACCAGGTGTGTGAGAACTGATGGGACTAACATTAATGGGTGCTCTGACTTGATATATATTTTTTCTCTTACTTAAACATAGTTTTATAGTTTCACACACATTTCTGTAATACTTAAGTTTCTGGCTTAAGCCTAAGTCACATACACTAATACAAAGGGGTTGACCTGCATGAGTGCAGCGGGTTTTCAAGTTGTCCAGGCCCAGGCTTGTGTGGCCGCCTTAAGGGACATCATGTAAAAGGAACGTACCATTGTCGTGCATATGATAAGTGTGTCGTGAAGTATCCGTAAGGAAAAAGTAAGTTGCACGCACTTACAGGTGATGCTGTCAAATGGTGTCCCAATGCCGCTTGTTGTTGGCAAGTTGCGCGTACTGGCCCCTTACTAACCCCAAAGGTGAATGCTGTACACACGGGGGGATCCATGGGGTACATAAGTGCCCAAAGGATGCATACACATTTTTATCAGACCTGTTGCATGCAAGGACTAGTATAAGGATTTGGAGAGAGGGGTTAAAATGAAAAATCTGTGTCTCACTCTCTTACTTAATCTATCAGTTTAAGTGTTCACTACAACCTGTCAACTGTTCACCAAGTGGTCTACGTGATATTTCATACGGGTCACCTGTGTGTCCAAGTTTGGCCATTTTTTTCGCCCATAGAAAGCCCGTATCTAGCCGTAAGGAGAGTCTCAGATATGGCTTTTTCTTTGCCACTCTGCCCTGAAAGCCAAAATCCAGAAGTCACCCATTTACTGTAGATATCGATGCTGGTGTTTTTCATGTACTATTTTATGAAGCTGCTAGTTAAGGACCTGTGAGGCGTCTGTTTCTCAAACTGGAGACTCTAATTCATTAATCTTCTTGATCAGTTGTGCAGTGAGGCCTCCCACTTTAGAGCCTGTTTGTGCTGTTCTCTGAAGAGAGAAGTACACAGCGTTAAAGGAAATCTTCAGTTTCTTGGCATTTCTCGCATGAACTAGCCTTCATTTCTAAGAACAAGACTGTTGAGTTTCACATGAAAGTTCTGTTTCTGGACATTTTGAGCGTTTAATCGATCCCACAAATGTGATGCTTCAGATACTCAACCTACTCAAAGGAAGATTCGTTTTATAGTTTTTCTAACCAGCCAAACTGTTTTTAGCTGTGCTAACGTGATTGTACAAGAGTTTTGTCCTCTCTGAAAAAAACAAGAAGCCTCAGAGACCCTCGACCATTCTACTACCACTACCTTCTACACTTCCTGTCATGTGTCAGTCAAATTTTAAAAGAAGATGTAGAATTCTTCCTCTGCTAAATGGGGAGAAAATATGAAAATCAGAAAGCATTTTCAACCCTTGCCTGTCTGTATTCTATGGGTTCAATTATAACTGTATGTTCTCATGGAATATTCTTCCATGGCTCCCCTAAAGGGAAATGCTGGAAGTTTCTGAGCTGGAACTGCACCACTGTTGCCTTCCTTTAGGATCCTGCAGGGAGGTGTGTGTGAAACTAACTGAATTATAGCCTCATCTTCACTGCTGCTGATAAGATTATCCATTTCAGTTGCTGTGGGCCCGCAGTTATACATTTGTGAATCACTTCAGTTTGTTCAAACACAAAAAACAGGAACCGCTTATTGATAAGAGACTCACTCGAGTCCTGGTTTGGATATCTGCTGATGTGCAGGGGTTTTTCAGGCTTTAGGGACGTCATGTAAGTTGGCATATGAATTTGGCGGCTGATGGACCGTCATGTGGGAATGATTATGACAGCATCTGAAATGAGCCAACTGCTTCGATGACTTCCTCCCAGAATCACTTGTTATTATCTTATTATCATTTTGTATAATCATTAACGTGGTGCGGGCTATTTGTTGCACCTCATTAAGAGAGTTGTAACCAAAGGCCTGGTTATTAAAACATTTTCCAAAAGTTTTGTTGGCCCTCTTTTGGTCTCAGGGAAATTTTAGACAGAGATTTTCTTACTTGGGTCGTGGGACAAACCCAGGTTGTCCGAATTTCCTTACAACTCAGAACTATATAGCAGTGGCCCCCAACTCCCAGATTTCGGACCAGTACTGGTACATGGAACAGTTGGTACCGGGTCACAGAGAAAAAAAGATAACTACTGTAAATTTTTATGTTCGTAATCTGATTCTGACAGGTGTTTTATTTTGGAAAACTACTGGATTCTCCCCACCACATTCCGCTCTTTCTTAACGCATGTCAAGTCGATCAGTCACTTGAGGAAAATCCATCCGCTACTTTCTTAAAGCGTCTGCTCCGACCTCTAAATTGAAACTTCCAAAGCAAGCAAAGTTAACAAAAAACATATTGGAAAATTTATTTTTACAGAAAAGAGTAAAGGAAGAAACAGAAGAAGAGCTTTTGACTTCAAAACAGAGCTGCATTTAACTGATAAAACCAGAAGTCGGATTTATTGCGACAGTTGTTACCATACACCATAATAATAATGCAAAATGTTCAGTAACCAGCTGTCTAATGTTGAAAGGATGCTGCTAATAAAGTTGCTCAAAGGGTAAATTCATTTGTATTCATATATTTAGAAAACACCAGTTTTAGTGGCCCCTTTTTCCTGTATTTATCAGTCGCAACTTCAAAGTCAGATGAGGCAGAAGTTGTCATCTGATTTTGTTTAATCTTCCATTTTAACAGTTTTGGGTTAAGGGTAAATCTATCTCACATTTTATTGGCTCACACACAAAATCTAGTGTACAAATAAAGTTTAAAACAGCTGCAGTCATTTTACAGAGGGTGAAGATGAACTTTAACCTTATAAGTTAAGGGAAAATTGAAAGAAATTAAAAAAACAAAAAATTGGTCTCCCACCTCAGCCTTGTACAGACCGGTCTGTGAAAATATCGTCTGACATTAAACCTGTCTGTGGTCTGGAAAAGGTTGGGGACGGCTGCAAAGTAGGACATTCACCATTGTTTGGGAATCTGCAATTCCAAAAACCAGTGCCCTGGAAATTTCCCAAAAGTTTCTGCGAAAAACTAGTGTGCATTGATGCTCCCTAGATTGGTGATTATAGACCACAGTGCATTTTCCTTTTGAAATTTTTTTTTTAATATATTTTTTATAAATCATCCAAGTTTTCATCATCAGGGCACAGTGTATTAATACTTAAGTCATGGTAAAATGTTTATATTTATTTGTTTTTTACTTCAGATGTTATATTTGCTTTTTAAAACAAAGTAGTGAGCATGTGTTTGTATTGCTTTAAAATCCAGGGCACTGGCTAGTCCCGTACTATTTAGTCTTTTAGGGGTTATGGAGCAGTGAAGCAAATCCGATACAACTCCAGACAGCAAGATAATGCAGCAAAATAAATGACCAAGACGGTAATTCAATTTGACTGTCGGCTCACCTCCAATACAAAATGTCAATCAGAGGGCATCAGAGTAAACAGACACTTTGTCACAAAGATCTTATTTAATTTGCGATAAAAGGATGGCTTCTTTCTCATGTTCCAGGAGGATTCTGGTCTGCAATCGATGTGCCGTGTGCATAAACATCCTTTACAAGTTTCTTTCTCCATCCAGAGAAGGTTTCCACATATGAGCTTCATGCAGTCACCGTATAAAACCGCCCAGTAGCCTCCACTGCAGAGGAAAAGTCCTGGCAGCAAAAAGAAGACAGGCTGTCTTAAAGCACCTCAGGCTGCCTGTGTCACATAAATGTTTGGATCATCACTGGTATCAATTATACTTCCATAAAACATAAAAAGCTCTGGGTTTTTTTAGAGAATTAGGCCCGAATTCTAATTAATATTTGAAGATATGGGGATTACTCTAGACCAAATACATTTGGTCATTTTGCCAAAGCAAAAAATCCAAATGAAATGTTTTTTTTTTTTTTTAATCATCTCTAGCTTTTTTGGTATTTTTTTTTTTATCTACAATTAAAAAAAACTGCTTTTGGAATTCAAAGTTGTCTTTATTGACCCAAACAATAACCCAATCATGAGTTATGTTTGGGTGCGTTTACATCATCATAATAGTTGCTGCACAGGACTCCAAGATATCATCAGGGCTGCAGTTCTTTGATACAGACGAAGCCATTGCTCATTACTCGCCACTTTTACCAGCCTGGCTCGCAAGATAAGAGGAGGAGCATCACCTGACCTCTGATTTCCTCCTCCAACAGAACCCACAAAGCTTTAGGACCAGGAAAATCAAAATGAGGATTTCCCTTCAGTCAGATTTTTATTTTCTTTCAACTCGCTAACTTTTAATTATTCAGGAGTCATAACATTTTATTTATTTAAAGTGTCTCTCTGGGCCATTTGTAATAAACTGTCCTACTTTTAGGTTGCAAATAGTTGTGAATATAGAGTTTATACATATTTTAAATATGTTAGATCATAGCTGGAACGTTTTTTTTTCTCCTCTCAGCTTGGATTGAAACCCTTCTTAATGGCATTTAAAGCTGAGTTTTTGTCAAACACGAAAGATCTTTTTTCTGCAACAGTGACTAAACTTTATGCGCTCCACAAAAAAAACTTGAAATGGTTCAGAAACTTCTGACTGTTGTGAAATCTCAAGAAACTATTCAAGGTTTGTCCCTTTGAAACTCAAATTTTTTCACTAAATCACATTATCTATCTGACCAGTAAGCACTTTTATTTACTTGGGTTGTTATGGGTATACCTTTTTGAAGATTTAATCTTAAAAATTGTCAGTTTTTTTTATTGTGGTTATGAAATATTCATGGTGAGTTTTGATTCTAGCAAATGATAAGAGCTGAAAAAAGCCCATGAAGGACCAGTATGATCTAAACCTCTGTTTTTCTCCACTTTGTTAATAATTCCTTTTTTATGCTCTGCAGATGTTTACAGAAGGCAAAATCAACCAGCAGACTTTATCCGAACTGAGAGCCAGCTACAAACTTCTCCATGACAAATGGAAACGGTACGTTTTTTCTGTTTCTGTTGATAAGATGGGAATAAATATTTGCAGCCTAATTTTCTGCAAAACAATGAAATGTTTTTATTCATTTTGACAGTGAAAAATCCACAAATAAACAAAAATCTTGAATAACTCTTAATTGAATTATTTGTTTAATAATTAGATTCACAAGTCATTAAAAGAACAAATATGTGCTGAAGCTTGGAAGAGTCAGAACACATCAAGGAAATCTTAAACCTATGGAGCAAATTAAAGGAATGAAAAACAAAGTCATTTATTATTTAATCTACCATAATATTGAAAAAAATTCAAATTACATTAAAAAAAAAGTTGCATTATCCTCTAAAATTCCAACTTTTATGGGAAAATATTATTGAATAAATGCGAATAAAGACAATAAAATGTTAACTTTTTATGTATTGGATTCTCTGCTTGGTAGTACTTAAATGCTTATTAAGCCTTTGTCAGAACTGCCCTTATGGGTGGCAAAAAACAGGCAGACATGTATGGTGTATGCAGGTTACCCGCACAAATAAAGCACTCCAGCTATATTTTTTTCTATTGTAAAATGGTTCCCAATGGTCTTTTAATTATGATTATGTAGTTTTTAGCCAAAATCTTTTTTATTTTTTAGGCTTTTCTGTTGTTTTTTAGGTGATTTTTCTGTAGATCAGCAGGAATTCAATAAAAATTTGCTTCTGAGTTGTATGAGAGACTGCTGCCGCAGAAGTTAGCATGAGCTAATTTCCCATGAAGCCCTTGTTTACACTATTTCCCACTAGCTTTTAGCACCTCACAAGCCCAAGCTAACATTAGTGTGGCGAGCAATATGACCTGTCAACCCTCCCAAACTCTGCTCACTGTGCAAGGATCCCAGTGCTGCTGATGTGATAAGTGCGCTCTCCTTCAGTGCAGCCTGATTGTAAAAAAAAAAAAAAAAAAAAGAAAGAAGCATGTGAGGTAATCTTTTGGGTGTCCTACCGGCACTAACGTATCACGTGTATACCTCATGCATAAGACATTTTTAATGACTAGAATGCAGCACAAGGGCATTATAGAATAGCAATAGCATCACCCAAACATACGCTTGTAGCTTACATTAGCCTTACAGACACTTCGGGATACATTTAACACAAGCACAACAATTGTGCATTGCGTTTTCATGACGTCCCCTTAGGTGGCTGAACAAGGCTCAAGAGAACTGCAAGATGCACTTCTGTCTATGACCCTCTATGGGCCCAGACAACCCAAAAACCCACAACACCCATACGAGTCAACATGCTGCAGTGTCTTTAAAAGCATCAAACCCTAGAAAATATGCATCTGAGGTTGTCTTGATAAAATGCGCCCGAAGCTGGAGTAGGGTTAAAAACTCAGACTCCAGCAGACTTGTGTCACTTTGTTTATCTGACAGTTCCCAAGAATCTGAGATCAAACTGCTGTCAAAGGCAAAGAGATGTCGGGCAGAGCTGGAGAGGCTGCAGGTGGAGGTGGAGAGCGCAGAGAAGCAGAGCAACATTGAGGAGCCTGACAGTGAGGTCAGCGCACTGAGGGGACAGCTCCTGGGGGCATACAACACACTGCACGCTGCCGAGGAGAGGGAGCACAAGACTCAGCATGAACTGCAGTGGTGAGCTGCACATGTGCACACCCATGCACACACACACACACACACACACTATCGCAACTGCTGATACCACACATTTCAGTCTTTTTCCGTCAAATGCTGAATGAATCAAACGCATACATAATAAACACGAGTACATCTGTGCAGAGACTTACAAGCAAGAGGAACACAGAAGGACAAAGTGGAACCTGAGAGTTGAGCAGAAAAGTGATGTTTTATAAGAGTAAGGGTTTTTTTTTGGATACACAGTTGGAACCTGGAGTGATCTCTATGAGGCAGCATCTTTTTTTTATTGACTTTAGAGAGAGGTGAAGGTGAAAGAGTATTAGACAAGCACAAATGCACAAACGCTCGTATCGGTCCTGTGGAATTTTATTCCACTTCAATAACGAAACAAGAGCCCATTATAGAGGCCATATCATGCTGTTTTAAAGGTGATCTTAATATTATAAACATTCACAGTAGGATACGTTTTTGTGTAAGATCAGATGGAGTTCATTAAGCATTAATTTTCAATGTTAACTGATCTTCCTGGTCTTTTTTAAGCTGTTTTACCTGGTGATTTAAGGTGGTACCAATGTCTTCTTTGATTGGTTAGCACTTTAACACACTCACAACCTCTGCCATACAGTAACTCTTCAACCGTTTACTCCATCAACAGGAATCAGCTAAATCTGAAGCAGAGAAAAGCGGCTTTTTATATTGTCTTTGGACCTGTATACTTACTAACTTAAACTGTGTACTTACTAACTTAAAGTGTGGCGACCGGCGCAATGCTCTTTTTCTTTGTGACAGATTCAGCTGGAATTGTTTTAATTGCATAAACGGCTAGAGTTATGAGGTTAAAAAAATGTCAAAACTACAGCTAAAGTTCCGGCGTTAAAGAGTTAATCTAAAGTAAATATTGATTATTTAGAAATGATAAATCCCACATATTCTGTACATTAAACTTTCATTACTGTATTTTTCACAATAAAGAGTGCACCGAATTATAAGACATATTAAGTGAGACAAGATTCAAAAATAAGTCTGTACATCAGACTTTATTAACTGCATTTTCAGTAACGCTTGAACTTTTTGTAACATGCTACACGTAGCCACGTCAGAAGTGTTAGACACGTTAGCGTATTTACAATACCTGCAACTCCCAACCTTGTTTGCAACACACAAAAAGAGACTAATACAGATAAAACAAACATTACTATGATTATGCTAACTCCCAACTTTTTAGTAACATGTAAAAAAATAAAACAAATTCAGTCTGGCACCTCTACATGTTAGCATATTTACAATAACACCCAACCTTGTTAGCAGCTTGTAGAAAAGCAGATTGTAAACTCTTAAACAAATGTTACTGTTACCACACTCCCAACCTTGTTAGTAACGTCAAAAAAAAAAAAAACACAGTCAGACACGCAAAACATTAGCCGTGTTAGCGCCTTCACAATTATACCCAACCATGTTTGCAAGACTAGAACCGCTAAAACGTTACTGTTACTACACCAACTCCCAACTTTGTTAGTAAGGTAAAAAAAAGGCAGTCAGACACCTCTACACATTAGCTGTGTTAGCATATTCAAAGGAACACCCAACCTTGTTAGTAACGTAAAAAAAAAAAAAAAAACAGTCCAATACCGCTACAAGTTAGCTGCATTACCACATTCACAAAAACACAGAACCTAGTTTACAACTTGTAAAAAAAAAAAAAACATCAACATTTTGACAGAGTTCTGTTTACCTCTCAAAATAGATTTGACATCAATAGGTGCAACTAGAATGAATCCATGTATGAGATTCTCCAGAATATAATGTACACTAGGCTTTAAAGTGTGCCTTATAGTGTGGAAAATATGGTATAAAATAGAAATATACTTCCACTCTCTTTTTGTTTGTTTTCAGCAGACTCCTGGCCAGTCAGTAAAATTTTAGCTATTTTCTGTGAAATAGTGCAAACTACTTGCCTAAAAAACATAATTCTATGTTTTTTTACTGTATTTTACATATCCATCCTTTTCTGTCTCTCCTGTGAGGCTTTTTTCTCATCATAGCCTGTTTCTCTGCTCTCTACTCCAACTTTTTTTTTTCCCCTTCCTCTTCCAACTCTCTCAGCTGCACTTACCCAAAAGGTCAAACACACCCACAGAGATGGAAAAGCACATACTCGCTCAAGGATCTTCTCTTCCTCTGTACACAAGCTTTGTCAAGTGCCAAAGGGAGGGTTGCTGGAACATTGCTTGGCAGCATGATTACATGTTGTCCAGAGTTTTTTCACACTTCTTTATTTTTTGCCAAGTGACTTCATACCTTTGCAAAGATTCGTACTTTAACTAACTTTAGAAAAGGAAATCCTAGAGGTTTTAAAAGCAATTTAGTGAAGTTTGAAATGAGTGTGAAAATACGTTAAATGCTTCGAAAACATAAAAAAAATACTCATCAATTTATGGCACTGTCCTACAAAAAATTCCATTTTTTTTCTCATAATCTTTTGGCTTTATTCTTACAAATAGTTGACTTTTTTCTCTTAATTCTAGAATTTCACACCTCACAAACTTAATTCGTTGACCACATCATGGAAAACATGGATGGTGTTGAGCGAGTAGCTTGTAGTTTTTTTATGTTTTGGAGAGCTTCACAGAGGCGCTGGCAAGCACGTCGCTGTGTCTGGGTTCACCAGATCATTCAGAGTCTCTCCTAGTGCAGTATGCTGTACTCCTGCAGTGGAGCTGTGCCTGAAGGATCTTTTAAAAGTTACGTCCATCTGTCTGTAGCCCAGTTTAAACATTAATCCCAGAGAGGAAAAATAAAAATTAATCTGGGGGACCTTTTTATTGTTGTCTTGATGAAAATAAGAAAAGCATCAAAAGCCCATGGATCTGGAGCAATCGCGCGTGCTACAGAGATGAACCGTCTGCCAGGCAGCCACCTGCCGGCGTCTAAATACCAGCATAGTGAGCTCCATTACGACTTTAATTACGATTAATACTCACAATTTCAGATATTTACTTTTATGTAAAACTATGATTTTTGGCTCCAAATGTAATGACATTGTTTTTAATTTTTTTGTCAATTCCAGTGCTGCACGGTTGCGCAGTGGTTAGCGCTCTTGCCTCTTAGCAAGTAGGCTCCCAGTTGAAACAGAATCACCAATAGGGACTTTTTTGTGTGCAGTTTGCATGTTCTCCCCATGCATGCGTGGGTTTTCTCCAGGGACTCCAGCTTCCTTCCACCGTCCAAAATCATGATTCATTGTTAATTATTCATTCATTCATTTTCCAATCTGCTTTATCCCTTTCGGGGTCACGGGGTTGCCGGAGCCTAACCCGGCTACTCATGGGCGAAGGCAGGGTACACCCCTGGACTGGTCGCCAGTCTGTCGCAGGGGCCACAATCACACACACTCACATTCACACCTAGGGACAATTTACAGTGACCAATGAACCTATGAAGCATGTTTTTGGACGGTGGGAGGAAGCCGGAGTACCCGGAGAAAACCCACGCATGCACGGGGAGAACATGCAAACTCCACACAGAAAGGTCCCCCAGCCAGGACTTGAACCGGGAACCTTCTTGCTGTGAGGCGGGAGCGCTAACCACTGCGCCACCGTGCAGCCCATTGTTAATTAGTTACTCTAAATTGTCCCTAGATGTGAATGCAAGTGTGTATGGGTGTGTGATTTGTGACCCTGCGACCAACTGGCGAACTGTCCAGGGTGTACCCTGCCTTTGCTCACGAGTAGCAGAGTTAGGCTCCAGACATGGACATGTCCCCGACATGGACAAAAGAGGTTTTTTCTCACAATTTTAAGACTTTGTCATAATTTTGTTTCTCAAAATTTTACAACTATTGTTTTTATTTTTTGACTTTCTTCTCATAATTTTATGAATTTGACATTGAGAGATTTTCAAACTAATTCAGTCAACTTGGAAACTATTATAAAGGTAAATAAAATTATCTGAATCATAAGAAGAATAAGTAAATTGAGGGAAAATAATGACCTCATTCATTATCAGCTTTGTTTTTGTGTTTTAGTTTAAAAAAAACAAAGCTAAAAATGTAACAAAATATGGTCAGGAAAAAGAAATAATTGCTGTTGCTGTTATGTAGTAGCAAACCTTATTAACTCATCCTTGCTTTGCTTTGGACTCTGCACTGCCTCTGCAAGATTAAAGCTGCTGCTGCATATGAAGCCTGCACTGTATGGCAAAGGTACGGTCTGTAGGTGGAAGTTTTTTTTTATTTTTAACACTATGGCCCAGCAGTAATTGAAATATTCAATGCAAACCACTTACAGTACATTCTCTGAGAAAGCAGTCATACTCTGTAACACACCGAGCGAGCGTGCATGTTATTTATGACAGCCTTTTGTCCTCCGACTGCCTCCTCATATCGCCCTTTTTTTCATCCTGAACTCTTCTCCTTCCCTCCTTCCTGCATCCTTGTATTTCTTTATGACAAGCAGATGCTCAATATGTAAATATGCCTTTTTTTTAATTCTATAAATTCAAACAAACACAATCTTATTGTTTTTTTTTTTATCCTGCACTGTAACATCCCTGCAGGGTGTTTTTAAATATATTTGTATTTTAAATCCACTATATAAACTTGTCAGGAAGATTAATATCATTTGAATGTGCGGCTGTACAGTATGGGAGTTTATAAAGATGGAGCTGGCTTGGAATTATTTCACGCAAACTGAAATCGACTGCTCCAAAAGCATCTGCTGCACGAAGATGAAGGATGTTTCTTGAAAGTACGTGTCTGCAAACTGATTTCTTTTAAATGGACAGGAAGCCATTTTTAAAAATGCTGATTCATATTTTTAAAAAGCTTTTTAAGTAACTTTTCAGTCAGTTGTTGGGAATCTGCAGAGTGGATCAGTTCAAAAAATGTGAATGCTGCTGAGTGTTAGTGAGTTCCTCTTTCTGTGAATTAGGAACTGAAATCAGTTGGGTTTTTTTGGGAGGGTGGGGTCCTTCTCTTATGCTGTCTTAATTTGCTTCTGCTTCTTGCCGTCCAGGCTGCGGGAGGAGAAGAAGCATCTGGAGGCAGAAATTCAGAAGAAACCAGCTGTAAGTTTCAGTTCCATAAAAGATACATTTTTTTCAACTGTGTCTGTTCTTCAGGCATCCTTGTCCTTTTTTAATTTATTATTATTATTTATTTATTTTTTAAATATCAAGTGGTGTCCATATTTATTCAAAACTCTCTACTTAGTGCACTATATAGGGTGTTTGCCATTTTTTCGGGTGTCCAAATCTGCAATTTCAAAATCCAGAGCCCTGGAAATGTCCCTGAAGTCTCTATGAAAAACTCGTATGCGTCCATGCTCACTAGATTGGAAAATATAGACCACAATGCATTGCGTTTGAACAATTTGTGATTTAAAAAATGTATTAAAATGTATTTTTTGTTAATTACACAAAAACACAGTGCATTTATACAGTAAATAGTTTGTGAAATGTTCATATTTCTTGAGTTTTTACTTCAGAAAATGGATAACGTCAAATTAGGCTAAGTATTGAGCATATGTTTGAATTGCATTTGGACATTTGGACAAAGCCTAAATGTTTTCAGCCTTTAAAGCTAAAATCTCAAATTTATGGCGGCGTATTAGGATCATCATTAAAGTAAACAAATACGAATAAAGTCAAAAATTTACCAAATTAAAGTTGTAAAATTATGAGAAAATTGTCAATATTTTACGGGAGTAGAATTATGAAAATAAGTCCATATTTATTGAGAAAAAGTTCATTTCATGAATTAAAAGCTAAAAATGTACAAGACCCCTTTTTTCTCATCATTTTACAGCTTTAATCTTTTTTTTCTTTATGCTGCTTTAACTTTATTCTCATATATATATTTATTTATTTACAGTGGCCCTAACATGCCATTGTAGTTTTACCTATTTTGTATATTTTAATGAAATAACAACTTTACTTATGAAAAAGAATGACCTTTTCCATGTAAAATTAAAATTTTTTTCCACCAAATTTTACAACTTTATTCTTTTTCTCATCTTTTTACAACCTTATTTTAGTAACATTACCACTCTTTTCTCATAGTTTTACAACTTGTCAATTGAGTTTTTTTTCCCTCATTTTATGACTTTTTTCACAAACATTTTTTTCGTCATAATTTTACAACTCTTCTAGTAAAATGACAACTTTTATCTCATAACTTTATAACTTTATTGTCAATTATTGACTTTTTCTCATTTTACAATCTTATTGTCTTATACTTTTAAGTTATGTCAATCAAATTATGCCTTTTCCCCACAATTTACAACTTGATGTCAATTTTTGACTGTTTTTCTCATTTTTTCTTTCCTAAAATTAGATATTAAAAAAAAAAAAAGTTTTTTAAATTATGACTTTTTTCTCATAGTTGTATGGATTTGTCGTCAATTTTTGCTCTCTCGTAGAATTTTGACTTTTTATGATAATCTTATGACTATTCTTTTCAATTTGTGACATTTTTTGTGTGTAAAATAATGACTTTTTTCATAATTTCATGACTTTTTGGTAGCTAATTTTTGACCTTTTTTCTCATAACTTTACAACCTTATTCTTTTAAGGTTACAGCTTTTTTTTCATAACTTTATGACTTTCTCTTATTTATTTATATTCTTTTATGGTGAGCCTAATATTCCATAGTAGAAATTGGGAAAACTTAGTGTCTTTTTATTATTCTAAATTAAATGATAACAAAATTAAAAAGTCATACACTGGGACATCAGTCCAAGCATCTGCTCAAAGCTTTATGTCTGCAGCACTTTGGTTATGTTTTAGGGCTAATTAGGTCTGCATTGCTTCACTTATTAAACTGGGAGAGTTCTTTAAAATGTGGAATACCATTTTCAGTCCATAGAAAGATACACCACATTAGCTTTATTACCCATCAGCAAAAATCTGCTGAGGAAAATCCCATTAAAAGCACAAGCCTGTTTTGGGTTATTATCAGGAAGAATATGATTATTAAGATGTTGGAAATGACTCTTGAAGGGGAAGGTAGATGTTGAGCTTTGAAGAATTAACTGAGTAAAGCATGTTGCGCTAATGAAAAAATGCTGCCCAATTGTTTCGTGGAAATTTAGACTGCACCAAAATTCTTTCCCAAAACAAATGAATGAAAAAAGTATTTTTTTGTAAAAATTTCAAGTAGCATCAAGAGTTAAACTTCTCTTACAGGATTTCAGAAAACGGAAAGTTTTTGGTTTCATGAAGAAAACATCCTTCTGAAATCTTATTTAAAGTGTTGGCTAAGATAAGATAAGAATTCCTACTTTTTTCTTTTCAGGAACCTGACATCGAGACGGAGACTCTAAAGGACAAATGTGAAGAACTGAGGGAAGAAGTGGCGTTAAGACAACAGGAAATCCAGTAATGCATCAGGAGATCAGTAGTGTTTTTGTTGTTTTCTTTGTCTTTATTTCTACAACTGATTGTTTTGTTTCTTTCATTCCAAAACAATCATACCAGTATGAGGCTTTAGTTTCGCAACAAGGGTCCATGGTTTTCTGAGAAGCAGTCGCACTCATACGTTTACATTCCCTGGAAGAAATTAGGATTTAGGATCATAATTTCTTCCAGGCTATGTAAACATATGAGCACAACTGGAGCCCTGTGATGGACTTATCCTCATGTGTTAACTTATGTCTTTAGGATTTCTTCAATTTAATATTTCATTTTTGCTTTCTATATGTTGAAAAAGGGGTTTTAAAAAACTGTTTAAGCAAAGTTGACCTAATTTGCCTAAAAATCAAATGCATTTTTGTGTATCTCCTGCTTTTCCCACATGCTTAGAATTCTGATGAAGGATCTGGAAGCTCATGAAATAGCCAAATTAGAGGAACAGAAGGAGCTGGAGGAGAAGAAGCAAACCATAGAGCTCAAAGAGGTTTGTGAAAAGAGCTGGCAGAGCCCACAACATTAATAAAATAACAAATCATCTGCCTTCTCATGTTTGTGTGCACACTCCTTCCAAGGCTGAGAAAGCCCAGCTCCTCAGCAGACCTGACCAGATTTTTAAGGAGACAGAAAGGAAACGCTCCAAGTTGGAGTAAGTACATTTAACTCAGTTGTGATGCTCATATTCCAGAAGCGCTATAGTGTCAGGAACACCTGGAAAAACAAAGAGTTTGATTAAAGATCCACTTCAAACATCTCTTGATCTATTTAAAAAGTGTTTTTTTTTTCAATTATAATTATGCTGTTTTTAGCCAAAATCAAAAACCTCTGCCGTTTTCTAAGACATAGTTTCTGCAGAGCGACATTAGTTTGCCAAAACATACCTCTGAGTTATGGATGAGAGTTGATGGAGAGCAATTATACGCTACATGCTCTCCCATTAGCTTGCAGCCACTTACACACCCAACCTAACATTACTGTGGCAACAAAAGGGCGAGCAACACTGGAGCTATCCAGCCGTACAGTTTTGAACCAGATGCCAGCTCAGACGAGGAAAATGATCATGGATCTAGTCATCTACAAGTGGATGCATAAGTGTATTTTCTACACCACAAATGCAATCCTTTTCAAATGACATGTTTTCGTCTGCTCCTGATTCATTTGAATAAAGGAATATTTAAAAATGCAAATTTTAGCTTAATCTTCTTTACTCATGTCCTCCATCATGAGAAAAACGCACGTTAAAAACACCATATGCATCGAAGTGGGTTTTTAAGACATTGACAAAAAGGTGACATGTGACTTTATTTTTCCATCATTCCTGTCAAACTGGATATTTCCTCTGCAAAGAGGATTTATTCAGCATTTGTGCTTACAAATTGGGGCACATTTCCAACCTAATTTGAGATCCTAAGAATCTGCTGCCCTTTATTTCGCTATATGTATGTTTTTACTCATATCAGGACAACAAAACATTGAAATGCTTGATGCATTTTTAAAAATCTCAATAATTTAAAGCAAAATTTTAAGATGTTAAATCCCAGCTTGCCAAGCAATCACTGAGACTGACATGTATGAATATTTGTTGTAGGAATTTCTAAACGCGCACTCGCATTTTATTTTATTTTTTGTTAAGTACAACTGGAGCAAACACTCCTAAATAATATTTGTCTTGCCTGCAAACGCTCTGGAACATTCCGTGTGAGCCGTCAGAGGCTTGTAATTTGAAATTTACAAAGCTGTGGGATTCTGGTGGGGGGGTGAATATAAAAGATGGATGTGCGCACTGTTAATTTATAAGAAATGAAGTCTTACAAGACAAGTGTATTTAAAAGAAATAATTTGTCTCCTTTCAGTCGGTTTCCCCTCTCATTCTTCATCTGTTCACTTTCTCCTAAATAAACTAAAAAGAGCCGCGGCGGTGAAGATGGAAGCCCTGAATGTTGAGCTTTCAGAAATGGAGCAGCGTGCGAGCGCGCTGAATGAGGGGAACCGGTCCCTCAGGACAACGCGGGAGGATCTGAAGAAGCAGCTGGAGGGTTTGAAGGCCAGCGTCGAGGCCAGTCAGGGGGAGCAGCGGCAGCTCCTGAAGGAGCGGGAGCTCTTGCGGGAAGAGGTGGCAGAACTCACTGGAAACAGGTGAAACCCTCTATGATGAAAAGGCACATTTGAAATATTAAGCTAGGAAATAGATCCTTTTATTTATTTATTATCTAGAGGTGTGCTGGAAATGAAGCAGCGAAGCCTCATGAGCGAGAAAAAGCAGGTTTACGAGAGCAGATCTGTGCAACTGTGTGAGAGTAACAGGTATGAAATCCTCCACCCACACAAGCTTTCCTCGAACAACAAAAGCTATGTTGACAGTTTGTGTTCACCTTGAGCTCTAAGACTGCGTTCAGCGCATTTCTCTCTTCATAAAAGCTGCAGCAGTTAGATTGCTCCTTGCTGGTCTGCGTCTGCTTTCCTATTATTGTAGAGCTCTGTAGCAGCCTCAGATTTCATCTTTGTTTTACTAACTTTTCCTCCAGAAATACAAAAAAAAGTCAATTCATATGAATAAATGTATTGTTTTGGATAGACAGCAACCTTACACTCTTGAATTTTTAATCAGGCATGTAATTTTGAAGTATAAGAACAAAAAGGTGGATTAAAAACAACATTTTTTCTTTCTGAAATGTTTACATTGAAGCATTTTTAGCGACAGAAATCTGTACATACAGCCCTGTGACGGCTTTTTTGGAAACAAGGAAGAAAAATCACAGCGGCAGCCATGCTGGTGGTAAATATTTTATGGCTTCCTTTGGTTTTCCTCAGGCAGATCCAAGCCCTCAAAAGGATGGAGCAGGCACTGACCGTGGCCATGGAGCAGCTGGCTTTTAAAACATCCGTCTATAATGAGCTACAGGCAAAGGTAACTCAAGAAATGCAACTTTACTTATCCTTTTATACCATGTAAAAACATTTTTTTAAATGTGTTGAACACTATAAGAGGTTATCACCAAAACTCCAAAAGCAGAATGCTTTTGTGTGTTTTTTTTTTCGTTTTGTATTTTTTCAATCCCGAAGTTTCCCATGACATTTTAAAAAGCCTGAAGCATAAAGATGAAAGGAAAATGAAAAAATGAAAATTGTGTTTTTGATGTCCTTAACATGTGCTTGTGGCAATTTTCTGATGATGGAGAACATATATGAAGAAAATTAAGTTTAAAAAACAAACAAAAAAAAGACATTTAAAAATGATCGGGTTTGTCACGTAGAACATACACTGGGCGGGACACAAGCCTCCCGCTCCATGTACGTCTTCATTTTCCTCGTCTGAGCTGGCATGTGACTGAAAGCTGGATAGCTCTAATATTGCTCGCCATTTTTGTTGCACTGGTAATGTTAGGTTGTGTGTGTGTTTGTTGGGGGGCGGGGGACAAACAGCTCTCAGCAACTGGGAGGGAAGGCGGAGCTTGTTCCACACTAATAGACCCACCCACAACACAGAGGGGAATTTCTACTGAACTACAGCTCCTTTGCAGAAACTTTGTCTTGACCCTTATATTGTGACCCATTTCATACTTGAAAATGGGTCAGTTTTGACCCAAACACAATAGAAGGGCTAGAAAGCGATACAGGTTTAATGTATTTAAGATTTGTAAATTTTGGCTATAAAAGGGCATAATCTTAATTAAAAGACCACCGGGAACGCTTTTTGATTGGAGTGGGACTTTAAATCTAATACAGTAGTGCTCATAGTTTGCATGTTCAGTTGTTGACTTTATTACACCACAGGGGTTCGTGACTGCATGTGTGTGTATCTGTACGTCTGTTATTTTATTTTGAAACATTTTTAAACAGAAAACAGAGGAAAAGGGAAAAGAGAATTTGATTCAGATATGTCATTCAACTACAGGGAAATACAAATTTGGGAATTTATAAAGTTTAGGAAACAATTTTTCTTAAAAATAAAGGCTGATGTATACTTAAATTTAGTTTATTCAGGCTCTAAATATAATGTGAAAATTCATCAAATGAATTAGATTTCATGGATTCAGTGCCGAATGCCATCGCAGGATGCTGCTGGTGTGTTTTCAGATCTTCCTTGAGAACTTGTCACAGTTGAGCCAGAGACCTCGGGGGATGATCAGAGTTTGATGCAGTTCTGAAAAGATTCTGACTTAATTTGATTACCGCACAAACATCTTGTTCTTTCCCTTTCGAGCAGACTCACAAGCCCGACTTAAAACAGATGAAAGCCTGCGTGGCTTGATAAAAATTTGAATGGGCTTTTTCGTTCTGACTCTTCTGAATATTCAGTTAGATGATGTTCCTCAAAGAGAGGCTGCAACGAAGCAAAGGATGGAGCTTCAGGAGGACGTGGATGCTCTCAAAATCAGCCTCAAAACACAGGTGAGGATTTGGATTTTCAAAGTAAAAAAACGTTTTTATTTTCTAGCATCCTACAAAATTACTTCAAAAACTGGCACAGATAAGCCATCACTTTAACACTCTTTTTTGTCCCATTGAGTTTTATCTATATTTAGCTGATGAATCATATTTCCAAGCAGCTATCATTAACTGAGGTGGAGAGCCAGAAGAAGCAGCACTTCGAGATAATTCAGGAGCGACAGGAGGAGTCAATGCGCCTACGGCAAGAACTCCACCAGCTCAGATCTCTAACACTCATGAAAGCCGGGCAGAAGGGCCGGGAGCACAGAGAACTGCTCAGGGCAAAGGTGATGGAAAATAAACACACGAGGGATTTTAAAACCAATCTGACATCATTGTTTGCTTATCCGATATTTTGAATGCCAATGAAGATTAATAATCGTCGTATTTGAAAGAATTTGCATTCATGCATATACGCGTAGAGAGGAGGGATGAGGCTGCAGTTTTTTACCTGCTTAAAGTTTCCCCACAGCAACTGAGGGAGCAAATCCAGCAGGAGCTCAGGGAAAAAGACCTCATTATTCAGGAACATGAGAAAGTCTACACAAATCTAAACCACAGGTGTGTATGTGTGTGTTTATTCATGCTCCATTGCATGTATTTGTCTTGCTAAATGCAGGATTAGAGATGTTTTATTCATCGGTCACACTTCAGTGTTCAAACTCATCCATGCAGACACCGGGAAGAAGGTTCATCGCATCGAAAAAGCAGCAACAGTCAGATGCTACCATGCAATGAGTCTGCATAAAGAATTAGATATTTTGTGCCCACAAAATACTAAATTGTAGCTACAAAGTGCCAATTTGTATCCCCAACAAGCAATTTTGTACCCACAAAGTTCTAATTAATGCCCACAAAATGTTCATTTGTACCCAGAAACTGCAGAAAAGGCGTATTTGTGCCCACGAAATACCAATTTGTGTGCACAAATTGTCATTTTTTGCACGCAATGCTAACTTGTACCTACAAAATATCAATTTATGCCCACAAAATACTAAATCGCAGCTACAAAGTGCAAATTTGTACCCACAAAATTTTAATTTGTAGCCTCAAATTAAATAATTTGAGGGAGCAATTTATTTTTTTATGTAGTTATTTGTTTGAATTCCAAGCCCATGGCCTCATAATTAAGCAGTCCCATTATGCTGCCTAGCCCAGCATCATAGATTTAAAGTGAATTATTGTTAAGCGGTGGGCAAAATTAAAGCTGTGAAATCAAATTTTCCCATCATATGAACTTGAAAAGTTTATATCTTTCCCAGAAAATGCTCTTTGAACTAAATACTATTTGTGTGCACAAAATGCTAACTTGTGTGGTCAAAAAATACGTTTTTCCCCACAAAATGCTAATCAGATGTATCTTTTGAACAGTTGAGCTCTATTAGTGTGCAGTTATTAATTTTATGTAACAAATACTGCATGAAATATCCTCCTGTTTGCTAAATAAACACAAATTATCTTTTTTTTATCCTAATAGGATTTCAGAGTATTCTAACCTGTGTGCAATAAGCAAGGAAGAGAGGAGGCGGTACTTTGGTCTGAAGGAGTCTGTCACTCAAGCAGTTCATGGTTTAACAGAACAGGTTAAACTCTTGGAGAACCAGCTGTCAGCCCAGTCCTCCATTTTGATCAGAATCGTCAGGTGTGTTCATGGTTTTGGTTGAGATGCGGGTTGTTGTAGTTCTGTCCAGAAAACCATAATAAAACTGCAACAAGATATTGAGATAAAAAAAAAAATCAACAGTCAAAGAAGTATGTTTTTGGTAAAAAAAAAAAAAGTTCTGATGTTCTTAATGTGTTTGTATTCCAGGGCAGTCAAACAAGCTGACATCAGAGTCTGTGTTACTAGCAACGAAAGGAAGAAACTACGCGCCAGCTTCGCTAAGGTCCACACAAAAATACACAAATACTCAAAATGGGAAAAATTGTTTTGCTGTTTCCCAAAATATTCCACAAAACAAGATGAAATGATGCTGGAGCAGAGGAAGGCAAAGCTTTATCTATCTCAGTTGTTCTTAGGATATAAATTGTCTATAAATTTACAATTTAAGTCAAATCAAAAACAAAGCAACCAACACTGTTGTTTTTTGGTTGTGGTATTTTGAGTCAATTTAAAGGCAAACATATCTACACTTTCAAGATTTGGACATGTTTCAAATTTTTCATTCATTCTAATTCATAAAGACATTTTAAAATGAATCAGGCTTGCTACCATTTTTTCTTTATTTTTTAAATAATTTTAAGCTTGTGTTATCTGTCTAATGGTTCAAATCAAGACACAGAACTGTGCAGAGGTTTTAAGTTGGTGTGAAAAGAAATGTTGAACAAAGAATGTTTTCCAGCATGAAAGTCTTAGTTGTTTTGTTTCAGCAGTCAACAAAATGCAGTAAATTAATAGAAGAGAAATCTAAATTGCCAATATCCTTCTAACTACAAGGAAAAAAAAATAGTTGCCCAGTCAAATTTTTTTAAATCCACCCAATTCCCAGAATCCCACCATTTCACATTTGGTATCAGAAAAGCCCTAATGTCACCCATAGATACCAAAAGAGCTTTGTTTCCACTGAGCGGTTTAAAATGGTGCAGGAAATTCAGGTGAGCTTTTCCACTCAAAGTTGGACCGTCACGGCACATGCGGGCTATAGAACGATTGTGTAGTTTTTAATCATAGTAGCGGTACTACATCAAAAGTGAAGACAACAACAACAATGGAGGTCATACAGCAGCTCATTTTATTTCCACTTGGCTTTTGGTACTTTGTATATGAAAAGCATTTAACATAGTTTGAGAGAAGTTTGCAAAGATTAATGTAGCCGAAAAGAGGGAAAATCTTTTTTGGCTTTGGTTTGGCGCTTTCTATTGTCATAATGACCTTCTGCCAATCAATGGATTTAATTGTGTGACGGCAGTAGCCCTAAACATACCATTCCATTTTTCTATGGTCCTACAGCCAACAGTACGGTTTGGTACGGTTTAATGGGTCATTTTAAAATAGAAAGTCTCAAAATATCGTCCTGAAGGGGCAATGCCATCACTTCCAGAGCCTCTTGTTTTTCTAGACACTGAAGATAGTTCTTAATCACTTTGACAGTATCGTTGTTCTTCTGCAGAATAATTTTCTGGGCCAATTATATACCTCCCTGATGGAATTGAACGATGGATCAGCCTGTATTTCTCAGCATTGAGAGCACCAATAAGGATGACCAAATCTCCAACTCCATTTGCAGAAATGCAGACATTCAAGGATCCTCCACCATGGTTCACAATTTACTAAAGACTCACTACTGTACCGCTCTCCAGCCCTTCAACAAACAAACTTTCTTCTTCTATGAACAAATATTTCACCCCAGTTCTTATTTTTTGTGCAAATTTGAGTCTCTTGGTCTTGATTCCACATCAGAAGTTTGACTTTTTGGCTGAAACTTTTACATGGAGACCAATTTTGATCCATCTTTACCAAACAGTAGATGGGTGTACCCAAGTCCCAATGGTTCTTGCCACTTCTGAGCTGATGGCACATCTGAACAACAAATATTTACCTGCCTAAAATGTTTGTACAATATTGTATTGTCAAAATATGTTCCTAAAAATCAAAGTGGGCTGTAGAGTTTGCCATTCGTGAACGGAATTTGACCCACAAGACCAAAGCTGATGTTGTCTATCTTTGTGTTTCATTCAAAAACATCGGGTAATGGAGATAAACAAACTGTTCATCAGTCTTTTCATTTCTTCCTCTTCTTTTTAATAACCTGACAACCTGCAGCTTGCCTGGAGGCAACACCATATCAATCAAAAATGTGAAGAAAACCAACTGGAACTGATGAATCTCAGAGAAGTCATCAAACTGCAAGAGGAGTCGCTTTCAGAGATAAACAAGAATCATGAAACTGCCAGGAGGCGCCGTGATTTTCTGTAAGTTCATTTTGAAGTTCTAGGGGGAAAAAATCAGAGAACTATCTTCTCATAAAACATATTTGCCCTTCTGTAGAGCAAACCAACTCTTGGAACAACAGGAAGTTGTCTCAGACTACACTCAACTCATAAAGCGCCAGGAAGGTGCCATCGCAAAGAGCAATGAAGCTCTGGAGACGGTGGAGAAGAACATAAAAAAACTACAGCAGGACATTGATGAGAAGAAGAGACACATAGACCTGAAGAACAAGGACGTCCATCTCAAGAAACAACTTGAGGAGGAGGTCACTATGCTGCAAATAGAGGTAGTAAAATCTGAGGTCTTTGTAAAATCACAGAAACTTTTGCCAAATGAGTAAAAACAACTCAACATCTCGACTGCTATTTTTGCTGAGAAGATAGCAACACATTTACCATTCTCAAATGTAAATCCTTGTTTCTTTGGACACTTTCCCACTTAAACTTCTGATATCCATCAATGTTTCTTATTCTTAGATAGTTTCATCCTTGAGCAAGTAGAAAAGCTTCTCTGAACTGTGCTAACACTCGCTTACCTGAAAAATTACTCAACTAGACTCCAAGCTAACTGTGAGCTTTCAGGCTACTACGCCTTAGGCCTTAGTCACAACTGCCCTTATGGGTAGATATGAGGTGTTATCTGGGGCAAAAAAAGATGGTCAAACTTGTACAGGACATGTAGTTAGCAAAGTTTTAGATCGCTTGGTAAGCCCGTAGAGAGAAAATGTAAAATTTTTCTACAGGCAAGCTGTAGGCAACAGGTCGTAGTGAACACTTATACACTTAGGGAAAAGCAGGTCAGACGCAGGCACGTAGTACAGATTTTTCTTTTATTCAACCCTTCCAAACCCTGCACACCGTGCAAGAGGTCCATTAGTGCTGTTCCCGTGATAAGTGCGTACTCCTCGTGTGCAGCCTGACTATTTAGGAATTAGGAATTAGACAATCATACTGTAGTTTGTGTGGACTTCCTTTGGACGTCCTACAAGCACTCACGTATAATGTGCACACCCTGTATGTACAGCATTTGCTCGCTGTCAGTAAGGTGCCAGTACTCGGACCTTACTAAGGACTAGAGAGTAGCGTGAGGGCACTGTACAAGAGCATCACCTGTACGTCATAAGTGCAAGGAACTTAGATTTGCCTTACGAACACTTCATGATACATTTACCACACTCACCACCATTGTACCTTCCATTTTCAAACATACCTTGAGGTGACCAAACAAGCCTCAAAGGAACTGCAAGACACATCTGTGGTTCCTTTACGATGCAGCTGTCTATGATCTAAATGCCCGCAGCACCGGCACGGGTGCAAGTGATTAAGGCTTTAAGCAGAGCTGGGCTGAATGGGGGAATAAATCCTGAAAATGTCTACATCTTCATTTGTATCTGATCTGCTGGCATAGGAGTTAGTCAAAACACCTACATACAGTGGGTACAGAAAGTATTCAGACCCCCTTAAGCTTTTCCCTCTTTGTTATTTTGCAGCCATTTGCTGAAATCATTTAAGTTCATTTTTTTCCTCATTTATGTACACACAGCACCACAAATTGACAAAAAAGCACAGAATTTTTGACATTTTTGCAGATTTATTAAAAAAGAAAAACTGCAATTTCCCATGGTCCTAAGTATTCAGACCCTTTGCTGTGACACTCATAAATTTAACTCAGGAGCTGTCCATTTCCATTTCATTTGAGTGCAGCTGTGTTAGATTCTACTGATTGGACTTGATTAGGAAAGCCACACACCTGTCTGAATAAGACCTTACAGCTCACAGTGCATGTCAGAGCAAATGAGAATCATGAGGTCAAAGGAACTGCCTGAAGAGCTCAGAGACAGAATTGTGGCAAGGCACAGATCTGGCCAAGGTTACAAAAAATAGCTGCTGCACTTAAGGTTCCTAAGAGCACAGTGGCTGCCAAAATCCTTAAATGGAAGATGTTCGGGACGACCAGAACCTTTCCTAGAGCTGGCCGTCCTGCCAAACTGAGCTATCGGGGGAGAAGAGCCTTGGTGAGAGAAGTAAAGAAGAACCCAAAGATCACTGATGCTGAGCTCCAGAGATGCAGTCAGGAGATGGGAGAAAGTTTAGAAAGTCAACCATCACTGCAGCCCTCCACCAGTCGGGGCTTTATGGCAGAGTTGCCTGACGGAAGCCTTTCCTCAGTGCAAGACACATGAAAGCCTGAATGGAGTTTGCTAAAAAAACACCTGAAGGATTTCAAAGATGGTGAGAAAGATTCTCTGGTCTGATGAGACCAAGATAGAACTTTTTGGCCTTAATTCTAAGCGGTATGTGTGGAGAAAAACAGGCACAGCTCATCACCTGTTCAATGCAGACCAAACAGTGAAGCATGGTGGTGGCAGCATCATGCTGTGGGGATGTTTTTCAGCTGCAGGGACAGGACGACTGGTTGCAATGGAGGGAAAGATAAATGCGGCCAAGTACAGGAATATCCTGGACCAAAACCATCTCCAGAGTGCTCAGGACCTCAGACTGGGCTGAAGGTTCACCTTCCAGCATGACAATGACTCACCACCAACGTTTACCATCCAACCTGACAGAACTGAAGAGGATCTGCAAGGAGGAATGGCAGAGAATCCCCAAATCCAGGTGTGAAGAACTTGTTGCATCTTTCCCAAAAAGCCTCATGGCTGTATTAGATCTAAAGGGTGCTGCTACTAAATACTGAGCAAAGGGTCTGAATACTTAGGACCATGTGATATTTCAATTTTTCTTTTTTAATTAAGAAAAAATGTCAAAAATTCTGTTTTTTTTTTTTTTTTTTTGTCAATATAGGGTGCTGTGTGTACATCAATGAGGAAAAAATTAACTTAAATGTTTTTACCAAATGGCTGCAAAATAACAAAGAGTGAGAAATTTAAAGGGGTCTGAAATCTTTCCGTACCCACTGTATGTCCTACAAGTACTGTAACTCCCTATTGTTACTGACACACATTTTTTGGGTGATTTTGCTTCTTCTGATTTTTACTGCAGTTGTTTATTTTGCACCAGAGTTCAGCCAAACCAATTGAAAACAACTATTTGAGGTAACAACCTCTGATGCAGACAAAACAGTCCTATGTGAAAGCCCCTTTAGGTGTCACTCCAGGACTTGAAATGTGGACCAATTTTTGAAAAAAATGGTGGCTAAGCTAACTGTATAGTTCTCCAAAGTGTCTTCAATTTAGTATAAACTAGTAGAACTTTCCTGCATGACTCTGCATGTTGGTGCTAATTAACGCAGGCTGACTATGCATGGTTCTCGCCAAGAAAACGTATTCCCATCAGGAAGTGGCTCAGCACCAATGATTCAAAACTCAGTCTGGGAATTTTCATAGCTTTCCTTCTTCTGTGTTTGTTCCAATAATACAGATTGTTAATTTTTTTATGCCTTCAAAGATTTCTTGAGAACTTTCTGACAAATATGCTTTTGTTAGCATTTGTTGGTAACTGAAAACATTTCTGTGAGCCATTCTTCAAGGTGGCTTTGAGCCACTGGCTGGCCAGAAATGGTTCCCATCCTTTGTTTTTGGGTTTCTTTTGATTGTTTTTATGTTAAATGATCACCGTCTTTAAAAAAAAAGAAACTTTTTTTTTTTTGCTAAAAACATAAAGTTTAAATTGATTTAAGCCATTTTAAATCTAGAAAATCTGTTTAATCTGTGCCACTAATGAAACCTGTTCAGAGCATCATACATAAAAAATCTTGAGAGCAACTCTGGTTTACAAATGGCATCAGAGGATTTTTTTTTCTCCACTTTCTTTAAATATGGCATCTATATACTATAGCTAAAATTGAAAGCAGTCATTTTCTTTTTCAATTTCAAGAAAAAAGTTGATTAATTAAAAGAAAAACTTTGTAAAAAATGTTTATTTTGTTGCTAGTTACTATTTCAGTTTTCCATTTTTTGAGCCCCTTAATAAAGACCCACTCTGATCATTTTTTTAAATCTATTTTTAAGGCAATCCCAGTGGCCTTTTAATTATTGTTTTACTATCTTAGTCAAAATCAAAACACTGTTATTTTCTAGGACATAATTTCTGCAAACCAGTAATAGTTGAATAAGCCCACCAGCACTTCCCATCATCCCATTGTTTACACTCTCTCTCGCTAGCTTACAGCCCCTTTCACCCCAATGGCGAACAATACTGGAGCTATCCAGTCGTACAGTTTTGAGCCAAATGCCAGTTTAGACAAGAAAAACAAAGACTTACATGGATCTATTGGCTTGGAACTGGATGCATCAGAATGGAGTGTCGCAGTGATCTTGTGGCTCTCCAATTGTAGATTTTACATCATACCTGCAAGCTTTTTCAAACTTTTTTAGTCTGCTCCTGATTCACAGCAATTTGAATAAAGAAATACTTAGAAAGACAATTTTAATCTTAATTTTCTTTATATATGTCCTCCATCATCAGAAAAATTCCACAAGAACATGTAAAAAAATACCAAAAATATACCTTTTATAGGAGTGGGTCTTTTTTTTCAGATTGTTTGCAGTCCCAAGACTCATTTGCTTCACAAGAAACGGGTGAAGTTGATCATCCCTCTAAGTTAGGAAAAACACTAAACTCACATTTGAGCCAAATGTACTAAGAGAAGATGAACTTCCAAATAGTCGTAGAAAAAAACTCCAAACAACCTCACATCACCAGGTTCCCAGAGACAGTTGAGGCTAACAGAAATGATTCATGAGAACATTTGACAAGCTCTGTCCAAATCAGGGCATCTGCTGCCATTGGCTGCACAGAACACTTGGACAGGATGCTGCTCTGGATCACAGTAAGCCATGTGCTTCTTAAACTAACCTCTGGTCTCTGAAATGTGTGTTCAGGTCAGTGGCTTCAGCAGCGCCATAACTTAAGCAGAAGAAACAGCATATTTTCCTTTTTTTCTCCAACTATTTTCTCCTGTTAGTGTTTACATGCAAAAAAATGTGCAATTTTTTCACCAATATTTACAAATTCTCTCAATATTATCTTGTGAACTTGGGTTTATCCAGTTATTTTCATTGTTTATTTGAGCCAGTTTTGTTACTTCCAAACCCCTGATTTCTATATATATCATTTCTGACTGGACTTGTGTTTGGTTTAATATACAGCATCAGCTATTCTGTGTTTTTTAGTTAGGTTTGGTCCACTCACAGCACACCATTTGAAAAGTCGTTCATTCATATATTTAACCCCAAAGTATTTTGCTTGGTTGCTGTGGCTTCTCTTGTTGTGTACCTAGGAACAGGACACTTGGCTTGCTTGTAGAGGTTTGCCACGGCGCTGTTCCCTGATCTTAAAAATGACAGTTGTACTGTGAGCTTGAAACGTTTGTCGTGACCTCAGTTGTCCAACAACACATGACCTACCTGAGATAGGATGAGATATGAAGCTATTTGGAATGCAACACAAAAATCGTAGAAACATGCACCAAAGGGCTGGATGTACATAAACCATAAAAAGTCAGGTGATAATAGGGTAGCTTGTCTTGCTTCTCAGAAGTAGTAAACAGCTCCACCCACTGTTCATGTGCACAAACCATGCCCAGGAACATCTAGCAATTAACCTCCTGATGCATTTTTAGCATGATTTCATAGGGATGATTGGTCTTCAGGGATCATACAGTCACATAGTCGAAATGTCCAGCATCTTGACCCTAAAACTCCTCAGTTATAAATCACTCTCAGTCATGTCTTCAAGTGCTTTTTTTGATGTCTTTGGAGTCATTGGTTGCATGGCTTTTCTTTTGGGCTATGGTTGGCTCTCTTTTCACAATAATTTCCCATTAGATTAAGTTGCAGGTCAGTTGCTAACTGCAGAGTGCTGCAATCTTGCAACAGTAGGCGTTGGCTCGGAACCAGAAAAATGATCAAGTTGAATTAAGATCTGTAACCCCATGAGCTCAGGATGATTTTGTGTTTGTGCCGACCAACGAAGTAAACTGTGGTTGCCCTGAAAGCAAGAGTTGATCCATTAGTATGTCTACCCAAGATGTGTAGTGACCCATACAGAACGAATAACAAAAAGTGTGGAAATCTGTAAATATTATGTAGCAATGAGAGTAAGGAACACATCAACACACAATAGCCAGTAGACAACTGAGATAAACCAGGTTCTTTTTTGTTCTTTTTCTTGTTCCTGGTTGTTGCCCGTTTCCAGCAATAGTGATTCCAAACAATCCCAGGTCACGGGGTTGCTGGAGCTTATCCCAGGTACGGTTGGGCAAAGGTGGGTGCACCCTGGCCAGTCTCCACATGATGCTCATGATTTGGTGTGCATAATGTCTGTTTAGTCTGAGAGAAAACCAAACAATAAAAAGGTGTGGCTTCTTTTTTTAGTTTGTTTTTGAGTCTGCCAAAACCGACATCAGCAACACCATGTTAATGTGGAAGCAGTCTAAGGAAACATTTGATATTTTGAACAAAGCACTGCTAAATATCTCTTTAAAGTTGTTGTTTTTTTTAACTTATTTTAAAAGTTTAACCAATGTTAGAGCATGTATGGTGTTCATCTACAAATAAAAGGCTTAATTATTGAGGTCCACCCTGATGCTTGTGCTTTAGATAATAACTGGAAGTGTTTGTTCTGCATTGATCTGTGGCAGCTCATTAAAACATATAGCAGACCAGGAAAGGGCTGGATTGGATCTAAAGTTACAACTAGAGAACTTATTAGATTCATCAAAACATTCAACATTTTCTAAGCCACAGTTTTTCCCTTTCACATCTGCCTCGCCTCCCCAGGTACAAAAAAGTGAATCACGGGCATCTCCATTTGCAGGAGAATTACCACATCTATTCATTCTCCCTGTGAATTCATTCTCCGTACGAATACAATCTCCGTGCAACTGTGTGGGTGATTTATCATATATATTGTCTATTTGTATTCATCTGCAACCAGTTTATCTGTTTATTGCAGACGGACCTCCCTTCCTTTGATGGGAAATGTTGACAAAGATGGATTAGGCCATCTGTCAAGACTATTGAAGTCCAATATTCTAGGAGTAGGGTTTCATAACTCAGTGGAATTTTAATTGCAGTTAAATAAACAAGTTGGGGTTCTGAATTTACTGCATATTTATATCATGCTGGGTTATTGACATCTAATATTGGCTCACATGCATCAAATGTCCACTTCTAACTCCTAAATTTCCCTTTGAAGTGTTGTGTAATGACTGCAGCGTATGGTTCTGTGAGAAAACGTGGATGTATCACGTCCATGGAAAAAGAGAACATAGAAGGACGTGTGAGTGTTTGAGGGTGGCGCAGCTGACAGACTGCAGGATCCCTGAGGTGATGAGTCACATTGCTTGTCTGCCCCTCACTTGAATCTTTGTCCAACCTGTCTAGAACTTATCATTGAGGGAAAAATCCACACAGCGAAGTGAGTCCTGACAGCATGTGTGTGCGCGTGCAGAAGTCTATGTGTAAAACAAGTCAAAGTGGGAAAAGAAGAAACAACATAACCATCTGACATCTCGTTAAAATCGACTTGTGTCACATAGATGATTCCTGTAAACCCCTTTTATTAGCTTTTTGGATTCATATCAAAATCTAAATATAAGAAAAAGTTTATATTTAGGGCATTGGAAACTTAAAAAAAAATAATTTCATGGAAAAATATGGCATAACTCTTTATTTGTTACAATTTTTACAAAATAGGTGTCTTAAACTTGGCAAAAGTTGCAAATGCTAATAATAGTTAAAAAGTAGAAAGCTTTTACTTCAATCTTGATCTTGATCTAAATGTCCCAAAAATGACAGAAAAAAATGGATGGATGAATGATACTCAGTTGTTGTATCCTAAATCTCATGACTCAAGTTCAAAGCATTGCCTTGTTAGAAGTGTGTTTTATTAAAAGTAATGATGCCTGTGAATTTCCTTTATTAATCTCAATATCCTTATGAAAATATATTTATTTTCCTATATTTACTTTTTTTGTCCAAGTGAAGCACACCATTTGAGTATTTTAAACATTTTTTTATGTGCATAAACAACTTAGGACCATGTTTTCTACTTCATATTTACTTTATTCAAAGTAGTTATTGCAGTTATTCTCAATTATTTAGGTAATTTATTAGGTATAAATCTTGGGACTTTATGAAAAGGTCTCCTGCTATTCTGTATTTACATATTCCTGATATTTCTGTTATTTAATTACCTTAATAACCTCAGTGTTGTAATTATTCATACTTTTGTGTCTTACTCATTTATTATGAGTCTTTTTACAATTCAATCATGAGAAGTGGTATAAAACAAAGGTTACTGTTCAGTGTTACGTGTAAATTATTCGCCATTCCACCCATTGTGGTTTTTTTCATAGACATTGTGGCAACTGATAACTGAGCTAAAATTATGCAAATGACATGCAAATGCATAGCCGACATGGAAACTGTCACATAGACAGTGTTTTACAGCACTCACACGCTGAGAAAGCAAGCAATGATTTGTAACTGTCAGATGAATAAAGGGGGGAGGTAGGCAGGCAGAACTGAGACGCTGACATAGAGACAGATAAATTTAGAAAAAAGACAGGAACGTCAGTGGGACGGCTGGCCGCAAAATGAATGCGAGCAAGGGCACCTCAAAGAGAAGGAGAGACGAGAGGGAGGTTAACAGAGATGTTCTGCGGCTCATCCATCATGCAGTGTTTAACAGACTTTGGCTGGTTACAGGGTCAGGAGAGAACACAGATCAATCCGTCTCCAATCAGATTGGTGTGTCGGTTTAGGCTGTAACACCTAAAGAGCTTGATCTGAGCACTTACATGCGGAGCTGGTTGGTCCACACCATTGACTGTATATGAGAACTGGACCGAGTGAGTTTGGCATCCAAAAGAAAAATTGGTTACTTCCAGCTCCAGCTAAATTAAACCAATTCAGTCAACATTTTTTTGCAATATGGACGCCGCCATGTTGGAACCAGGTGTTGTCAGTAAGTAGGGATTGGTTTAAGTCAACATTTCTTTGGCCTCTATTATCGCACATTGGGAGTGAGCTTGTTGAAAGTCCGCACTCCTACCACTTGAAAGCGGGCTCAGGAGAATCTGTCCTTTAAGCATTTTCCGTGAGGGTTAGCAGGCACCACCTACTTTTATCGAGGCATGTGATTGGCCGGTTTATAACTTGAAAAGCTTGCACTACCGAGAAAATTTCATGAAAAAAAATAAGATTCGTAAGAACATGTTAAAAAAAAAGTTAGCAAACCAAGAAAGATTATTCTGACAAATATTATAGCTGCTTATTTCTCAAAAGAAGTCCATGGGATTTTGGCTTCTTGGAACCGGCGGGTACTTCCTGTTTGGAATGTGAAGGAGAAGGGGTCACTCTATCCGCACCAAATCTAGATTTGGCTTCTTTCTTTAGAAAGTGTAAAAACTAATCTGATTTCTGATTTGTATCGAATAAAAGCTCAGCTTTATCTGTAATAAAAGGTTTTCAGGTTAAGCAAGAAAAAGATGTCCAACCTATCCATTTATGAGTGAACTAAAAAGAATGCTGCATAAACACTAACAGGATAAATCTGAGGAAAAGCAGATCACAAGTATTAAAAGTATGCCCTGCGACAAACTGGGGACCTGTCTAGGGCATAATCCGCCTTCACCCAACAGTAGCCGGGACAGGCTACAGCAACCCTGTGACCTCAAAATGGATGAAGTATTTCAGAATACAGATGGTATACTAGTCAATACATGGTGACCAGAGCACTAACACTTTTTTCTCTTTTTCACTGTGCTTTGAAAATACAGGATTGTATCAGGAAGGGCATCCAGCGTATAACTTTGCCCAAACCACCTGTACAAATCAGTGAAAGCTGATTTGCTGTGGCGACCCCTGAAGGGATAAGACAAAAGGTGAAAAAAGAGCAGTTTATATATTATTAAGAATCAGCCCTCATGCTGCGGAACAGTGCCAGTCCGTGGGTCACTTGGTACCAGGGCACAAAGAGAAAAAAAATACATAACTTACATTATTTATATTTTATATTTATTTGATTGTTAAGGAAGTTTTATTTTTTAAAAGTACTGGATTCTCTCCTCCTCATCCATCGATGATTTACTCCTGACACATGTCAAGTCGTTCATCTTGGTCACATTTCTTATAGAAGTTTGCTATCTTCTTAAAGCAGCTGCCCCAGCTTCTGAATTAAAACTCAAGCTAACGAGTTAATAAAAAACAAGCCTTTTTGGAAAGCACCAATGTGCAGAAAAGAGCCACAAGAAGAGCCTTAGACTTAATCATTTTATTTTGTTGTATTAAACCACCACACCTTACGTCAGACAAAGCTGAAATTGCCGTCCAATTTTCGGCCTCCACTTAAGCGGTTAAGGGTAAAGTTAAGGGAAAATCTATTTAACATTGTCTTGGATCTTACAGAAAATCTGGCGTACAAAAAAAGTTTGTATGGCTGCAGATATTTTACAAAAGATAAGGATTAACTTTCCCCTGAGAAATTAAGGGAAACTGGAAGCTAAAAAATTGGACACCAACTTTAAGCCTTGTCCAGGTCGGTTCGTGAAATATTGTCTGACATGAAACAAGTCTGTGGTCTAAAAAAGATTTGGAACCACTGCACTGAGCTATTGTGAAGTAAGTCTCCTTAAAGCTTTGGACCCCTTTAAAAAAATCATGTAATGAAATCAATGTATATTAACCTGATTTGAGCAGTGTGAGAGCTAATTTCACTTAATTAGACTCATAAATATGAATGTTTCCCAGAGAGAGTGAAAATCACCCTTTGAAACCCTTTGAGAAAAAAAAAGCCCTCTCTTTGGTTTGTGCTGCCTCGCAAGAGAATGAGACCCAGTTGCAGGAACGCCGTCAGCATTG
The DNA here is from genome assembly GCA_036245035.1 of Adrianichthys oophorus. NCBI lineage: Eukaryota > Metazoa > Chordata > Actinopteri > Beloniformes > Adrianichthyidae > Adrianichthys > Adrianichthys oophorus. The sequence goes on from BSAI01000030.1 coordinate 2,278,520, forward strand.
GGCATTAAAGCTGTCCTGTAACAGCGATTTTAGGAGCAGTCAACGATATTGGTCCCCTTTAAGGGCTCTACTGCACCAAATGTGCCGCCGGCCAGCTATTTTCTGTTGTTTAATTAAAAGGGAGCTTGTGATGGAGTGTGCACTGAGTATCTCCTGGAGGTAATAAGGAGGAGCAGAGGATTGCCACCAATCTGAGTCATCATAGTGTTGCTTCTTGATGTAGCTGGGTCCACCCTAAAACCTTCACTAAAGGTCAGGCAACAAGTGTTAGTTTTTACAGCTTTTTTCCCCAAGCACACTGTTTAGCTTCTTCCACACATGCAGGAGGGATAAAATAATTATCTGAGTCAAAAGAGACAACTCAAACCTCTGCAAGGACGTCACAATTTAAAAAAAAATACAGAATTAGTGTGCTGTATTTTCTGCAGTATAATGTGCACCAAATCATAAAGCACACTGCCAATGAATGATCTATTTTTGAACCTGTCAAATATAAGGCGCACTAAACTATAATAACATTAAGCTAGACGAAAGAGTCGGAGATAAATCCATCAGTCAGACTTTTTTAGTTAACAGTAAATCTATAAATGTCTTTGTAGCATGCTTGGTGTCAAAGGGGTGTAGCAATTCATTTTAACGATTTGATTCATACCGTAACTAGTAGTTTCCGATCTGATTCATAGTCGATTTTGGTTCCTTTTGAATGACCTGATTCAATCCGATACACTGACCTAAAATCAGTCATCTTTAATCAGAAATTCAACCAGAGATAAATACCTGGGTACTGAACAGTGCACCAAATCATGGAGGAGTCTGAAATTTAGTTTTTGGTGCATGTCCAGTGTGAGAGACATAATCTTTTAAAAAAAACTGGAAATCCTAAGGTCGGATTTTTAAAAATAATTTATTCGTATGCTACTGCTATAAATAAGTATTTGAACACCTCAGAAAATTGACGTTAATATTTGGTGCAGGAGTCTTTGTTTGCTTTGTTTGTTTACACAGATCAAACGTTTCCTATACTTTTTCACCAGGTTTGCACACACTGCAGGAGGGATTTTGGCCCACTCCTCCACACAGATCTTTTCTAGATCTGTCAGGTTTCTGGGCTGTTGCTGAGAAACACTGAGTTTTTCTATTAGGTTCATATCTGGAGCTGGCTAGACCACTTTAAAACCTTGATATGCTTCTTACGGAGCTACTCCTTGGTTATCCTGCTGTGTGCTTTGTGTCATTGTCATGTTGGAAGACCCAGCCACGACCCATCATCAATGGTCTAACTGAGGGAAGGATGTTGTTCCCTAAAATCTTGCAATACATGGCCCCGGTCATCCTCTCATCATCCAAGTCTTCCTCATCCAAGTGTTACCCTCTTTAGGAGCGTTGACAGCTTTAGAAGCTTTAGCAAAGGTAGAAATGTTAGTGACGTTAGAAGCATTGTCCACTTAGGAAGCATTGACAGCGTTTGCCATGTTAGAAATGTTAGCCGAGTTAGAAGCGTTAACTGCGTTGGAAGCATTAGCCACATTAGCATATTCACAATACTTGTAACTCAGCCTTGTTTGGAACCCGTAAAAAAACTGACTAATGACAATAAAATAAACGTTACTGTGACTGTGCAAACTCCTAGCCTTGTTGGTAACACGTAACAAAAAACAGTTCAAGACATCTACACATTAGCTGCGTCAGTGTATTCACAATAACAACTACCGGTAAGCAAACATTTTGACAGAGCACTGTTTACCTCTCAAAATCGCTTTGACATCAGTAAACACAACCAGTATTTATTAGACGATTCGAGATTATTCGACGCACTGACTTTTCTTTTTAAATAAGGCTATGAAGTGTGCCATATAGTGCAAAAAATACATTAACAAAATGTTTTTACTTTAAGAGCCTTCATTTGCATGAGTAAAATGATTTAGGTTTTGTTTTGAAAATAGACAAAAATCTCTTCTTTTCATAGTTTTTTATACATTTATATAAGTACTGTGTTCTTTCTATTTTTTTTGCCTCCCTTGTCTGCTTTCATCTAACACTCATTTTCTCACCCAATACGCCATCTTTGCTCTCCTTCATTCTTATCCCCCCCTCAGTCTTTTATCAGTCTCTCGCTGGACACATCTTCCTTTTCAGGCTGTCATCTTTTGACTGTCAGTCATTTCTGTCTGCCAGCATTTTCTTCTTTTTGACCTTCAGTCTGACAAACACCTTGGTTAATCACATATCAGGTGTAGTGTTGGAGGTGGGGAGAAAGACTGTTTTTTTCTTTACCGGCTGAAAGCACATTCTGTTCTCTTCTGCATCTAGAAAACAAAGGCTTGATTTATTTTATTATTTTTCCTTATAAATAGAAGTGAAAACTCTTTCTTTCTGTATTCAGTGTGGTCCTTTTTCGTCCTCCGCATAAGCCAGAATAACATCTGCTGCCATTGCAGAAGATGTCAGGTTACAAGGCCGGTACACAGTTGCATCTTCCCTCCTTTTGCTTTTGCTGTCTTTTTCACTTAACTTTTTCTCTTTCTCTCTCCAGCCTTTCCGGGCTTCTATTAATATTTTTAATGTGTTCTCTCTTTTTTTCCCTCTCTCCCTCTTTTGTCCTCGGATGCGTTTTCCATCCCAGCTCTCTGCTTACTCGATGCTGCGTGTCATGGCTTCCTGATCATCTCAGGTTCATATATTTTTATACACCATATAGGTGGCCTTTATCCTAGTGGAAAGGGAGCGGTTTGCAATTGAATTAACCTTGCTGCTGGGGTACTGCAGGTATTTAAATAGCATGTTTTTAGAGCAATTTTTTCCTAAACTTGGATTCATTAGCTAAAATGCTGAACGTTTAATGCCCACTCTGATCATCTTTTGATTTATTTTAAACGCCTTCCCAGTGGTCTTTTAATTATTAATATTCCGGTGTCAGCCAAAACAAATATCTGTTGTTTTCTAGGACATAGTTTCTGCAGAGCAGCAGGAGTTCATCAGAAATTCACCTCTAAGTTGTGGGTGGGACAGTAATGCAGGAACCAACCTTACCCTACCCCCTACTGAAAGCACAGTTTACACGCTCTTTCACTAGCTTGCGGCTCATCACACCCCAAACCTATCAGCAGTGCAACTAAAATAGCGAGCAATATTGGAGCTATCCAGCTGTACAGTTTTGAGCCAAATGCCATTTCAGACAAGGAATTAAAAACGTATTGTATTTTCTGTATTGTAGCAAGTAAAACTAATACAGTTAGGCAGGACATTTATTAAATAAATATTGCACACATTTCTGTTACAATTGGTAAGGTTACCTTTTATTATTTATGTAAAATTGTGTTAAACAGCGTTCAGCTCTCCGCTTTACCTGTCTAGATCCGTAAACCGGAAGTAACTTTACACACTGTCAGAAATGTCGCCAATTTGTCTGACTTCATGAAAAGAGTCTATTACTGAGAAATGTAATTTTGATCTTAATTTTCTTTATATATGTCCTCCATTATGAGATTAAATTTTCAACTATCAGTGGAGTGAGTCTTTAAAGACCCACTCTAATGAAAATTGTGTTTTTAACATGTTTTTGTGGCATTTTTCTCACGATTGACGCTGTATATAAAAGAATTAAGATGAAAACTGCATTTTTGAGTATTTCTTTATTCAAATTGTTGTGAATTAGGAGAAGACAAAAACCCACAATTTGAAAAAAGCTCTGGTTCGTGACGCAGTAACTGCCATGGAAGACCAAAGTCTGCCTACTCTGCTACAATTCTGATGCTTGTAGACATATAGATCCATTAACATCCTCATTTTCCTCATCTGAGCTTCCATCTGGCTCAAAACTGTACAGCTGGATAGCTCCAGTCTTGCTTGCCGTTTTTTTGCTTTGCTAATGTTAGCTTGGGCTTGTGAGGTGGCTAGCAGGAGAGAATGTGAACAAAGAGCTGATAGCGGAGGATAACTTGTGCACTACAAGTCCCGGCCACAACTCAGTGGTGAATTTCTAATGCGCTCCTGCTGCTCTGCAGAAATTAAGTCTCAAACAAATAGTTTCTGCTGACTTTGGTTTCACCAAAAGAAAATGTGTCAAAACAACTTATTTGTATATTAGTCTTCCAGCAATCAAAAGAAGGATGACACAACTTCACAATGTTTTAGTAAAAATGACTTCTTAACTGACTGTTTTTCTCTTTACATATAAATGCTTGTCCATATCGTCTATTTTTGAGCACTTGGTAATAAATGCAGCTTGCATTTACATTTCAAAAGAAGTCCTAATAAAAGCTTTAAATAAAAGAAGTTGCATGTTATTAGATACACGTGTATTATATTCTTTTATTTTAAGCAGAAAACTAATCTATTTTCCTTTTTTATGTTGTTGAATCCAGCGTTACAAGATGCAAAAAGCAATCCAATGTTTAAAAGTCGGTCAAAAATGTGATTTGTTGCATCGAGGTGATAAATCCATGTGTCATGTCAGCTCTTCTTGACCTACTCCAGCTTCCTTCCTTCCTTTTTGTCTTTCTGCAGCAGTTTCAGAAGAAGGGTGTCAAATAAAGGCGCGAGTCTAAACCGCCCCCTGCTCGGCTCTTTCACTGCCTTGCTTTTAGTCTCTCCATTTTTTTGACTCATCTTCTTTTTTGCTCCCTCGTCTATCCCTGCTTCCCCTTCTATTTCTGCTGCCTTAAGGGTTGTCAGGAAATAAAGAACTCGGTTCCTGAGGGAACACATGGCTTTTAAAATTTTCTTTTCTCTTATCACATTTTGCCAGTGATGTGTCCCATCTTTGCTCTACATTTAACTAAGAAGGTTTTTTTTTTTTTAATCCCGGGACAATAAGTATCTTAAATGTTCACAGGAAAAGCCTGCCTTTTTTCTACTTGAACATAATCTTTAAACAGTGTACCCCTTTGTCTGTTTGTATATGCACATGTTGTTGAAAGTTTTCCTTTTTCTCTTCTTTCTATCAGTTGTCGGAAGCCAGCGACAGAACTTTAGAAAGTATGAATCGAGCAGCTGATTTCAAAGAGCTGAAGAGCATAGTCCCCTCATCTCTCCAGCTGGTGAAGAAAGCGGAGCAGGTAGTTTGGCATTTTTCTACCAGGGAGGTTTTACAAAGTTCTGTTGGAACTCTTACTCTGTGTATCTGTGTGTGTTTGTGTGTTTGTGCACGCAGCTCGAGGGAAATCTAGCTGAGCGTGAGAGGCAGTTGCTGGAAAAAGAACTCCTGGTGGAGCAGGTGACCCGGCTGACGAAGCCGCTCGGGGAGCAGGCTGAGAACTACCAGCAGGACAGCCTCTCCCTGGCAAAGAGGGTACAGATCCATCTAGAAAGAGAGAAGAGGCTGAGCTGCTTGCTGAGACTCACGCACGCACACACACACACCCACACACAAAGCTGTGTGTTTTTATGCAGAGCTGTGGGTTTGCAGGTGCGTGTATTTGGAAATACAGTGGGGTTTGAAAGTTTGGGCTCCCCAGGTAAAATGTTATATTGTTATGCATAATGAACCCAAAGAAAGATGAAAAAAATCTTCTAAAAGGATCAGTTTAGAGATGAGACATTCTGTTAATATGTAAAAAAATGAGGCTTTATTTCCATCATTTACCCTTTCAAAATATCAGAAAACAAAAGAATGGCGTGTGCAAACGAACGGCAGCGTGGATTCTGAGGTGTGTTTAGGATCCTTATCCATTTATAGAAGCCATCCTCTCTTCAACTTCAACTTTTTCACGGTTGGCATCAAAGTAGTGTCCAAAATCTGCTGAATCTTTTTGGAATCCATTCTTCCTTCTACTCCTGTCTGAGATTTTTCTTGGTCTTCCAGATCTTGCTCTAACTTGACTGCCATTTCTTCATGACATTCTTAACAGAGGATATTAGCATCTGAAAAGGCTTTGCTATCTTCCTATAGCCTTCTCCTGCTTTGTGAGCATTAAATATTTTCAGTTTCATTGTTTTGGACAAATGTTTGAAGGAATACATGATGCTGATTGTTGAGGCAAGGTCACATGACTCAGGTTAATGAGATTGAAATCACCTGGTCTTTGCAAACAATGATTGTGAACAATGATGACACTGTCAGGTCTCAGCTTTTCCAAAGGGGGCGTTCATACCATAAATTCTGCAGGTGCCCAAACTTTTGCACGCACCATTATTTTATTTTTTGTTATTTTAAAAGGCTGAATGATGGAAATAAAGCTTCATTTTTTTCAATATTAAAAGGATGTCCCATCTGTAAACTGGTGCCTTTAGAAGATGTTTCAATCTTTCCTTGGGTTCTTTACACACAATAACATAACATTTTACTTGGGGTGCCCAAACTTTCAGTCTGCAGTGTATATGTTTTGGCAGGTGTGTGCGTCTGCAGGTGTGTGAATGTGTTTGCAGGTGAGTCTGCCTACAGATGTTTGTGTCTAGAGATGTGTGTATGTCTGTGTCTGCTCAGGTGTGTGGTTGTGTTTGAATATGTGTCTGTCTGCATATGTGTATCTGTATATGTGTGGGTGTTCTTGCAGGTGTCTGTGTCACCATTTGTGTGAGTCTGCATGTGTTTACAGGTGTGTATATTTCTGCAGGTTTGTGGGTGTGTTTTCGTTTGTGTCTGTGCCTGCATGTGTGGGTATTTTTGCAGTTGTGTGCATCTGGATATATATATCTGTGTGTTTTTAGGTGTGTGTTTCTGCAGGTGTGTCTCTAGGTGTGTAGGTGTGTTGGCAAAAGTGTGTGTTTGCAGGTGTGTTTGTGTCTGCATCTTGTGTGTGTCTGCATGTGTGTTCTCAGGTTATGTAACTGTTGTAAAGGACATTTTTCATGTGAGTTTCAAAATCTCAATAAAAGTGCATTACTGTAGTCTGTCATGAAGAGTTAGAGATGCTGCCCTTCCTACAAAGAAATGGTCACGTTCCTTCTTGCATCTCATTTATACATCTGAATGCAAAGACAATGAAAGGCTTATCTCATCCATACACGTGTTTCTCTTTCTTGGTCGTAGCTGAATGAGGCCCGGACTCATCTTATTGACAGCAACCAGCGCATAATGGCCGTTTCTGCAGAACTGTCCGTGAAGCAGGCGGACGCATTGTGTGAGCAGCAGCAGATCAAAGAGAAGGAAATCCAGGTCAGAGACCCACATCACCGTGCAGAACAAACCCTCGCCACCTTCAGCTTCATCGTTGTCTCTTTTCATGGATGGTTGAGCGGAGACAGCGTTAGCCACAAGAAAATGCAACCACATAAAAACAGCTCTTCTTTGAAAATTATAAAATGAAACAACAAACTTCAACAATTTCTGCAGCAGGTGCATTAAAAGTGGTAGCACCCAAAGTAAAAACACTAAACTATAATATGAATATCCAGCAGCCGTGCTAAACTCCAGGTCATCGCTCCATCCAGGAGATAATTCCTGTCTAAAATAAACGGGAGCTGCTTCATAGGAAATGTCTGATAATGAAATTCTAATGGGATTTCCATCACATTTTATTCCGTATTAGAACCTCAGAAAGGTGAGAAATCTGTTGACCTCTGTAACCATAGCAACCGGAAAGACTTAGATCCTGTTTTGCTCTCTGCGACTGAAGTTGATCCTCACATGAACAGACACCTCCATCCGTAACAGTTTTTCTGTGTTTTACCTTTTGGGATTAAAGGGTTTGCTTAATCCATTTGAGCGGTCACTGTTGAATAAAAAAAAAAAATCAAGACAGATCTGTGTGCTCAGAACTGCCGTCTCTTATTAGAAATAAAACACAAGATCGATTTGAATCAGTGATTAAAACCTGCAAGTAAAAGTTTGACATTTTGAAGAAAAAAAACTTGGATATAAACCAAATTATGGAGGTATGCGATTGTGAAATCGCCATGTTGGCTCAAAAAAAATCATCATTGCAATAATAACTGAAGTAAAAAGGTTTATTATGAATGAATTAAACTATCATGACCAGCGAGAGACCTTAAATAACCCCAAAATGCACCACAGTAAAAATCAAAAGTACTGACAATCTGAGTAAAATACAAAATTCTTGTTTAGGATTCTTTTCTTTAAGTCATGATCTACGATTTAACTTTATTTATTTATTACTCACAAAACAGTTACAAAACAATGTGTTTTTACCCATTTTACTTAACTAATAAAGGCATTGGTACAGTTCTTTTCCTAAAACAAACGAAAACAGAAAAGTAACACCAACAAATCTGAGAAAATGTTGAAAAAACGGTCAGTAGTTTTTATTTGTCATATTTTTGGAATATTAGATTCTTTAAAATATGTTTATTGATTTAGCTTCTTCGATTAGTGGTTGATGATTCCCTGTTTTGAAACATGTCTTAGTTTTTCTTGTCACATGTCCAAGTTTCTGCTTTCTTGTCAAGTGGACAGATTTCCTTCATCAGCTCAAACATCCCAACCATTCCTCTTCCGCCACCATGCTTGTACATTGGGATGTGTCTCCTCTTGCATGCAGTTGGAGTTTGTTGCAGCTTTTTTGACATTGGAGGGAGTTTTGTTGTCAGAAACTTCCTTTAAAACCAGAAAAGGTTGAAATTTGAATGTCAAGAAAAAGAAATGAAATAAGTACAGATGTGTGGGGGTTTCCACATGCAATCACAGTATTCAGGGAGTTTTTGTTTGTAACAGGAGTCATGTCAGGAGCTGCTGTATGCCTGCAACAGTGTCATATAATTGCAGAATGTAGCCCACGTTTCGACAGGAACCCAACCATCTGGCTCTGAATGGAGCCACGGCGGCGCAGAGCGGGATGGAGTGAAAGGAATACAAAGTGATCGATCCTCGCGCTGTTTCCAGATGGAGCAGTGCCAGCGACGGCTAGAGCAGGGCTTGTCACCACACCCTGAAATAGAGGAAGAGTGGAGAAGGATGGTCCGGGACAAAAGGAGGAGACAGAAGGACAAAGAGGACAAGGAGAGGGTAAAAACGTCCCTTTTTTGCGAATTGTGTTGATATTTGAGAAGTAAAAACCGACTGAGATTCTGAGGAGGATGCTGTGAATCCTGTAACGATACAAGAAGCCTTGAAATGTACTATTTTCAACACCTGCACAAGCGCTGGAGATGATTGGCAGAAGAGGGGAAAACAAAAAAAAGTGACACAAAGATAGGAATTCTAAGACATGTCTTCAGCTTGTCTGTTGCTGCACAGAAATATGCCTTCACATTGTTCCTCCTGTTTCCATCCCAGCTGACACATCAACACTCTAACTCCAGAAAACTGAAGTAAACACGAAGAAACAAACATGGTTTTACCCCGCATTAACACAAACATCTCCATCCCATTGTTAGACCTCATTATAGACTGGTCAGTCCCCCTGACTCTTCAGTTTAATATTCAAAGCACACCCACAACCTCCAGTTCTCTCTGTTGCGCCCCTCAGATCGCACGCCAGCGGGGGGAACTGCCCATATGTACCAGAGCATCGCCCTCTCTTTGAAGCCTCGGCGAGGTTTGGCCACAACTATTTTGCATGCTGTTGTGGGGGTTGACAGTCAACAGCAGTGTCATGAGGAAATGTGCGACTATCCCCCATGGTTACCCGCTGATCCATCACCCACGTCACACTGCAAATCAATCCCGCACACAGCTGTCGGCGGTCTGTGGAGTGTGTTTGCGCTTTATTAAACAAAACGTTCTCCTACAGAGTGGAAATAGACCCTAAATACAAAGAGAATGCCAGAGATTTCATTCCATTGAAAATGTGTGTCTGTTTACTTGTTTAGTTGATTTGTTTCTTAGATTTGTATGCATTTGGTGGCGTAGGAACAATAGTTTAGGGACTCAGTAACAGTAATCTACTGTTTGGGAAGTCAGGCTGATTTTTATCGTCGGTAATGTTGCTGTGAAAGAAAGTAAACCAGTTGTTAACTAAACGGGTTCAAATGATCAATAAGCAAGTTTCCAGGTTTGAATCAGACATTACATAAGAAACGTTTTCAAATTAAGTGCAACAACTTTAAGAACCAAAGTACCAAAAGATCGGTCAGTTCACTGAATAACCACTAGGGGCGATGGTAATTAAGCATTTTATGACTTAAAACAGAAAATTATAATTGCAGTCTTTAACACCTAAATATAAGATAAATGGTAAAGCCCTATACTTGCTAAGCACTTTTTTCGTTGCTTTAACCCTTTAACACCAGAGAAGTCGCCAGTGACACCTAAATAACACATGCTTTTTGAGAGACCGTAATTCTTTGACCATTTACGCGATCAGCTGAGTCTGACGCAGAGAAAAACAGCTTATCATATCGGCTTTGCACCAACAAACAACATATTATCAACATAAAGTGTTGCAAAATGTTGCAAACTGCTTTTCACCGCAACATAATCAGCTGATTTACGTCGATTGCGTATGCACTTTACCACTGTAAAGTGTAAGGCTGCTTAACTCCTCTTTGGAATCTGCTGGAATTACATTGATTATGTAAACAGTTGAAGAACTACGGTCGTCAAAAGAATAACAAACCCTGGAGTGAAAGCTCCGGTGTTAGAGGGTGAGGAGTGAAACTTCCTGTTTGTAACAGCTTTTAGAACTAAAGTAGCAAGAACAAGATCAGTTAACCACTAGGTGGTCTGGGTAATTAAGCACAAAAGTCTCATTTCCACTGAGCTGTGCGGTACACTCCGGTCCGTTTGGAATGGTCCAGGCAATTCAGGGAAGCGCTTTCACTCAACCAACCAAATGACATGCTTTCCTGTATCCGATTGAATCAAATAGATCAATTTACACCCAAAAATTTTCAGTTATTTCCTTGAGTCATGAATGGGTCATTAAGACCCCTGCTCTGACCTGCCTTTCTCAAACCAACTGAATGAAACACATCCATCTGAATCAAAATGACGTATTCCTACAAAAGATTTTCCAGGTTTTTCCAAAGATCCAGTTTTCCTTAGGTTATTACGGGGTCATTAAGACCCCTGCTCTGACCTCTCACTTTCAAACCAACCAAATGAAACGCCTTCCTTTCACCTGCTGTGAGGCCTTTCAGTCACGCAGGCTCCAGTGACCTGCTTCCTCTGTGTTTGCAGCTCGCCGAGGAAGACAAGTGGAGGCATCTGCCAAGCGGAAAACGCACCACTGCCGACATCCGGCCCAACGCTTACATCCCCGAGAACGACCCGCTCCCTCTGCCCAAACCATACGGCGCCATGGCCCCTTTCAAGCCGTCCCAACCCGGGGCCAACATGAGACACTTTGCAAAGCTTTAGCTCAACTCCGAAAAGAAGCCACCAACTTCTCTCCGGTGTCCACGTGAAGGGGAGAGGTGCTGCTTTGAGATTCTACTTTCAACTCCTCACTCATTAGAAGTTAAAAATATAATAAAAAAAGAACTATTTCTGCTACACCGATTTCCCTTCTAATTGCTGCGCCGTCTCTGCTTTGCGTCCTCACAGTTCATCCCTCCGACATCTGGTTACACTTGTTTCCCTTTTTTCTATTAGATTTACTGGCAGTGTTTACACTCTTCCAGCAGCTTACAGCGCACCATGCCAGTGAGACACACAGCCGAGGGAATCGGGGGGGGGTTGGTTGCATAATGTTCACAAGTTTCCTTTTAATTTCAGTGCCAGGCAACGCACCTCCAACTGCTCGGACTCCTTCTCTCTTATAGATAAATTGATTTCTCCGGGATGCGGAAATAATCCTCGTTTGTGCTCCTCTTCAAAGGTTTTCTAATCTTGAATAAACAGGTAGGGGAGAGTGGGTTGTCTAATGCTTCAAATCATAGATCCAGAAGAGGGACGCTCGGGTAACGAAAGAGCATAAAGAATGACGAGAGGAAATTTAAATGAAGTGGGTGGCAGTGAGAAGGAAGAAAAATGGTGGAGGGATAAAAGAGAAGCTGTAAATTGGCTGGAGAGTTCAGAGATGCAAACTTGTGACCGAAAATCAGTCAATTTTCTTTGAAGAAAAAGGAAAGAAACAGTTTTTTTTTTTTTAATTCAACATGTGATCCCAGCATGTGACACTCATACATGTTAGTTTAGTGAGTCAAATGAAAGTTTTGGATTTCCGGCTTAGGTGGAATCGATGCTCATTTGACGGACTCGCTTCAGGAGGAAACGGGATGCGTGATCCTCCATTGCTGCTGCCAGCTTTCAGATGCCCCCGACTGTTAGACAGCTCCATAACGGAGTGTGGGGGAGGCAATCAGGCAGGAAATGAGTGATTTGTTCATCCTGAACGGAGTGAGACACATCTTCATACACTAATAGGAGCAACAAAAAAAAAAAAAAAAAACTTAACCTTTTGAGTTTCTTATGAATTTTTTCAGAACATTTAGCTGTTCTCAGGAATGTAACAGCTCTCTTCTGCCTCTGTTCTGCCTCTTGTGCTCTTAATTACATCAATGGGGCTCGGACGGTTCCCCCATTTATCTCGGGGCTCCACAGCTGCTCTGAAGCAAATTAATTGGTAACAGTGAAGCTGCACTGTCCTGTGCTCTACAAAGAAGGGAAAAAAAGTCCTTGAAGAAGCTGTTTCTGAGAATAAAAACCCACCAGGACGCTTACTTCTAGTCTTGGATTTCAATTTTATTGCAAGGAAAAGAATACATTATTTATTTATATATATATATATATATATATATATATATAAATAATACACATAGAATTGATCTTTATTGACAGTAAAAGCTGGGTTATAAGTTAAGCCTTAGTCACAAGTACCCTTACTGGCGCATACAGACAAAACATGGGTAAACCTGTACGGCGCACGCATGAAACATCAAGATCGTAGACAGAACGGTGAGCCCGTAGAACCAAAATCTTTGTGCACGTCTTTTTTTCCGGGAATGCTGTGGGCGACATGTCATAGCGAACATTTGAACAACACATGAGGTTACATAAGGATGACGTAGGCGAGACGCAGGCGTGTGGTGCATATTTTTAACATGTTTTCAACCCCTCAAATCTTACAAATAAGAAAAGATCGCAAATAAGTGCGCGCTCCTCCCACACAGCCTGACTGTTAGAAATAAGACAATCAGAGCAAAGTTTGTGCTGGCGCCTTAGCTCAGTGAGGATCCAGTACCCGCGTCTTATCAATGACTAGAGTGTGACGTAAGGACATCATACAGCGTCCTACGTATGTCATAAGTGCGAGCAACTTGCATTAACCTTACGAATACTTGGTGATATACTTACCCCACACGTGACATTCGTACGTCGTCCCTTAAGTTGGCCGTACAAGCTTTAAGGCAACTACAAGTCGCACCTGCGCTCCCCTGTAGATGTGGTCACTCCCTCTACAGCTTTTCATGGACTTTAAAAACCTGCAGCACCCGTATGAGCGCATGTGATTAAGACTTCACTTCCAACTCTATTTGTCATGAAAACCTCCCTGGTTTTCTTTTGATTAAAACCTTATATTGTGTTTGGGTCAAACGGGTTAATGTTGACCCAAACACAATATAAGGTTTAAAACCTGATTGGAGTTGAGTGGAAGTGGTTAGAGGATGAGGTTTTGTGTTTTTTAACAGGTGAGTGTGGTGTTGGGTCACTTCCAGGAAAAACTGTTGCTGCCTGCACTTATTGATTTCATGTTTCCAGATGAATTTCTGGGACAATGCTTTTGGTTAACACATACATTCCCGTGCGTTTTAGGCTTCGATTTTTTTCCTGAAGAGCAGACTGCATCTCTAGATTCCCGCCCTAATTTGTCATCGAACAGAAAGAGTTTGTTTCCTCTGCATCTCAAGTCTAAGTCATCCATCAGCTCCACGTCCTTAAGGCCTCCCGGCGGAGACGACCCCTGATCATCCGTTGCCCCTCCAACGTCCGTCTCTGCCCCCTTCGCCGGCCCTCATTTTTTCTCCAATGCCAGCAGGATGAGCGTCTGAATCAGAGCCGTCTCCTCCACAAACCTGGCGTCCACGTTCTCCTGCTCCTCAAACGGGTTCGGAGCTGCTGGGAGTCAAACGATGAAGGTAAAAAAAAAAAAAAAGAACACTCAACCACCTCCTGCATAGACTTTAAACGACAAAGGCTGCAGCGTTTTAATCCTCTAAAGGCCTCGCTATCTGAACTGAGCAGGATGCACACACATTACCTTGCGCCTCAATATCGGAGAGTGTGTTTGCCAGGTAGGTCAGAGGCAGGAACTCAGGTCTGAAGCCAGGCTTTTCCCTGCCAGTAACAGCAATTCCCTGAGGAGGAGGGCAGAGAAAACACCAGGATGAGCTTTCTAAATGATACAAACTCAAGAAAATGTACTGCAGTACAGGAAACAAGTCACCTTTGCTCTTGTTAGTGTTAAAACAAAGCAATTGTGGTTTTATTGAATCAAGACATCATGGAAGATGTTTAAAACAGCTACTTATTTCATTTAACGGAATTTCTGTTCATTTGCATAGATTTTTGGGTCATTTCTGTAAACTTGTAATGTGTCAGGAAGCTGTCCCCATCTTTAGTGTTTGCGGGTCACATTTGACCCATGATTTAATTTAGCTTAAAACACTAGTTATTGTCCAATATCGTTTTACATGTCAAAGCTAACTTTGTGTGTGTTCATATTCATGGAAAGACTGTTTGAAAAAAATGGTTTTGGCTTATCTTACAACATACCAAGTTTTCAATCTACTATGGTAACAAAATGTGTAGTAATAAAATCCATCTCTTATAAACTAACATTAGGGTACACCTATCAAAAATCTATATATTTAGTTAGTTATTAGTTAAAAATGAAACTGTTATGGGTTAAAACCCACCCATAAAGATTTATGGGTGGACAAAGACAAAAGTCAATTCCTTTTAATGAAACCAGCTTTAAGAAGAATTGCAAGTGCAAATTCAAAACATTTATTAAACAATGAAAAACTGAAGTGCCAGGTATGTGTTTATGTGTAAGTGTGCTCATATATGTGTGTGTGTGTGTGTGTGTGTGTGTGTTGGGTCACATTGAGCCATATTTGATCCACAAAACAACCCACAGCTTTTAAGTGATGCACACAACAGCCACAATTCTCCGTCCTCTCTATTTGACCCATAACATCACAAATCTCACTTTTCCTTAAACGTTTAGAATTTACTAATAAAAAAAAATTCATTTTAAAATAGTTGTGTCTGAGGATGAGAACAAGAACAAACAAGTAATTGGTACTTATTGAAATGGGAAATTAAAATGGGTCAATTTTGACCCAAACAGAAAATAATGCTGATGTGACCCAAAGTTACCTTATATTTGTGTTGTTTCTCCAGCAGACCCCGGACGTAATCTCTGGAAATGGAGGCCGAGGTGACGGGGTGATCCCACATGTGGTGGATCCTCTGTTCCATGAGCTGCAGTTCCACACAAAACAGTTTACATTTCAGTCATGCAGCTCGTCCTTTCAGAACGCAGCTCCCCGGTGCCTGTGAACAGCTGTCCCTTTCTATTTTGCCAACTGGATCACAAACGTGTTTTTGCAGACCGAACTGTTAATGAGGGCTTCCAGAGATGCGGCGCTTTGTTGGGTGAGCTGGAGAAATGCACAACGCTGCGATAAATCACACAGATGTCACAGAGGTGACTAAAAATAATAATCATACAAAAGGGGTTTTGCTCCGGTCTCTTTTCAAAACCTTGCAGAGGTGAGAAAAAAACTGCTGAATCACTGTAAGTGTTGCATTTCTCCTATTACAAGCGATTTAACATCAAATTTAAGCAAAAATGCAGATTTCTCTCAGAAAAGAACTTTCTCAAGTAAATGCTTTAATAGTAAAAGTAAAGATTTTAAAAGTAGCAATATGAAACCCTTAAATGGGAAAGTCATTTTTTTTCTTTTAAGTTTTTTCCTCCAAAATGTAAAAAAAGAAAGTTTAATGGAGGTCAAGATCATGGATTAGCAGCATCAGAGGAGCTGACAGCTTTAACCAAGGTACAAATCTGTGAAAGTCGTCAATATGTGCCGTTTTCTCTTTCAGACACAGTGTGTGTGTGTGTGTGTGTGCGTGTGCGGGTGTGTGCGTGCGCGTGCATGTGTGTGTGTGTGTGTTGTAGCTGCTAAGCCTCTCCTGCCAAACTTCCAGGCAGGAAACAGAACAGAGACACCAAACATTCCACATTCCTCTGATCGTTGAAGAAACACTCCAGCAGAAAGCAGAGAGATCTCCTGGACCCACATGGGATCACGTAGAAGTTGCACAATAATGTGACTACACACATCGCTACCAACCTTCTCCTCGACACGTACACACCAGCTGGTTACACAAGAGTTCTGTGACTGGCTCAAGGCGGGCTTGGGGGAGAGAAACCCAAAAATAACTTCAAACTCTTAATTGGAGCAGAGTAGGAAGATTGGTAAAAGAACAAGTGGAGGACGGATATTCTCCCCAATAAAAGAGTAGATCTGCTTTTAGCTACTTTGTTCTTATCATTGACTGATGGGATGTTTGGTTTATCAGCCAATCACAGAGCATTACCTCTGGCAGTCTCTTCAATATGCTGAACTTCAGTCTCTCATTGGCTTTGCTGTTGTCCAAATCTGAACACAAAACAAAAGACACAACATGGTCAATGATGACGGATTTTTCCTTTTGATGTCTGCTGAACTTTGGTCCACAATAAGATCGCAGTCTCGCTTCAAAACTATTTCTCCCCAGATTTCATATTCGTCTTCGGACCGACTGCATAGGAGAAGAAGCAGTCGACCAACGGCCGTCAGGCGTGCTTGATTCACCAGTTTTACTATTTTAATTAAGTCCAGGTCCTGATGACATCACATCCTGTCAAGATGGTGGCCACCAAATAACTTCAAAAAATGGCTTTAAATCAGCTTGAAACAGTCGATGTGTTATGTGGCCTCATCCAATGACCTAAATCAACAGGAAATCTAACAATTGTTGGAAACTAACTTTCAACTGGTTAGATTTCAGTTTGCCTTCATATGTTGTGTTATCCCTTCAAAAACCCACTCCAGCTATTTTTTTTGTCTTTTTTTAAATTAATTTGCAGTGGGGTGCATTCAATTTCCATCCCAGTTATGGGAAATCTCACTGACACAACTTCGTAGCTAAAACTGGTTTGTTACCAAAAAGGACTTGTGTTACGGCCTTGTGCTTAGAAAACACATCACTGCTCTAATGACGAGGTCAGCGACCACTCCTTTGTTACTAATAGTACGTTCCACATTAGTATGGACCACACGGAAGGCCCAAATGCTGTGCAAATAATCTTATCACAGATTATGAAAAGCAGGCTTTTCAGTTGATTTCATAGTTTTCCATCATCCACTTCCTGAAGTTGGACACAGTTTTGACTTTATTTAAAAATCACCTAATGCCTGACTTTTTTTTTTTTTTTCATTTTCTTGTTTTAAAAAAAGATTTAAAATACTGCAGTGTTGACCAGAGACGATTGGGCTTTTTTTCCTGTGTTGATTCTGCGAAATGAGTATTGATTACAGGATCTTAAATTTAGCACAACTGTTTGACACTTTGAACATAACTTAATAACTTTAATAACATGACATACAGTTCGGTTTTTGATGGAGAATTTTGGGCATTCCTAGTATACATCATGAAAAGTTGACCCCCACCTGACACATAGCGGTATTACTCAGAGTAAATACCACAATGAGAAAGAAGAAACATTTAAAAGTGTAACATCTTTTTAAAACAGAAGCAGAACAATAGTGTAGAGCCTAAAGGTTTGGATGTATTAATATACGCACGCCAAAGTTTAAAGCTCTGTCAACGAACTCGACAACCACATGTCTGGTTACACAAAAACACATTATGCTCTGAGGATGTGTCCAGCTTGATAAAAGGAAGGCTAACAGCCCTCAGGAGTCCCGAGTCCAGTGAGGCTTTGTTTTGATGCCGTTATAACTCTGCTTCAAACATTTCTCCCATTTCAATCAATAAGCTGGAGGAAAACATGTGCTGGTCTCAGTAGCTAAACCTCCTGTAATCATAGGCCGCATTTTCTTAACTGCACAGCAAGAGCCCAGATAACTAGAGCGCATCACACGCTGCGTGAAACATTGATCGACTTCAAAGAACCTTCAGCACACTTACAGAGCCTGAGTTTGACACCAAAAGATGCACAACGTATTTATGTTTCTCCTTAGCTGTAACTGACCAACTATGAACCCTTATACTCCCTAACAACAACTCTCTCTCCTTACAGAACTCAGACTTTCTTCTCTCTTTGTCTGCGGTACATTGGGGTATTATCTCATCTCTAAACCAGTCATGCTCAGCTTTTATCAGCATGTTAGATATTTTTTTATTCATGTTATTCCACTGTATTTAACACATGGTGTCAATACATCTGACATGATTATTATGTGTATATGTTTTATTAAAGTTCAGGCTTCAGAAATTGAGTAACCTTTCACTTGGTTGGCTATTTTCAGAAAAGAACTGATGATGAGATGTGCTCTAAGCCTAAATGGAAATGACAGACTTTTGATTGTTGCCAAAAACAATCATAAAATTAAGAAAAAATACACTCTAAAAATAACCCTAGTCAGTTTGTTTTCAGCCTAACTCCAAGGTTTAAAAGAGACTAACTTTTTTCTGGGTTATTTTAACTCAAGAAAAAAAAAACATAAATTGGGTTCAAATGAAACCAATAAAATTAGTAGTACTCCAAAAAGTAACACAGAAATGTATACAAACATGAATAACCCAAGAATTGGGTTAAAGAAATAATAAAGTGTTTTAAAAGTGTAAAATACTAAAATGCTGATGCAAAGGTGAGACGGTAACATTTTCCAGTGTGGTAGAACCAGACATTCTCAGTCTCCTGAAGAAATAAGAAATCAGGCAGTGTCAACCAAACTAGTATACATGTCTCCTGTGTTTATGCTTCCAGTCATGTTTTCACAAACAAAACTGAAGCAAATTTACTGACTTTCCAGCAACAACCAGGCTGTTTGACCGCTATGGAATCTATCAACAGCACGTTCAGCATTTCCAACCATCTGGGTCTTGAATCTGCTGCTTTGAAAAGTCGGATCATTCGAATCCTCGCAATCTCAACTGTTTTGAAAGTTTGACTTTGAGAGCTCGTGTAATCTTTGAGTGGATAAGGTGTTAGCGAGAGGCCATCCTCTATTGAGTGTTATGTCTTGTTCGATGGCGATCTGAATGCAGAGCTGCACTTCTTTGTCTCTCTAAACAAACACGTTCTTGTTCTTCTTGATGTGAGTTCTTTCAGTATTGTCGGAGATATACTTTGAATACTGTCATGTAATACACATTGAAACTAATGGAAAATGTCCCCATTTGACTGGTTTCAACAAGCTCAGGAATCCAGTGACCACAGATCTTCTTCACATGCTTGGTTGCTTATGGGTGAGCAATGAAATGCTGTTTCCCTGCAGGCTGTACTTCAGCAGCTGCTGCTTCAGTCACATTACTCTAATGCTATATGTAACCCCTGAAGCTGGATGTATTTATTTCTGTCAGCAGATTTGGGGAACGTATCTATGTTTTGCTCTCACTGCCAGCTTGTGAGGGAGTGAAATAACCTTACTATAAATCCTTCAAAATAAGACCATTTTACAGAATAATTACATTTCTGTTTGGTTTTAGATTAAGCTAGCTCACATGACAGCATTACAAGTTAAAAAGGAGAGTTAGCAATCTCGTTAATACTATCTTAGCATGTGTTTGCTATTAAATCATGGGGGGACTTGCACGATGCAAGACCTGAATAACTAACCAGGTATTCGGCAAGAGCATGCAACACAAAACATGGGCCAGCCTTGTTTGCTAGAAAACGCATTATTCAGATAAAACGGAGAGAAAGTATGTCCCCCAGTTCCGTTTTTTTTCTAAAAAGGCTCATACATATTGCAAAAATTCCATATCAAAATATATTTAAAAACAAAAAAGAAACATGTCTGAGTAATTTATCTCAGAAGCAGTGATATTACTGAGTTTTTCTTATTCACAAGTTAACATCACTTTTGTTGGCAAATTAACATTAGCCACAGCTATGCTAATTTTGGCACAAATTAGATTTGTTTCAGTTGAAAAAAAACATGTCACAAACAACAAGGAGAAGATTAGGATGTAAATGTGGTTAATTTTAGTGACAGAAAACCTCAATGTTTTATATTAATAAGCAAATCTAATCCTTTTTCACAGCATTTGTGCTGCCTTTAGCTTTTGCTAATTTTAGTTTTAATGAGTGTTTAATACATTGACTGTTTATGAGAACTGGACCAAGTGAGTGTGATGTCACCCATAGAAAAGGAGTTACTTCCAGCTCAAACAGGATAAAGTCAATTCAGTCACATTTTTTTATGATACTGAGTCACCAGTGATTGGTCCGAGTCATCGTTTCTATGACAACCGCTCTTCCAATCAGGAGTGAGCGTGTTGGAAGTCTACACCCCATTTTTTGTGGAAAAATATGTTGATTTGAACTCTTCTTTTGATGTCTAAAAATAAAAACACTGTGTTTTTGAAGAATATGACAGCCAAATTATCAGAATAGTTCTTACTTCAAAAAATGATGGAAACGTCTAGTTCATAAAACTATCTTTAGCAACAGTAGTGTTTAATGCAATTGCTAGTAAACACGTTAACATTTCTGTCAGCGCTGGCCTCAGTGGAAACTTCAGAGCTTATTGTGTAATAGAGCCGCATTTCTAAGTTTTGAAAATGCTTTTGAGAACAATTAAAAGTGAACTATTTTAGATTAATGTATGCAAGAGTTCAAATCAAATAGTTTTATGTTTGATTTTTATTTTACCTCAAACTAAATGCATCCACGTCACAAAGCGGTAAAAGCAAAATATTATCTGAAAACATTTCAGCTCAAAACTTTTATCAAGTAACAACAAAATTATCTGAAACAAAATAACACTAACCCCTGAATTCACACTGGTCCGTCTGCGGTAAATCTCTGCTGCGTTGTGTGGGGAGTCTGTCTCACGACCATCAGTTCATTTACATTGTTTGTGTTGGATCTCTGGTCCGTCCCCCTGGCTCCCGGAGGAATGGCTTGTCCTGCCACCCCCGTGTCAAGTAGCTGTCCTGCTGTCTTTGCTTATCTAAAGCTTCAGCAATCTGGTCCTAGGTCCTTTCCTTCCTTACAGAGAACTTGTAAAACGCATGTTTTTTGTCATAAATTATGTTATGTTCTCTTACTGCCAAAATTAAACTCTCTTGACGTTGGTATTTTGTGCGGTGTTGACGTGCGTTATCGCGTGGGCACGTCACCTCAAATATAAAACAACATTTTATGAAGTTTTATTTTGAAAGTACAACAGAGGTTTTTTATTTTGAAACCCTGTTTTCTGTTTCTCTGGCTTTTTACCATCGACACTGACGCTTCAACGGACTCAAAATAGAAGCTTGCATTGTGATGTGGACAGACGGATGTCAGACACAGGCATGATGGAGGCGATGTCAACATTACGATTGATTAATGAACGTTTCTTTTTTTTTTTTTTTGTGTCAACGCAACGGAGACACACCGCAGACAGACCAATGGAAATCAGCCATAAGATGGCAGCTCTTCAACACTAGATTAGCTGCTAATTTTAAAGCCACAAACTGTAAAGAATTCAACACATGAAAGAAAAACATCATGAGAAACATCAGTGTGATTCTTTTAGGGGTTTTTTTAACTCGAGTTGGATTTGTACCATTAAAACCAGGAATTGTCTTTTTTCAGATCAAATTCCAAAGGATCAAGAGTCAGGGAGATTCATCCCCTGAAAGAAAAACACAAAAAGTGAGAAAAGCCCGTCCAATGACAGCTGAAGTGTTCTACACCAAAGAGGTGGATCTGTCAAGTACAACAAATGTAAAGAATAAAGGCAAACAGAAACGAGCCTAGAAGCCATCCGTCTCTGTGCTGTAACTGGACCTGTGATACTGTCAATATTTTTAGAGGCCTTGGAAATAAAAACAAAAAAAAATTTGAACCAAAGCAACAACTGTCTAGAAAAACATTTGGCTGCATTATATTTTTATATATCAAACCTCTGCGAGTGTGTGTTTGCACATGTACCTGTCATGAGGCGGGACACAAAGGTTTCAGTGAGCTGCAGGAAACCGTGATCAATGTACTGCAGGAAAGTGTTGTGAGGGAGGCAGCGGAGAGCAAACACTGCAAACAGGGTGTGATAGCCTGGAGAGGAAAAGAGAAAAAAAAAAAGAGCAGCAAATGTCATTTGTTTGTCTGGAAACAGTAAAAAAAAAAAAAAAAAAAAAAAAAAAAAAGGGGGTTTAAGAGGTTGCTGATCAAGGAAATGTGGAGTCAACAAACCTACTCTGAGTTTGCAGGATTTGTGTAAAGAACATGAAAGAATTTCTTGCCTTTTGATTTGCAAAAGCCGAATAGAATCCTGCTGACTTACATCTTCCATAGAATGTATCCCGCCAAGCAGTGAGGAGGCTTTTTTGCTACATTTTTGATTCTAAGCTATAATTCTTACAAATTCCAACAAGTTTGAGCAAACGTGTTCAAATCTTTGAAATATACTCTGTTTTTCCCAAACCTGTTGGTGCATTTACATGTTTTTAGACATATTTTGGTTAAAATAGTGAGTCTGTTAATAATAAAGAAGTAAATAAGAGTGGTTCTTGCTGAGATCATCTCAAGTGTGGTACCGGGAGGAAGGGGCAGGCAGAGGCCACGCGTGGCCTCCAGAATCCGACACATGAAATGAAACACGGACCACTCAGCCGGGCTGCCTCGCTGCATTCTGGAACAGAATGATATTTTTGAAGGGGGCGTGGAGTTTGTCTGAGCTTAATCTGACAGAAAAAGTACTTACAAGGACAAATCGCGGGAGTCAAGTTTGTATTTGGCCCAGGCGGACTCCAACATCTGACGGATGAGCTCCAACTAAAACACACCAGATTTACTTTAATGATTTTAATGGAATATTTAATGTTATATATCAAACATTTTTTACAGAAAACCACACATTTTCCGCTTTAAAATCCATTGTAAAAGCCTTTCTAGTGGTCTTTTAATTGCGATTATACTGTTTTTAGCCATTTTTAGGCTTTACCTCACACCAACATGCTTTTTTTCCAACTCCATTTTTTTGTTTGCTCCTGATTCACAAAGATTCGAACAAAGAAATACTCAGAAATGCAATTTTAGGCTTAATTATGCCAAATATGCCATGAGAACAGATCAAAAACACCAACCATCCATCAGAGTGGATGTTAAAAGAAGACTTTTACTTTGAAATAATCACTTCTGCAATGGAGTCCCCACGCTTCTCTTGAACATTTTTCCCATTTCCCCAAATCATTTCCACCCAAAACAGCAGAATTTGCACCATGATATAAGCAAACGTGTCAGCGTTCACGCCGCACACCGAGATGTGCGCTGGCGTTTTTTCCACGGACAGTCGCTGGGTCAGTTCCTGAACAATAACAGGAAGATGAGCTGCCTGCTCCACATCCTGTGCAGCAGTGGGGAACCTGCAGAGAACAGCAGCAGCAGAATCCCCCTTTGACCTCAAGGCAGCAAATTCAATTAGTTTCATTTGCGTAACAGCAATCTGAAAAAAATCCCTTTTTGTCTTTTTTTTTCTTCAGGCTACTGACAAGCGGTCAAACATACTAACAGTAAAGTCGCTGAAATTGTTTTGCATACCCTAAAAGTTTTAGTTTTTCATTGCAAGTATGAAGCTAAAATACCAAAAATTATAGTTGGATTGTATTCTTTTCCACTAAATTTTAAGACTGTAGCGATTCTTTACAAAGAGAAAAACTAAAGCTTCTACTTTTTTCTACTGTTATTTAACAAACAAAATATGTCTTTCACTTGAGGATACTAGGCCATAAAAATGTTAAATGTCATTTTTTATATATATTTTGGATCCATTTACGGTTAGTTAGTTTGCTTTTTGCAAGAATTTAGGGTTTTGCTTTTGCATTTCTGCACTTTTTTCACATAAAATATTATTTACATTAAAACAAATCTGCTTTTGGCACAGCTCTTTGCTACTCATTCACTGTAATTTGTGCTAAATTTAAGTTAGTACATAAATTCCCAATTACTGACAATATCTGCCAGAATTTCCTTTTTTGTAGTTGTGGATAAAACATGAAATATATCTGGGAAAATTTAATTTAAATATGACTTCCATCTACAATTCCTTTGTTTCAGGGTTCTGGTATTTTATTACCATTTCATACCTTAAGTTAGGGGCCTGAATATCTACTGTGGATCATAAAAACAGGAGAAAAGCATTGTTTATAAGAAATAATATGTTGAGAAAAAAAATATTCTAAAGGTAGTTTATAATTCAGATAAAAGTAAAGTAGTCACTATTTTTCTCTTTTGAAGAAAAACTGTAATCATTTTAAAAAACAACCACCTAATAAAAAAACTAGATAACCTAACATGATATTTACATTACAAATAAATTATTAAATTGTTAAAAACATGGCATTCCATTAAATTTAACAAACTATTATTTAACGTTTATATTATCCATTCATTCATCTTCCTCCGCTCATTGCGGGACCCGGTTCCGGATGGGCCCACCCAGAGAGGGAGAACTATCCTTTTCTGTTCAAGAACCTCGGCCTTACACTTAGTGGTGCTGACCCTCATCCCAGCCGCTTCACACTCAGCTGCAGACTGTCCCCATGCATGCTGGAGGTCCTGGCTCGATGAAGCCAACAGGACAACATCATCAGCAAAGAGCAGAGAGGAAATCCTGCGGTCCCCAAACCAGACTCCCCCAGACCCTGGCTGCGCCTAGAAATTCTGTCTTAGAGACTATGAACAGAACTGGTGCTAAAGGGCAGCCCTGCCAGAGTCCAACATGCACCAGGAACAGCTCTGACTTACTGCCGGCTTTGCGGACCAATCTCCTGCTTGGTCATACAGAGACTGGACAGCCCTCAGCAAGGCTCCCAGGACCCCATTCGCCCAGAGCACCCTCCACAGGACATTTTGGGGGATGCGGTCGAACGCCTTCTCAAAATCCACAAAACACATATGGACTGGATGAGCGAACCCCCACGAACGATTCAGCACCTTAAAGAGGATGTAGAGTTGGTCTACAGTTCTATCAAGGACCTCATCCTCTGCTTCCTCAAGAGAAGGCGAGTCAGCAGGATTGAGGAGATCCTCAAAGTATTCCTTCTACCGCCTAACAATGTCCCCAGTCGAGGTCAGCAGCTCCCCACCTGCACTGAAACTCCCAAAAGCAAAGTTCCATGACCGGGGTTTGGACCGCAAACCCCGGACCACGGTTTGGCGCCGCATTCGACAGTCATCTAAACCACACTGCACCTGCCCCTTCTGAGCTCTCCTGCAGGTTGTAGAGAGTGATCCCACATCGTTTCTTTGGGCTGGACCCACCAGGGCCTGTGGCAGGAGCCCTGGTCATCAGGCGCTCGCCTGTGAGCCCCAAACCCGGGCCTGGCTCCAGGGTGTAAATGTATATTATAGATAATAATGTTTAGTTAATAATTCATAATAAATATTAATTTTTAAAAAATTAATATTTTAAATGTGTAAATTATTTACAGTACAAATAAAACCCAATTACTTTGCTGATGTAACATTGTAAGATGCAAACACAGATTGTAAAATGTTGTGCCTGAAATGTAAAAAAAAAAAAAAAAAATTTAAACAAGTAAACACATGATGAAACTCAACAGATTCCCTGCAATCTTTATGCAGCTTTCCCCCAAAGCACAAATCTGAACTCAGCAATTTGTCTTAATGAGCCCATAATGAGTAAACAGCGTGAATTTCCTACTAACAAACCTGCAGTGACCATAGGGACAACACAACTTCCTGTTTAAAAAACATAAATTAAATAGATTTTAGTTCCAAGAAATGCTTATAAAATCAAAAAATCAAGAGTTATCCAGCTAATTTTAGCCTTTTTTCATTCAAAAAATGAATGTGTAACAGTTATTTGAATCAGTGAGGCAAGAGGTAAATATCTTTGACAATGTGGAGTGGAGTTGTAATCCATCATCGCAGAACTTTGTTAGCTTTTAAAAGCTGTAATCTATTTCATCCCTGACTTCTCCCCTGTGTGGATGAAACCATTAGTCTCAATAAGAGCCAGAGGAAGAAGGAGATGCTCTTTATTTGTAGACGGGAGAAGCGTCTTCTGGATCTTTACAGCGTGAGCCAGCTCAATGCCAAGGCTGAACTTTTGTTGCATCTAAAGAGGTTTTACAGATTGTTTACAGACTGCTTTTGAATGTGAAAGTAGACTGATCTCATCTGTTGAAATGTTTCAAAATAAAAGGCTTTATTCCATTGAGTGAAGGAGCTCTGTAAGTTAGAAAGGCCTTCATTAAACCTTAGTCCTGTATGGATGCCGTGGGTTTTTGGGTTGTCCGGGCCCGTGGAGGGACTTGAACAGAAGGGGGTGAGTCCCAAAGGGAGCGCAGGTGTGTCTTGCAGGTTCCATGAGGCTTGTACAGCCACGTCACAGGACGTCATGAAAATGGAACGTTAGATTAGATTAGAAATTGTTTATTTCAAGCAATCAAAGCAAGAATGATCCACATGCAATACAATCAACTGATATTTGGACCACCTCAACATTTCGCAGCAAGCCTCTTCCAACTGTGAGTATATGAGCTAATACCGGGCAGCACCAGTGAACACCATTTGCTAAAAGTGCATTCGCTCCTCAATGACCATATGTAAATAGTGCAATTACAAGATGTGCATGTGATATGTAAGTGCCTGTAGGATGTGCACATAAACTACATTCTGTCAAATTTCCATTATTTCTAACAGTCAGGATGCACAAAAGGAGCGTGCGCTTATCACATGAACAGCTAATGGGGCCCTAGCACAGTGCGCAGGGTTTGGGGAGGTTGACAAAAAAAAAAAATCCCAACAACACACCTGCGTCTCACCTACTACACCCTTACTGACCCTAGCAAGTCTTCGCTACAACCGGTCGTCCACAGCATGCCCTTGAAAGAAAACACGCATCACTGTTTTCACTCTACGCTTACACAGCGTGGTCTGCGATCTTGGTATTTTGTGCGGACCACCTGTGTGCCCAGTATAAATTTGCCCATTTTTCGCCCGCAGACAGCCCATATCCACCCAAGGCCTTAGTCACACGTTGTGACTAAGGCCTTGGGTGGTGAAAAAAGCAGCAGTGTGCTCTCCTTTGTAAGACATTGCAAAAATGTAACTAAATGCAATACGCCTGAATTTGTGCAGGAACTCTGGAGTCGGTCGGCTGCACTTAAAATAAAGCAACCCCTAACACAGATTCTCTTGGGCCCGTATGTTTAAAATAGGTCTGTCTCTCTCAGAGTTCCACTCAGATGAATAAATCCAATAATCACCTTGCGTGTGTGCGCTGGAGCAAAGCCGAAGCCATTACAGCTGCTCCTATTTCCACCTCTTTCAGAGTCTGAAGTCTGAAGGTGCAGGTTAAGACTGCAGCAGCATTGACCGATCCCACTGCGAGCACGGAGGCTTTCTTTGATCATTTTAACTCTGGCATTTGCAAGTCCTCAAATGCAGCGCCGGCTTTTTCTTCAACTCCAGCCCTGCCCTTGGCCTGATTCAAAACGGTTTGGTTGGTTTATTCTTGTGTCTGCTTTCAAGGCCTCCGAACAGAGCGGGTATCAAACTCTACGTATAACAGAGCAGTACGCAGGTCCCAACTGTGTACAAACAATTGACCTGATGTTTAAAAAATGAATCTTATAAATATTTTAAATCAAAATGTCAAGACAAACTCCTAAATATTTATAAAAACTAAATAATGAACCTATTTATTTAAAATAATTATTACAAATGACAGCTATTAGTTTGACGATGAAGAGATTTGAATATTTTATGTGATTCTGTTGTAGTGTTTTTTTTATGTTTAGCACCAAAATAAGATAAAATGCTTTTTTGTTTTCTTATTGAAATAGGAAATACTATCAACTTTTTAGACTAACTACAGACTTTCAGAAAAGGGCTTAAAATTGTGAGCAGCAGTTCTGGACTGCAAATGCCAAATTGTTTTCTTTTTTCCTTGAGTGATAATTTTGCATATACAAGAACTCAAGAACTCGCCAAAATTTGCGTGCACCTGGTACTTGATGAGAATAAATTTTGGGCAAGCTGAAAAAAATCTCCCCCAAAAATGAAACCAAAAAAGGAATTGGGCCCAAATCTCTTATGGGGGTCGAAAAAAAACTTTTTGCAGTCCACTGATGAAATTAAGATACACAACCTAATCCAAGGTTGAATTTCAAAATCTAAAGGAAGTTTGAAACTATTATGGGCGCCTTGGCTGTCGTTTTGTGACAAAGTGTGAAATTTGGCAATATTCACAAAATGTCACGCATACGCCACAAGGAAGTCTACAACCACAACTAAAGCTTTATTGACCTTTGACCTCGGGATGAAACCACCATCTTTAGTTTCAAAATAAATCCCTTTTAGTAGTTTTTACAACCCTCTTAAGGAGCCTCCTAACTCCCAGAGGATCATTGGGAAGCTACTTAGGAAAAAATGTTGGACTTAGAAGATTTTGAACTGCATTAGTGTGGCAATCTTGCAAAAGCACCGTTGTTGTTCACACATTTTTAAAGAGAATATTGTGAAAAATTAAGACAGGAATCGTTGGCTCAAGCTGAACGAAACTATATGATATATGATAGGAACATATAAGGAATGTGGGCGTGGTCAACAAAAAACCTCAGTTGCCAAGGAAATCCAAAAGTTGACTTTTGCTGATTCTTCTAAAAATGACAATAACCTGTTCATCACTCGCAGGCAACCAAAACATGAAATGGTTGCTATGGAGATGAAGCCAAAAGAAAAGCCACCATTGAAAAAGTGTTTATTTTACAACACCATGCTCGGAGCTTTCATTCTTGTTTGCTTTTTATCGGACGTGAACTCTGATGCATGAAAGCCCCCAAAAAATTTATTCAAATGCAAAAACCTTTATCTCTTTCTAAAGTGTCAAACTCCTTTTCTTAAGAGTAAAATTCGGTGAATATTTTTTTCAGGAAGGAAATTACACCAAAACAAAGAATTCCAAATGTCTTGTACAAAGTATACTCACGCAGTATACTAACCAGTTTGGCTACGTAATTGACAACCAGCGAGTCAATCTTCTTCTTCCCCAATCGAGGCAGGTGTCTGTTGATGTGCTCCCGAAGTTTGTCAACCGTCTACGAAGGCGAAACATGAAGTCATTATTTTTTTCCCCAGAATGTTTGAGTGTTTTGTGCACTTTAAGCAAATTCTGGCAGAGAAGTCAGCAGGGTGAGGTTAAGTTTGCATAAATCTTCGCCAAGACGACAATATTTTGAAAGTTGTGTGTCAATGTGTGTGTGTGTGGGGGGGGGGATGTGGATGATGTGAGAAGAAGAAGTGCGGGAGGAAAGAAAGTGACAGAGACCTCAGTCATTCCAAGAATAACTTATAGACTGCAAGCGTCTGTGTTGAACTCCATTAAATCTTCCTTTTTAAAAAGTGTGCCGGGGGGCTGGAGATATGAAATTGTCCATCAAACTGCATGCAGCACTAAAAAAGGAGACACCCCACCCCACCCCACCCCACCCAAAACAAAAAAAAGAAAAGAAAATCCCTGTTTTGAAAAAAGTGTTGAGTCATCTCAAGCGTAACAGGAACTTCACTTTAACAGATGACTAAGGAGGGAAATAATCTGATGTCAGCATTTCGCTCTGGACTTTTAGTGGTCCATACATCAACCTGCGTTAAAGGAGAAGTTCACAAGCAGCAGCTGTTAAACTGTTGTATATCAAACCATGCTTGGCACCTCAATTGTGCAATTGTAGAGGTAATTGCTTTACAAATAAAAGCACTTTTTCCTGAATGTGTCTCCACGTCATTTAATCTTTAATGAAGGGAGAAGAAATAAAGCAGCAGGTTGGTTTCCCTAAAGCTTTAAGTTTGCTTTTGTCTTTCTGGGACGTAAAAATCCAAACTTTAGATTTTAGTGCAGCTTTTATTATCCAGCTTGTCAAATTAAGTTTTAAGAGAGTATCCAGACTGGAACAGTCCGTTTGTCCAGATCAAGACCTCAACCCTGGGTGATGGTCTGTATCCAAACTGCCGTCAACCAAAGATTTCTGTTCCACGCCAAAGCTTGGAAACAAAACCATGTGACTAAAGATCACTTCAGTCATTGGCCAGGAATTACAAGGCCTGGGGCAAAGCAATGAGAGAAAGATGTGTTTACATCCCATAATGCTCGGCTACAGTGGCCATTTTTGGTTCAGTGGTTCTGAACCTATTCAGACTGAGGAAAGACAGACCGAACTGAAGCTCATTCTGATTGCGGATTAATTATTAAGTGGAAGAACATGTGCTTCTCTCCCCACAATAAAACCTTTTTTTACCATTTAAATGTTACAAGCTGGGTTTGATGAAGCAAAAGGGTGAAAAACAAACACAAGTCTGATTTAAAAATAATGAAAAATTGATTAAAGACCCACTCCGATAAAAATAGTGTTTTCTGTGTTTTTAACATGTTCTTTCGTCATGCTTATTTTTTTGATGATGGAGTAAATAAATAAAAAGTAAGGATAAAGAAAGGATAAATAAAAGTAAGCTCAAAATTGAACGTCTCTGTATTTCTTTATTGAAATTGTTATGAATCAGGAGTAGATTAAATAAGGTCGAGCTTTCAGCAACAGGGAGGGGAAAAGGGGGCGGGGTTGCTCCGCACCAATGGAATTTCTAATAAACTCCTGCCGCTCTGCAGAAACTATGTCTCAGAAAACAACTTTTTTGGATTTTGGAAAAAAACGGCATAATCATAATTAAAAGACCACTAGGAACACTTTGAAAAAAGATCAAAAGATGATCGGTGTGAGATTTAATATTAATAATAAAGGAAAAGTGGAGAAACTCTTAATCTCTCCATTCTCTAATGAATGCAAAAAAAATGAGAGTTGTATTTCCTCTAAAATGCTCATGGATGCAGAAATCTGTAAAAGTAGAACCCACTACTTCACATGAACATCATCACACCTTTCATCCAGCTGCTCTTCTCTTTTCAGGGTTTCTAAAAGACGCTCCAGCAGAAATCTATCGGGGAATCCTTAATATAAGATAAGATTTCCACTGATATGACATTAAAAAATAAATCACTTGAGAAAATTGGTACTTTTCCCAACATTCATTCATTTTCCAATCCGCTTTATCCCTTTCGGGGTCACGGGGTTGCCGGAGCCTAACCCGGCTACTCATGGGCGAAGGCAGGGTACACCCCTGGACTGGTCGCCAGTCTGTCGCAGGGGCCACAATCACACACACTCACATTCACACCTAGGGACAATTTACAGTGACCAATGAACCTATGAAGCATGTTTTTGGACGGTGGGAGGAAGCCGGAGTACCCGGAGAAAACCCACGCATGCACGGGGAGAACATGCAAACTCCACACAGAAAGGTCCCCCAGCCAGGACTTGAACCGGGAACCTTCTTGCTGTGAGGCAGGAGCGCTAACCACTGCGCCACCGTGCAGCCCACTTTTCCCAACATGTAGGTCATAAATGTTCAACCAGACATTCAAATCTTGTCATATCTTAATGATAATTACAGGAACAAAAAGATTTTCTATTTCTAACACCAAAAGAATCCGTTTTTACTTAAGATACACAGATAAGGCTTACTCATAAATAAAGGGTGTTTTCCAGCACTTTTCAGCATGAAAGGCAGTACTTTAGCTGTCATCTGTGCCTCCGCAGCGGGTATTTTTTTCATTTTATACTGTCATACTGTGGCAGCTTTCTGCTTATTTGCATGCAAAGGCTCCCATGATATGAGAATTTCCCATTTCTGACATATATTCAAAGGAAAAGTGTCTGATTCATCTTTCCACATTGCTAAGGATTGATGTGAGTGCAGGAAAAAGAAAGTCGTTCTATTTTGACACATTTCTGAAAGAAATCTTGAGTTTTTTTTTAAACCTTTTCCTTACATTTTGAGGCAAGTTAATTGCTTCTAAATGAGACAAAATTAATTAATGGTGAGCGTCTTGCAGCAGGTTCTCTCACCAGGCCTATGAGCAACCTCTGCTGATGGTCATCCTCCTGAAACAGTGGCACCAGCTTCTTCTCTATAAAACAAGAACATAAAAAAATGTTTGAGGCTGTGAAATCAACAGGAGGCCATATAATTGTCACTGCATTGACATCACAAAGCTACTCATTGGTAAATGCTTAGACGATAAACATCTTCTGACTTGTTTACTGCTTTAATTCAGCAAAAAAAAAAAAAAGGGAAGTGTGGCAAAAACCCTGCTGTGCAACTCTTGACATTTATGTCGGTCCAGAACGCGGTGAACTCCTTAGCTTCTGTACCAGATGCTGCTTTTTGACGTTTAAATATGAAGACTAACTTCCAGAGAAGTTCTTCCTGTCAGCAGCTTCAAGTCATAAACCTTTACAGACAGCAAGACGCCGTTGCGAGATGCACGAGTCCCACGGCACTCAAGACAACTCATCCGTCTACCCAATGTGTTTTTCTAAATCTGCGCTGACAGCAGCTCTGTGGATTTGGAGCGAGAGTCGGCCGAGTTAAAGACGTTTAGTTTGATGTTGAGCGTGACGAGGAAGCGGCGGGATTAGAGAAGTGCGAGCAGGTTGAACCCATCTGTGAATGAAGGATGCTGGGGTTCACCGGGAGAGGGCTGCTGATTGTGCAAGTGAATAAAAAACAAAAAAGGGAGATGAAAGCAGCGATGGGCTTCAGCTTCAGCAACTAAATGAGCAAGATGATGGTTTTTACAAACCAACCATAGTGCTAAATTGACAATTTATATGAATGATAAGCGTATAAAAAAGGTTATGTGAGGAGAAAAAAAGACCCTGAAATCTGGGATTTGTAGTTACGCAAACTATGAAGCCTGTTTTGAAAGTTTAATAAAAAAAAAAAAAAAACTTTTGTTAAAATAAATAATGAAATGTAATTAAAATAAAGAAACATAATGTAAAAAAAAAACAAATTCAAGCTATGATTGTATATTTCTAAGTGTTTTTTAAATCTAAAGCTGTGTTCACATGAACTCATATGGAGGGTTGGCAGGGTTGCCCCAGGTTTTTGGGTTGTCCAGGCCCGTGGAAGGTCGTGGAAGGATACAACAGTGTCTTGTGGTTCCTTTGTGGCTCGTAAAACCCACCTTCAGGGAAGTTGTGAATTGGAATACACCATTGTCGTGCGTGTGGTCAATATATAATGAAGTACTTGTAAGGATAGTGTAAGTTACAAGAACTTACGACATACTTCACACTCTAGTCAATAATAATTTCATAGTTAATTCATCCATACAGGGGCTCTGTCAGGAATCGGTCCCCAGTCTCTCCCTCTGCCCCACAGTTTTATCTGGATAGCTACACTATTCATACATGTAGTTGTTTATTTAAACATGTGGTTGTTGTTTAAACAGTAGAACCACATACTCTACATAATCTACAAAAAGCAAGCAGCTTAAAAAATCAATTGTTGGAGCAATTATTATTAAATGGAATACAAGATCACTGATCTCCCTCCACCTGGGGCTCCATGCAAAATCTCTACGGATGGAGAATAAATTATCTAAAAAAACACAGCCCAGAACTAGTGGAATGGGTCAATGACCTAAAGGTTTTAAATCAATTGCTCGTTTAGCAGTGATTTTACAGCTTTTTTTATTTGATTCCTTTTCATTTCTGTGCAGAACTTTGGAAACATTTTGTTGAAACACATCCTTAAAAACGCCTTCTAAATTGAAATGCATGTTCCACCTTATTTAAGAGTCAAGAAATAGTGTTTTATGAGTTGATGATTTACTAAGAATGAGTGTGTGAAATCACATCTGGGGATTAGCTAAGGTTAGATTGGGTCCTCCTGCTCTGATGTCATGACAGAAACATTTGGATGAGGGACGGCAGAGGAAAGCACCAAACTCTTTGCTGTTATGTAATTCTTCAGTATTTGTCCGCCCTTTCTCCGTAAACTCTCCTTTACAGATAAATTCTGCTGGTTTCATTTAACGGATTCTATACAGTCCAGATGAAAAGCGCCTCATCAAAGGAAAGCACAGACTCAATTTTATGTCACACATTAGTGTGTGCTGCATCCCTGAATACAGTTTTTTAAAGAGTGAGGGTGTTTGTGTGTGTATTTGTGTGTTAAAGTCATCTTACCGAGACACCAGGTGTCCACCATAGAAAGAACTCTAAGAAACAAAAAGAAACGTGTGACAAAAAATCATCACTACAGCATAACAACATAAAGTATTAATGTTAAGCTTTGGGCAGAAGTCATTTAATGCATTGTGGCTGAAAAGATCAGTTATCTCAAGCAGGTCTGAAATTCTGCATTTGGCCTTTAAAGCGTGAGTTTATCAAACTATGTCGTTGTAATGTCATTTTTGTACACAAGTGTCAATTTTACTTGAAAGGAAACATACAGTGTTTTTGTTTGTATGACAGCTGATTGACTGGAATTAACACAAAAACCACAGAAACATTTCTTGAAAAACTTTTTTTAAATTGATAAAGGGAAGGAAAAAGTACAGAGGAAAGTTTAAATAACAGTTTGTGTTTTAAAGACCCACTCCGATGAAAATTGTGCTTTTTTAAGCATTTTTCCAATAAGGGAGGACATATAGTGTATAATAATATTTAAGATTAAAATTGGATTTTGGAGTTGTGAGGGGCTGTAAGCTAGCGGGAGAAAATATAAACAAAGGGATGATGGGATATCAGTGGAGACTTATTTACACGCCAACAGTCCCGCCCACAACTCAGACATATTGATATTACCTAAAAACAGCACAACCATGATTAAAAGACCACTGGGAATGCTTTAAAATCAATCCAAAAAATGACTGCAGTGGGACTTTAAAGAACTTAAAATCAATTTTTTAGTTTGTAATGTTTTTATGTTTAACAAAACATCTGTTTCATCCAAGATTTTTTTTCAGTTTGTTTTTATTCAGTTATGCTGCCAAGGGTATTTTTCTGTTTCTGTACATCATTACCTTTTTTTATTTTGCACCAAAAAAGCTACAACAGGTTGAAAAATGTAAACTGATGAGCAAATTACAGATTTTAAATGAGCAACAGCCATATTTACCCAATGTTTTCGAGTGCAAGTCGTGGTTTTTAGCATAGTTTGGCCAAGGGTGTTACTTATACTCCAGAGCAACTTACAGTTCGAAAAATATAGTAACTGAAAACTCTAAACTAAACTGAAATAAATATTTTTTTCTGGAAAAAAATAAAACATTTTTTTAAAACAAAAGCTACATTTTTTTATTCTAACATCAAAAGTTTGTATTCTTAGCATAACAACTATTTTTTTTCTTTAGGTAAATACAACTTTTTCAAAATGAGTATAATGTTGGTCACTTTTGTGTAAACTCTAAGCTTTATTTCAAAATCACTGTTAAACAATGTAATCAAACGTTTGCATTTCTTTTGTAGATATATAAAATTGCACTTTAATAAACTGGAATAAAAAACTACTTTAAAGTTTTTTGTCTTCCTAAAGGCCTTTAGTTAGGAATTTTTTGCAACTTAAAAAAACAGTTATTTCAGGTTTTTTTATGTAGCAGGAAAGAGAAAAAAAATGTCTGTAAGATCAAAAAAGAGGAAAAACAAGCAAATCAATGTTTCATTCAAAAAAGATAGCTTTTCAAAAGAAAAGTTGATAGTAAAGAGAAAACAATAGTGTTGTTGAGGCTTAAAAATGTAACATTACAGCTCCTCGTTTGAGAGAAATATGTAATTTTCGTGAGTCGGTTTCTGGAGTGTGAGTGCACATTTCATCATAAAACTCAGGTGGGAGGCAGACCTACTTCTTTGCATTCTCCTCCATGTGAGTCATGTGACTGGAGGGTTTTTTCTCAGATTTCTGCATAAGAAAAAAAAAAACACAACCATGGGAGGCCTGAACACATGTTCATTGTTTTTAAGCTGAAAGGAGACCCGTAAAAAAGACACCTTATCTGTCAGGACATTAGCAAGGATCTCTAGTGTAGAAAATGACATCTGAGGGGTGGAAAAAAAACACAATCTCACCAGTTTATCGCAGTCGGCCTGAATGTGGGAGGTTCTGTATCTGGAGTTGATCAGAGCATCTAGACTTTTAGTCCTTTCCGTGTTGTACTGCAGCTCTGACCAGAAACTAGGGAGGCCTCTGGCCTACATCACAGTTTGCATAAAAAAATGAAGAAAAAGAATCAAACATTTTCTTTCAATATAAAAAAGCTCTTAACTCCAGCTGTGACCTTACCTTCCCTTTAAAAACAGGTTCACCATGGAATCCATTGGTGCAACAAACACCAGGAACCTCCAACAGACAACCTGGGACTTCCTAAAATGTACATACATTCAAATAAATGCACAAAGAAGCCAGTTTCTACCCAACATTACAGTCCTAAAGACCCACTCCAATGAAAATCGTGTTTTTCACGTGTTCTTGTAGATTTATTTTTAAAAATCAGGACATGTATAAAATAAATCAAGATTAAAACTGAGTTTCTGAATAAATTTGTATTCAAATCACACTGGATCAGGAGCAAATGAAAACCAGAGGTTTGGAAAAGTTTGGGGAAATGAATCAGCAACTGCGGTGGGCAGGCCAAAGTCTCCTTTCTGCTCTACAATTCAGAAGCATCCACTTACAGACAAATTGATCCACTAACGCCTTTGCTTTCCTCATCTGAGCTGCCATCTGACTGAAAACTGTAAGACTGGATAGCACTGATAGATATACATTTTGTTTTTGCTAGGCCAATGTTGCTTGAGCTTGTGGGGTGCTATAAGCAACTGGGGGAGAGAGTGCAAACAAAAGGCTGATAGGAAATTTGCAGAGGAAACCTACCCAGAGGTTTCTAATGAGCTCTGCAGAAAATAAGTCTGTGACTCAGGCATTTTCATTTTGTAAAAACTGCATAATCATAATTAAAAGACCACTGGGAACATGTTTACAATAGATAAAAATACAGTTAGAGTGGGACATTAAATAGATGTGTGTTTAATGTACCTTATTTTCAAATATAGAAGAGTAAGGCAAGACTTTATCCAAGCCAAGATACCTGTCATAACCTATTCTGTACCAAGAAGCTGTGGAGGAAAAGACAAAAATAGAGGTTTTCCATCAATGTGCATGCAGTTTCTATCTGGACAAATTAGCCGACGCCTCATTGAGATTTAATTAGCACATAAGGTCTAAAATTTCCTTGATTCATATGAAAAGCTGCTATTTCAAAGCAAATTAAATGCAAATGTATTCCATCTTCAACTCCATTATTAACTAAAATAATTTACTCTTTTTTTGTTCACCAGAAACACTTCTGCGAGGTCTCTAGAAAACTTTTTTAATTACACAGATCTGTGTGGGATCACTGGTCTGAAAGCAGTTTAAAAGCTTAACAGAGTTGAAAAAGACTTGAATTTGGTTTTGGCAATCCAAACACACAAAAGTCAAAAAAGCAGCAAAACTCTAAAAATAAGTAGTGATGCTCTGGAGGCCAGTGTCCTTTTACTGTGAGATGCTACTGACCTAAAATGACCTCCTGGATCAGATCAAAGGATTCAGTTGTGTTCACGTTATCACACACCCAAGACATAATCTAGAAGCACAACAGAAACACACAAGATTCAGTTTTTCAGATCATAGATTTTCATAAACGGTCAACGACGCAAAAGAAAGTTATATCTATTCCTGCCTGTATACAGCAGAGAGTCAACAGCAGGTTAGTGAAGGTTGGCCTGAAACCTTGAGAAATCAATAGTCTTGCAGCAAACACTGCAGCTGCACTTTCCTGTCTTTTTTGGTTCTGGTAGGTTAGCTTGTTTTATCTAAACCTACCAAGTAGTTTCTAACTTTAATTGATCTATTTAGCAAATACTTTGGTGGCCCAAGACATAGCCGCTAGATATTGTAGTCTAAACTCCAAAATAAAAAGCTATAGTGTAGCCCAGGGGTGTCAGAACCCAGGCCTTGAGGGCCGGTGTCCAACATGTCTTCCAACCAACCGGCCGTTGAAGCTCCTTATTAGCGAAACACATCTGATCCAGGTAATCAACAGCAGATAAGGCAGGATTTCTGGAAAACCAGCAGGAGGCCAGCCCTCGAGGCCTGGAGTTTGACACAAAGTTATTATCTTTTCAGTGGAATTAGGCAGCAACTCTAAACTTAAGTCAGACGCAGTTTATCAAGTGACAGCTTAGGGGCTGCTTTGTCATAAAGTCAGCCCCCGTTCACTTCCATTTTGCAAAATAATTTTGTGCATTTTTTTTTTCTAAAAATCTGACCGCTATATGGTTTGCTGATGAGGTTTGGTCCTGAATGATGATATTCAAACCTCACACCTTTAGGAGTCCGGTACGGTAAAACTCGAGCTTCTTGGTCACACCTATTTGTTTAATTTAATAAAGATCAAACAAAGGTCAAATCTATTGATGTGGCAATGATTAGAAGCCAAAATAAATAAATCAAGTTACAAGTTGTAGCTGAACCTTTTCTCATATAGCATAACCTCCCTTCAACCTCGACTAAAATCAAAAATCTTAAAGTTAAATGATCATTTTAGGAACAAAAAATTCTTGGAGCACATTTAGGGTGTTTCCACATGGGGTTTGGTCTGCAACATAGTTTTCTTACTCTGTAAGTTCTTGTTGGTGTGAGTCAAACAAGTGAACACTGGTCCATCCTAAATGCAAAAGTTTTGGTTTTCTTTCAAGTGAATGCTAGTGCGGTTTAGTACAGTGTGAATGCCCACAGCAGACCCAAGAGCAGAAGGAGATCAAGTGGAGTAAGTGAAGTGAGTTTTTCAGTTGTGTATGAGCATGGAGTAGGGAAAAACTATCAAAACCAAAGCGCTACGGTGGTCTCTTGCAGTTTACCTTTCGCGGTCTCAACATTTTGCGGATTTTTTTTTATACTGCTTGCTTTTTTTTCACAGGGCATTGTGTTCTGCATCCTAATTGGCTGTAGAGCATTGTCAAGCGATCGATCAGTATCTCCTGTAATTAATGCATTCAGCCTTCCGAATCTACATAAAATAATGAATCGCTATAGCATATCTTTGTTTTCATGCTAATAACTGTGTGCATTTTGCCACAAAGGTCTGAATTTTGAGAGTTTAATTTAAAAAAATATAAATAATTTGTCATAAAGACAACTACTTAGCAGATTTCACCTATCGCTGATAATTCTTTAGAATGTAAACCCACAGTCAAAATACAACTGCCACCACGCGATGGGGAGGCATCAGCAGAATTTTGAGATTACCTGCTGCCACCCGATTTATTTTTAAACCATTGGCGCGGTCAAGAATGTAGTTGGTGGCAGTCGAGTGGGCGTCGAGCGAGCAAAATGATCTGCTTTTTATATACCCCCGGGCTACCTGGCAGCTTATGGCCGGTATCACTTGATATGGATGCCGGAGACATTACACATGGTCACTAATGTTAACAGACAAACTAATTTCCCTTCATTTGAATTTTGATATTTGTCCACTTATTACAGCATCACATTCATCCTCTCAAAGTTGTGTTCTTCCTACCAGCTGTTTGCTGCCATCTCAAAGTGCACGTTCACAGAACTGCAGGAAGAGTACCAACATTTGCTAATTATTCACCCTTTTTTATACCCTTGTCTCTGGAGGATGAGTCTGAGTTTGAATATACATGTTGCCCCTCTGTTTTTTCCTTATACCATGCATGGCCTGTGTGATTGCAAGGAGTGTGTTTTGATCTAGTGTGGGTTTTTTTGGAAAACTACCCAACTACAATCAGTTAATTACTTTCTTCAACACTTAAAGTATTGTCTCAAATGACTCTGCATTGTTCATACAAATGAGTGTTCTATAAGGATGCAGACTTTAGCTTAGAGGTCAATATCTTTGCCGCGCATTAATCTGTCTCCAGCTGCACCTTCAGCTCCAGTTTTGGGTCGTTTCCCATGTAAACCAGCAGGCAGTGGAGGGCAGCCAGGCGTTGAGGGTCAGCCGCACTGCCAGGCCACCTAGGACAAGGAAGGAAAACAACCAATCTAGCTTTAAAAAGTAGACAGAATAGGGCATTCAAGAGACAGCTCTCAATGAAATTCTGGATTTTAAAGCATTAATATAGCTGGAAATGTTGGTTCATTGTGAATCTGGTGGTGTCAAGCTATTATTGTCTCTGCAGATGCTGGCACATAAAAATAACTCATGTCATATTGCTCCTGCATGAACATCATGTAGATATTTCCTCAAGACTCTCACCTGGAACATGTGTCTGATCGCAAAGTCTGCAGCAGGAAGTCAGAGCTCAGCTCGACAGCGTTGATCTTCCCACTGAGGAGCTCCAGCAGACAGGTAGGCCGTCCCTCTGCATGCAGCACTGAGATGTCAGCTGACTGACACTGCAGCCCTGAGTTCACATCATGACCTTCAAGTGGAGGACAAGGAGAAAGCTGGGTTGCTTTGTATAGTGATCCATCTGCACATCTTTTCTCTTCGTAAACATGCAGACATTACAGCTGATTTTAAACAGGTAGATGAAAATAGTGTTTTACCGGAGAAAAAGAGGGAATAGCAGAGCATCTCCTGTTGCCGGGTGTTGATGCAGTGGAGAAATTGTCCCTGCAGATACACCAGGACGTAGTAACCTACGCACCAGCACATTATAAACACTGTCAGGTTCAACCACGTCTGCATGCATTCGTGCTTTGGAGGACAAAACATCCATTTGTATTCATGTGTTTCTGAAAAGAATGCGCTCCAGTCAATTCTACAAACTAGCACATGACTTGACTTGTAAAAAATATCTAAATATGCATGTCTACGAGACCATATACATACAGGCACACAAAAAGTTTATTAGAAAAAGGTGAAAGTTTCATAATTTCATGAAGATGTCATGAAAATCTAAAATTAAGTGTCTCAGAAAGTTAGAATATTGTGACAACTTAAACATTGGGAACTTATGGTCAGCTGATTATCTTCGCTTTTTTGCCATTTTTTTGTGATATGGATGCAGCCACGTTGGAGTCAGTTTTATATTTTGAACTGAACGACAAAAAATATTATTTTTTTCCAGTTATTCTCATCTGTTTTATGCTATCAGTAATGACCTATGACCTATGGGAATGAAGAGAGGATGGTACTGCTGGGATTTCTGTGCAGACCCGTCGCTGGCCAGATCCACTCTGAACCTCTTGGTGCAGTCTGCAAAATGGTAGAGGAGTAGAATTTGAGGGCAAACAGGAAGCAAAAAGAGTGGGGAAAAAAAAAGAAGACATGCACATACTTACCTTTGTGAACCAAAACTACAGCGTACATCAGCTCCTTTTTGTCTTTCAGGGGTTGGCTGTAGAACACACACAAGCTTCCTGAGGAAAACACGGTGCAGTCAGTTAGAGTAATTTTAACAGCATTTGGGGAAAAAAAAAAGACCTGCTGTTTGAAACACTGCTGTGAGCTGAAAATGATGCGATTTAAGCATTGATTCCATTAATGTAAACTACTGGCATCAGGATTCACACCAAATCAGATTTTTGAGCCGTAATTTGTAATGCTGCAAAAAACAGAAAATCCATAACTCACTGCAGATGCTTCATCAGGTTTAAGAAGTGCAAATACTCTTTTACCATTATCTATGAAACCTTTATTTCTTAGATCACAGGATGACATCATTGGATTTTTGACGATAATCTCAGTGTAAATAAGGTTAAACCTCAAAGACCTAACACAGGAAATATAGGGAATTGTTGCAGAATTGCATGGATAAAGTATGTGAACCTTTGCTTTTAGGGCAGAAGTAACTGCAACTGGATTATTCAGTCATCTCCTGAGGCTGAAAGCATGAAAGTAAAGACCACTTTGGTACTTAAAGTTGCCCCTACATCCTGTATAGATCAATCCTGCTGCTCCAGGACTGATTTTTGTAGATTAGAGCAGAGAAGCTTTTCTCTAGTTTAAAACCTTAGATTTTTAGTTCTATTTTGAAAGGAAGCCTATTTTAGAGGTTCACATTCTTTTGCCATATCTGAGAAAGCTAGATCATTTTCCTGGATTGCTCTAAAATCCTTGCTACGGTATGTGAGGACATTATTATTCAGATTATCACCTTAACATGAGCCTGATAGAATAGAATAGAATTTTATTGATCTCACAGAAGAGAAATTCATCCCACTGGCCCTGCAATCATCACCAAAAATGTAATTTAAACTGCAGAAAATATTTTGTTCATTTCCCGCGATCAACTTAGAATGTTGAGAAAACTGGTAAAAACTTACTTTCTTGTTTTTTTTTTAAAGAAAAATAAAAAAAAACAAAGACATTAAGTCATGCAACCTCATTTGGTTTTAAATAACAGCACAGGTGTGTGTGTGTATGAGTGTGGATGTGTGCGCACCTATTTGGTTTGTGAACACTCTCATCCTAACAAGCTCTCGATTGGCTTTTTCCTTGTGATAATGGTCAAAACCAAGATTCACAAACCTGTACAAAATAAATGCATCCTAGTTCAGGATTTTTTTGGAAAGCGGTCGCTCTGATAGATTTTTTTTTTTTTTTTTTGCTATTCTACTGAAATGGTTGGACTTACTCGACAGTGGGAAAAGAATTAGCAGGCATATCCAAGTCCAGCTCCAGCTAGTTCACATAAAAGGAGGAGAGATCTGTTAGCATAGAGTGAATTCATTAAAAAAAAGCGTTACGATTTGACAAAACTTTGATGCAGACATACCACCGTTTCACAGTTATTGTTGGGATGGAACTGCACGCATCGCAGCAGAAACTTGTCCTGCAAATTTCCAGAATTAAACAGGTCATTCTGTGGAAGCTTAGAGGAATTTTTCTGCTGTTTACAGTCAACACAGGAGCATCGTGATTTCCTCAGATGGTTGCATCTGTATGCATCACCTTGAACGTGAGATAGTGGAGTCTTTGAGTGTGTCCGTCCCACTGGACCCAGCAGAAATCCTCCACGATTCTTTCTGCTGTTTTGGACAAACGCTCGGGATTTGCCATCACCTGGTTCACAAAACAAATTGATATTCTGCTTTTGTAGACACACTGAATTCTTAATGCGTTGTTCTCCAGGAGGAAAAAAACACATAAGGAAGCAAAACAAGAGTGTTGTTGAATTATGAATATCCAAACACGCTTAATAGTTTTAATTCCCCATATATTTGTGCAGTTTCAATTAAAAACACCAAAATGCAATGAAAAACAACAGAAGTGGAACCTACCACTCTGTAACCCTCCTGCTTGCTCAGTAGCACATGATAGAGATCCACGTCTGAAAGAGCCAGAAGTATAATGAGATTTTTTGCATATGTTCAAATGTAAAAACCAGCAGCCTCCACAAACATTAGAACCATTGACTGTATAAAAGAACTGGACTGAGTGACCCCCACCCCCCGGAGTTCCAAACAGGAAGTACCTACTGGCCCCAAGAAGCCAAAATTGCATAGAATTCTATTGAGAAACAAACAGCTATTATTCAGACATTGTATTAGTCAGAATAACCATCCATGCTCTGGTACCTTTTTGTTCATGATGTTTTTTTCTTTAGTTATAAACTGACCGATAGGATGTTTCAATAAAAGTACTTGGTTTATGTCGAACTAACGAATCGTTTGACAGATTCTACCAAGTCTGCCTTCAAGTGGGTGGGGTGTGGACTTGCAACAAGCTCACTCCTAATTGCCGAGGGCGGTTGCCATAGAAACGGTGACTCAGATTGACTCGAACCTCTCACTGCTTTGTGATTTCATCTGGCTCCAACATGGCTGCGTCCATATCGTGAAAAAATTGCAACTAAATTGTCTTCATTTCTAGATCTGGAAGTAAGCCATTTTATATGAGTAACATCACACTCACTCTGTCCAGTTTTCTTTTACAGTCAATAGTTCGGACACTCACATCCGTCCTCGGCAAACAGCAGCAGATGGCTTTCTAGCACCGACTTCCTGTCACTGTCTTGATGAAGAAACTTAGGGGAAAAAAATCACAGAAAAAAGGAGTTATTTACAATATTATACCAGAGACTTTTAAAATGTAAGTGATTCAAATAATTAGCATTTAATTAAAGGAGAATTAGCTGAATTAAGCTACGAGAATGTTTGCTTTATTTAAAAATAATTCACATTCACATTTGTGTTGACAATACTTTCGTCTTGCAAAAAAAAAGTTGTGTAATGAGAATGAATGTGAGTTATATTATTTATATATATTACAAGGGAAAATGTATTGGAGGCTCCCTTAGAGGAATTTCTAAACCAATTAAACAAGATGAATGACTTCAAAACTGTTAATAATGCTTTTTTGTAATCTGTTAGTTCACGCTTTTAAAAAAAAAAACAAGTGACATCACAGGTGGAGAGCAGGGAGCAGGTGGAGGAACATCTAAGCAGGAGTCTGCAACCTTCATAATAAAAGAACTATTTGGACCAGTTTCTCACTAGCTTTAAAATATTTACAATATTTAAATTATATCAGGGTTATGTTTTTCTACAAAAAACAACATTATCTTCTTTTACTTAAGCCAGCAGCACATCCAAGTTCCTTTCAAAATAAAATAAATTCTTTAAGTATAAAATAAAAAAATACTAAAAATAGGAAGCGTGTAAATAATATAACATTTTAAGGTATTCTTAAGCCTTTTTGTCTTTTAGGTAGACTCTACATTATGATGTAAATCTGTTTATAGGAGTTTTTATTTTTTAAAGTGAAACATTTATGGC
Source organism: Adrianichthys oophorus (assembly GCA_036245035.1). Lineage (NCBI taxonomy): Eukaryota > Metazoa > Chordata > Actinopteri > Beloniformes > Adrianichthyidae > Adrianichthys > Adrianichthys oophorus. The sequence goes on from BSAI01000030.1 coordinate 2,323,129, forward strand.
AAACCTGCACTTTGACCCTGCAGTCCACTGCCTTCAGGACTTTAGTGTTGTTTATAGGATGAATCTCAATGAGGAGAGTTAGACACTTTGAAGCTGCAAAGATAGACATGATGGAAGGACACTAACAACAACAACAAGCATTCAAAACATTTAAATGAGGCCAAAACTGAGAGACAGTGGACATTACTTGGTTTTAGGCGCTCCTCTCTGACGTTTTGAGCCAGGCTGACAGCTGAAAGTAAAATCAAAGGAGTGGAGTCATGTGACTGCATTTGATATTTCAGTTACATCTAATTGTGACTCAAACACAATATGAGTGTTAATGGAGTGTGAAGAGTCGTTTTTATTTAGGTGTTGCTGTGTTTTAATTTACTATCTTCTTGTCATCTATCTACTGCTCTATTCTTTCTACGATCCTAAAAAAGAAACGCTCAGAAATGCAGTTTTAAGCTTAATTGTCTTTATATATGTCCTCCATCATCATTAAAAATCCCACAAGAGCATGTTCAAAACACCGAAAACCCATTTTCATCTGAGTGGGTCCTTCAGTGCGGAGGCTCACCTAGCAGGGTCTCCTCTTTGCTGAGGGAGCAGCTGCTGACGCACACCTGCTTGTCGAAGGTGTACAAGAGCTGTGGCAGGAAGAGACGTGCGAATTAGGAGTGCGGACGCGCCTCTCATGCTAAAGCTTAAACCGCAGCATACAGAGAAACACGTTACCTTATTCTGTTTGGTGTTGGAGTCATATTTGCCAATCCTGGTGGTGCCTGTAGCTCCCTTTTCCAAGAAATAGAGTGTGATCAGTAGCTGTAGCTGTGTTTGTGTTTGTTTTTTCAATCACTGATTCCTTTAAAACACTGTGGTAAATAATCCTGGTCGTAATAAATACTTATGCTGAACCTCTCTATTACCCCATTATCCTTGGAGGACCCATTACTTTTGTGGGTTTGGAGGATTTAAACTCAAAGGGCTGCCCCCAAAAGCTACAGTGCAGCGAGGCATGCATAAAACTAGGATCCTGACACTAAAAAAAAAAAAAAAAAAAAAAAAAAAAAAAAAAGGAAGATTATCTTCAGTCTTCTCAGGCAGCGCCGTCTCTTTAACCTCCCAAAGCCGTTCACTCTTCTGAAGGGCCGGTTGTTAAAAATGTATGCCGTGCAGAGGAGAGCTTGATTTTTTTTTCCTGTTATACAGCCTAAAAAAAAAACCAAATATGTATCTGTAGCACAATTTAGGAGAACTTTTCTTTTGCTTGATTGTATGTAGCAAATTATAAAAACAGCAGCTGAGAATTCTCTTTTGACAGTTTGAAAAGAGAATGAGTGGCAGCAGCTTTCCAACAGGAAAGATAAAAATATAAAAAAGCTACAATGAAGTGCGGAATATCAGGTTTGACAGCATGCTATTATAAATGAGAAAAATCTCGATCAGCCTGTATCTGAAACACCAGCAAACAAAGAATTTGATTAAACTGACAGGAAGCTGAATCTCAACCCTATTGTATTACTCTGGATTGTGATAATCACACCCACGGCAGCCTGTGCACCACCTCATAAGCGTCATCCCTTGATGGAATTACCTTCCACGAATAAAGGATGCCCCCATCGCTCTCAATGTTCAGGAGACGGGCATCTACCGCTTCAGAGTACTCTGCAGGCACAGCAATGCACATGGAAGGTTCAAATGACTGCGTAAATTCAAGTACTTTAGTGTCAATGTGTGATTAAAATGCAAGATGTACATAATTTGAGTTTATAAAGTCCCACTGCAATCATCTTCTGATCTGTTCTAAAAGCATTCCCAGTGGTCTTTTAATTATCATTACACCATTTTTAACATTTAAAAAAAAAAAAAAAAAAAATATCCTTTTCTAGGACATAGTTTCCGAAAAGCGGCAGGAGTTTATCAAACATTCGCCTCTGAGTTGTAGCGCAGAGTAAGCCTGCCTTCATTTCCCATCATCCCTTTTTTTGACACTCTATTCCAATAGTTTACAGCCCCTCACAGCCCCCAACCTAACATTGCCGGCTCAACAAAAATAGCGAGTGATATTGGAGTGATCCAGTCGTACAATTTTTTTGAGTCAGAAGCCAGCTCAGACAAGGAAAATAAAGATATACATGGAACTAGTTGTTTACAAATGGATGCATCAGAACAGAGTGGAGCAGGAAACTTGATTGAAGCATCTATATCACTGCTACAAGTTTTTACAAATTACATTTTTTTATTGTTTTGCTTGATTCATTTGAATAAAGGAAAACGCCATTTTAAACTTAATTTTCTTTGTATATGTTCTCCATCATAGGAAAAATGCCACAAGGACATGTTAAAAACACTATTTTGATTGGAGTGGGTCTTTAAAAGCTGACAAAAAGCAGTTGTGCTAATATTATAATGCTGCATTAAATGTTAACTTTAGGATAATATTACATTGTGTGTTACAGTGTGTGCTGCTTTCATAAAACCATTTCAATCCATTGTTTTACTATTTTAGGGAGCACTGAAGTGTCCATCTTTTCTTTTTATTTACATGTGGAGAAATAAATGATAGGTTAGTGGTGAAACAGCACCATCTGGTGTCCAAAATGTAAAACTACACTGATTAGCTTTGGTTGAAATCAAACAAATGCTAGCTAGACTGCACTGTCAATTGAAAATTAGACAAGTTCGACCCGACTATAAACAGAAAAATAACTTTTATTGAATCTAAACTTGTAATAGGTTTTTTTTAAATCAACAATTGGGGAACACCTGAACGACTCACCTGTCACCCGACAGACCGACGCCTCTTTCCTGAGGATATCGAGCACCACGTCCCTGTGCAGGTCAAATCCCTCCTTCAGCTTCAGCATGTTACTGTTTTCCTTTACTCTGCCTTCGTTTTAAAGAGTTCTTCCCCACAGAAAACGAGACGTTTCCTTCAGTAGAAACGGCGCCGTCCGTGTCGCTTTCGTTCGACCTCCACATCATGTGATCGAAACAAAAACGGTCCGCTTGTTAAAAAAAAAAAAAAAAAAAACTTTTCCTAAAAACTGACTTTTACTTCCTCTAACATTTCTCTGTTGTTTTTATTGCGGAAATGGCACCCTGTACCAGAGATGGACCCTCCCACTGTTGGCACGCGCAGCCCGAAAGGAGCGCTCCCATTGGTCGAGAAGATTGTCCATCTTTTTTTTTTTTTTAAATGGTTGGAATTTCTCATTGCTCCTCCGAATCTGACACTTTGGATGGGCATGTCACACATTTCTATACATTTTTAAATTGTTTTTAATACATTAAATAAAATTATAGCACCAGTTTTAAAGATAATTAAATATATTTTTTCTTTTTTTTTAAATAATCATTTGGTCCTCCTTACAACTGTTTTGTTTCTGAAAATGTCTTATTTGTCCTGGTGTTTTTTTTAAAGTTTTCTTTATTATTTTGTTGCTGTTATCCCATTTGTGTTGAAAATATGTTCTTCTTGCAAAAAAAATGGTGTAATAAATATATCTATATATTTGGAATTTTTTGGTTAATATTACATTGGGAAATGCATTCCCTAGAAAACATTTCTAAACTAATAAAACAAGATGAATAACTTCAGAACTGTTAATAATGCTTTTTTTTTTAATCTGTTAGTTCACGCTTTAAGAAAATGTGACACCACAGGTGAAGAGCAGGAAGCAGGTAGAGGAACATCTAAAGGAATTTGCAACCTTTCACAATAAAAGAACCATAAATAAAAAAATAAATTAAAAAAAAGAACCATTTGGACCAATTTCTCACTACCTGTAAAACCCCACTTTATGTTTAGAAAAATACACGTTCTTTATGTTTTTGTAGCCGTTAAGCCATTTATTTATTAAATGCAGCTTTTTCTTCCTTTTGCAAAGCCAAGGAGCCACAATAGAGGAATAAAACGGCTGCATGAGGCTCTGGAGCCACAGGTTGCTGACCCCTGATCTAAAGAGATGGAGGTTCACAGTTTGGAACGAGTGGAGAAAGGTGATGTGTGACAAGAGAAATGTCAGCAAGGATGAAAAGATGGGGAGAAGACTGTGGTGAGAACAGCTATGTTGTTAGTTTGGAGACCATGACTCTGATAAAGAGAAAGGAGATCAGAAAAAAGGCTTGGAGGAAGAGCGAAGGTGAGGTCCATGGATGTAGGGAAGAAGAACATGAGGGTTGGTGGTGTAAGTGAGAAGGATGCAGACAATTGGGTTGGACGAAAACTTTACTGAGTCGATCCCTGAAGATTTCAACTAAAAGGGAAATGATTTTTTCGCCTTTTAAACCCTCTTTTTTTAATTTCTCTAATTAAGCACTAGAGGGGAGTATTATACACTGCATCTCACTTATTACTTATCCAGCAGCTCCAATCTTCCTTTTTTACTTTTTAAGTTCATTGTCTCAATACACCAAAAGATTATTAATAAGAAATATAATCATAATAAAATATTAAAAACTTCACCGACACATTATATAGAGAACAACGTTCTGGTAGCTGTTTGTTCAATGTTAATAAACCTGTTTGGATCACTTTCATGTTTGAGGGTTGTTTTTCCTTTTGTTTATCTTGGGTAAAATGTCGTTTGTAATAAAAATAGATACTTAAAAAGTCAGCTAACAGCAACAATAAATAATATGACAGACATTATGAAATATTAAAGAAAAATAAAAAAGATTAGCACTAAGATGCAAATTTTATTCTGAAAAATTGCAGTGTTGGAACATTTATTCTTCTGATATTTTACAATAGTTGTTAATTTTTTTTTCTTTTTAATATTCAACTGTAGATTAGTAAATAAAGAAGAGTCTGGGTATCAAAAACCTTCTAATGTTTGTGACAAACATCAACATAAACGTTTGTAAAGGCAGACTATACTGCATTCTTTACTGTTGTAATAAGAACAAGCATCAGTATTAAGATTTAAAAAGTTAAATACTTGTTAATGGATCGTTGTTTATGTTGATAAAGTCTAAGGTTTATGGCATTAAAGCATATTTTCCAACAACACTAAAGTGTAAAAATCTATCAAGTGTTTGATAGAAATATTTGACACCATTGAATGGTAAATGGCGTTTACTTGTACAGTCAGAGTCCCATTCATCTATTCACACGCACTTTCACACACTGATGGTCGCAGCTCTGCTGCTGAACACTGGCGCCAACTTGTAGCCACCACAAGCAATGTAATTGGATTAAATTATTGATACATTTTTCCTTTGGTTTTAAACATTTTTGACGAAAACCCCAAATATAATAAAGATTAATTTAAGCAGTTTTATTAGTTCAGAAAAGAAAGTTCTTGATTGGGCATCAAAATCCTAGCGAGCACAAAGATGTGGTTACGACAGCAGCTTTTTATCAGTTGAAGAAAAATCAAACAAGAATGTGATTAGTTTTTTTCTATTTTTGTTTTAAAAAATACAGGTATTTTGTGTTTTATTTTGAAAAACCAACTGGAATTTTTTTTACCACGCATAGCACAGTTTATTGAATTCAGTTTTCAGCTCTTAATTAGAGAAAACAAAGCAAAGTTGTGAATTTTAAAAGTAGACAAGTCTAAACATTTTTTGCACGCCAGGTTTCTGCTGTTCCTTTGATACCTTCCAAAATAAGAGATTTTCAACCCAAATACAAGTGTAACTTGTGTCACTGTTTGTGCGTGTGTGTTGTGCGTGTTTTTGAGAATACTACTATTTTACAAATTGTCTTCAAAGTTGTGACAAATGTATCTACTGATCAGGTTTTCTGTGACTTTGTTGTACAATTGATCCACAATATTTATATTTTGTTTAGGCATAATTTGAAAAAGTTCGTGTCAATTTGATCCATAATGTGTATAAGATGCGATACTCCTTACATAGAAATTATAATGGGCTGCTGGCAATGAAACTCCCAACAGTCTGCAACCATTTCATTTAAAGTAAAGCTCTCATTCATTTTATCGCCAAAACTAAAACTAATGAAACAAAAAAGGATAAAGTCAAATCATATCAAATCCAGCTTTATTTATAGAGCACTTTTCCAACATAAGAAGCTTCAGGGCCAGACAAGCGCCTTTCATAAATTCCTGAGTTTCTTGAGATGAGGAGTCCTGCTTTTTACATTCTCTGTACGTTGCTAAAAAATATCACAAAAGTTCTAATCACTGAAGCCGCAATAATAAAATTAAGACAAGCCAGAGCAATGGAGTACAGGTGATCTGAATTAGCCACGCCCCCTGAGTTTGATGGGACTCTTTGACAGATAATGTAAAGAAATGCTGCAAACGAGACCATGCAATGTGTCATTAAATCATGAAATAAATAAATATGTTGTTAAATCATTTAAAATTGAATTTTAATCAAATATTGACACATTTAATCAAACTTTTATTATTTTTTTCCAATTTTAAATAATTCATGATAATTTTCTTTAAATATTTCTTTTTACACGTATTTATTTTGTTTTGTCTCTTCCATTCCACACTGAGACCATGAAATAAATACATGTGTCTTTAATTGTTTAAATCTGTTTTTTAATTGCAATTTTAATGCCACATATATTTCCAAATTTATTTTTTGATTTCCATTTTTTTAATTTAATGACAAGTTTAAATAATCAATTACATTTTTATTTAACGAATTCATGGCGTATTTATTTATTTATTTAATTTTGTCTCTCCTGGACCTCCATCCGAGCTCCTCCGAAGAAACTCGAAAAATGCCGAAACTCGATGACGACAGAGCCCGGCCTTTTCCGGCTTGCTTCGTTCCGCTTGTCCTTCCCCCCTCTGCTCACTTACGCTGGGACCTGAGGCAGCGAGGAGCGCTAAACACTACACTGACAGCTGTGACCGACTCACAACCGAAGAGGGAAAGATGGAACACAGAGACGCCGACTTCAATATACTGTTAGCGACTGATTCATACAAGGTACCGTGTCCGTGACGGGCTCAGCCTGAGCAGGGGGCATTGGAAATGGATAAAGTGAAGGTGGTTTCATTATCAGTCCCAAGGCCATCACATTGGTGTGTTTGGCCGGTCTCCTTTTTGGTACACCGCAGGCCAAAGGAGTGGACGATGGGGGCAAAGGAGGAGGACCACATTCGTAAAGGTAGCATCCCTCCAGGAGGTAGACGGGTGTAAAGGAGGCAGTTTCGCACCGGCTTTGTTGGTCTATGCTAGTTTAGCCAGCTAGCTTACAAATGAGGGACAGCGCGGGGATTGATATTATAAAAGCTAACACTAGCAGCTAGCTATCAGGTGCTTTGCGGGGCATTTCACTGAACTGTGTGCAGTTAAAGTGAGTCATGCTCGAGTCAGCATTATTTCACCCGAGGATATTTACGAAGAAACAAAAGCGAAAGTTACATTTTAAAACACAGATCCATCTAATGTGTTTAGCATTAAACAGGAGTTTTGACTTAACATGTAATTAACAACTGAAAGGTAAATAGAAGCCGAATCCAACCGAATTATTACTTCACGGTGATTGCCACGTGACCGCTTTCAGTGAGAATGATGTGGAAAATACTTTTATATTTTCATAGGAAAGAATTTTAAGAGTTAATTGTTAATAAAAGACCCAAAAAAGACTTTAAAAAACAGACAGAATTTGATTTTACTCAATTTTTAAATAAATTTACCGATACTTTTTGACAAAATATATATATATTTTAATGTTTCCATTTCAAAACCCAGTTTTCTTTAGTTATAAAACGAATTTGCTGTTAATTACTGATTAAAACTTAAAGACCCACTCCAATGAAAATTGTGTTTTTAACATGTTCTTGTAGAATTTTTCTCATGATGTAAGACATAAAATAATTTAAGCCTTGAACTGTATTTCTCAGTACTGTGAATCAGGAACTCATTATAAAATGCAATTTGAAAAAACTCACATCAACTGACAGTCTCCCTGCTCCACTTCTGTAGCATCCACTTGCAGACAAATAGATCTTCATTATCCCCGTCCGAGCTGCTATCTGGCTCAAAACTGTATGCCTCCAATATTGCTCGCCATTTTTGTTGCTCGGTTAATGTTAGTTTGCGTTTGTCATGGGCTGGAAGCTAGCGGGAGAAAGTATAAACAAAGGGATAATGGGATATCAGCAGAGGCTTACTTCTGCGCCAGCCATTCTGTCCACAACTCAGAGGAGAGTTTCTGATGAACTCCTGCTGCTCTCCACAAACTGTCCAAGAAAATGAAGGTTTTTATGTTTAGCTAAAAACAGCGTAATCATAATTAAAAGACCACTGGGAACGTTTTTGCAATAGCTCACAAGATGATAGGAGTGGGACTTTAAGAAAGGTGGAACTTTTAACACTCATATTGACAATTCTTGTCTTAAAAATGCATTTTTTTATGAATCAATCCAATATTTTTTTAATCCACATTGCCATTTCCATATAAAGTTTTATTAGATTAATGACAACTGTTACCCCAGCTCTATAAACATTTAATTATAACCTCTCTAAAAAATAACCAGATGTTGAGCTTAGTTTGTGACTCAATCATGCTTTTGAAATGCAATTGCTTCAGAAACTTACAAATACAAGTTTCTACATTTATTTCACAACCATAAAAAGAACTTTCCGCCAAAGAACGTTTGGAAAATGTTCTGGGTTTGTAAGTCAGTGAATAGCAAGTTAGTGCTCCTCCCACATATGGGTCTGACGTTTTGTTTTTGATGCCAGTGGAGTTCCTCTTAAAAGAATACATTTATAAGGTGCAATAAAAGTTATGTTGGGTGTTTTTAGTTCATTAGATTGTTCTGTATTTAGGGGTGTTAGATGTAGGCGGATGATTTGCTGTATTGATCCCCAAACAGCACAGGTGTCAAACTCCTCGGTGGCCACACCAACCTGCCATTGTTTCTTCTTAATATCACGGCAAAGCACACCAGATTCAGGTGATCATGACCAGATAAGGTGGGGTTTCTTGATAACAAGTAGGTTGCTGATCTTCGAGGCCTGGCGCCTAACTAAAGGAGGACAAAGCTCCTGACTTCTATATTTTGTCATTATTCAATCTAAGAGTTTACCCTAAATGTTTCTAAATGATCACTCTAAAACATTCGATTGCTGGTACTGCAACACGATACACTCTGCTTTTGTAAAATACTGATCAAAATGTTGGGTTTTTTTTTGTTTCATTGTTGAAAATAATGAATGTCTTTGCTTGTGTAAAGAGTCTCCAACACTCACCTCCACCTGTGGTCTTGCTCTAAATGTCTATAGGAGCAGGTGTTATTTGAATTTCCAGTAAGGAAATTGGGCATTTACATAGCAGCTTTCTTGTATTGTTCTTTTTTTTTGTCATATGACTTCCTTAACCAGTCTTTGTCACGCAGCCAATCCCTATTTCTGTTACAGTTTCACTTTTTGAACAGGAAGCATTTGCTATCTTCATTAGCTAGGTTTCATTTATATTTGTAGTAGATTTTAGTCTAAAGAAATAAGCATAAAATAGTGAAGTGTACTTATTGCAGGTTTTATTTTGATCATTTTCTGTTGCTTGTTAGAAAGAGGTTCTTATCCAGGCCAGGCATAACACTAGTTTCAAGGCAAAGTTATTATTTATATCTTGTAAAATACTTAGCTGAGTCGAGCTTGAAGTGAACAAAAAAAGTAATCTATCCTACGATCCCTTCAGAATGACGTAGGATCTGGTTGGATCAGTCACCTTAGTGCTTCAGCTTGTCGTTGTCACTCATGGTGTATATAGTCCTTTGTTGCATTGTTCTGGACTGGAGTTATTCTGGATTTTCTTGTCTGGGTTGTGTATGACCAAAATATAATCTGCACAGATTGAACGATCTAAAGGACTTGCAGAGTTTTAGCTAAAATGAGTAAATACATCCATGCATGACTGTTGCATAACAAAAGCTAAAGTGTAAGTTTATATTCTTTTTTTTTTAATCACATTTTTTCCTGTCTTTAAAACTCTTTTGCTGTAAAACATTTTACAAAATTAAACTTGAGCTCAAGCTTTTATTTTGTAGTCTGACCTTGCAACACGTCAATCTCAGCATTCATCTCACAATTTTTGCCCCAGATCTGGATTTCTTTTTAAATCCTATGTGATCAAAACAACTAGAAATTACAAAAAAGAAAATAAAATGTTGTCTTTATGACGTGAAGTTGATCATTTTCCTGGTGCTGATTGTCTGTTGTATGGTGTGTTGCTGGCATGTCTCTGTAGCTGGATTGTTAGTTTGGAGAGGGTTGTAAATGAGCATTCAGGTGGACATACCAACAAGTGTCCCGGTGAATATGAACACACGTGGTCACTGCATGGTGTCATGTTGAGTGCCTCCACTCTATTTTGAGTCCTCGAAAGCCAGCAGGAAAAGGACACAGTCGAGTCAAAGAAACCTAGTCAGTCATTGACATTTATCTCATCTCTGCTATTGGAGCTCCACCCTACGTGACCCTGAAGTGCAAATCATGTCAACAAATCACTCAACAGAAAAAAAAAAAAAATTAAAGATCACAGCAACAGTAATAAAAATAAAACAATAAATAAAAAACTTCAAATTCTAGAAATCAAGACTAAATTCCAGAAACCAAAATGCAATTCCAAAAAACAGAAGAAAGTGTCAGGGTTGACGTGTGAACACAGATGCAGACGACACTCGTAATACGAAGTTCTCTCGTTTAATTGAGAAAGGTTCACAAGAAACTGAACACAAACTCATGAAGGTACAAAAGACCATCCGACAACCAGTGCAGGGGAGAGGAAGACTTATAACAGGAGGAGGGGATGAGGTAAATGGAAACAGGTGTGCCAATAAGGAGGGAGAGAACACAGGAAGTAACAACCAGCAACAAAATAAAACAGGAAGTGGAACCCAACAAAAAAACAAAACAAATGTCCTGGGTCCATAACCCCACAGAAAGAAATGAAATAAATACGACATTTTTCAAATAACTGTAATTTCCATAAATCCAAATGAAATGTTACAAAACACAATAAGAAACTGGTAAAGGTAGGTACCATGGGACATCGCTGACTGGATGATGTTGAAGTTTTTTCAAATGCGTCTTCAATGTCTACGTTCTAGTAAAAGTTATATGATTAGTATCGAGTAAATCCAGTATCAGTGTTGGGTAAATTACTTTTAAAAAGTAATTGACTACTTTACTTTAAGTACTGGATAAAAATGTAATAAATTACTTTACTCATTACCTTTTTGAAAAAGGTATTCCCTATTTGTTACTTTATTTTTTCTTCAACTCATATACAAATTCTCAAAGGAAAAGCAGCACAAACAACATCTGCTTGTCTTTCATTTAACTTTATTTTTTAAAGCAATGATCTTGTGCAGAGAAAAACATGGTTCAAGGCAAACTGAGTTTATTAGAATTCAAACAACACTGCAAAAAATGACAGAAAAGTAGGTTACAACATGTGGTTTACGCTCCAGCTCAAACTGAGACGTGAAAAAAAAAACTAATGAAATTTAGATTTTTGATCCATTTTGATTTGTTGGTGTGATTTGCATTTCAGGGCCACCGTACCACTCTGAGAAAAGAGGTCCCCCCACGTATATCTCTTTTTAATCTTTTCATTCATTGAGTTTTTTCCAACTTGTGATGACCGTATACAAGTCTGAAACAGCCAAGGAATAAAAATAAATGTTAGGAAAGAATACTGCGTATCAGCAAGCGATTGGCTTCTTGTTCTACAGCATCTGTTGATGTATGCTCTTAAGCCCTCAAATGCCATAGTGTGCTCTGTGGAAATCCCTGAATTCAATTGGGATTTAATTGCTGCCCTCGTGGCTACAACCGGCTCACAGTGTTTGCTCTTCTTTTTTTTTTTTTTTCTATCCACGAGTTTCTCTTGTTCTTCGACTGCCACATTGATTCTCTTGCAACATTTCTGGGCATGTCTCAGTCTATTGACTCGCAGGGCACGCCACTGATTTTAGGAGTTTGCAGTAGATTAGAGGATTACCCAAAAAGCACACACGGGACGCTCAAACCTTTCCGAACAATAGCCGAATGATAAAAACCAAACGTTCCCGTTGGAGAAAAGTCAGACAGCGAGATTGTGGCATTGAGTGACCCGTTGACATGAGCTGTGTGTGCCTTGTTTCAAAGCCTGAATAGAACTATCTTTTTCTTCAGCTCGTGTTGTTTAGCAGTTTAATGAAACACTAGAATCTTTCATGTTTCTGGCTCTTCTGTGTGCTTGAGCTTTATGAGCTTTGGAGTCACAGTGTCTTCCTGTCGGTAATTAGGCGTGACTCATGGAAACATACGAGCATCTGCTCATGGTGGTTTTGTGTTTCTGTATCATGAAATATAAAAGCCCCCAAAAAAATTGAAATGCAGCACATTTTGCACTAATCCACACTGTTATGTTAAAGACTCACCTCGAAGGAAAATTGTTTTTTTTTTTAAACGTGTGGTCTTTTTCTCATGATTGAGGACAGGTATAAAGAAAAAAATTAAGCTTAAAATGGCTTTTTTGAGTATTCCTTTGTTTCTTTTAAAGCGCTGTAAATCAGGAGCAGATGGAAAAAAGACAGTTGGAAAAAGATTGTATTTGTAATGGTAAAAAAAACTGGGCGGGCCACAAGCTTCCTGCTCTGCTCCATTCCAATGGATACCCTTGTAGACAATTAGATCCACATACGTCTTTGTTTTCCTCGTTTGAGCTGGTATCTGGCTTTAAACTGTTCGGCCGAAAAGCTCTACTATTGCTCGCCATTTTTGTTGCACCGGTAATGTTAGGATGGGGTTGTGAGTGAGATAGAGTATAAACGTGACTGGGGGGTGTTGCTCCGCACCAACGATCCCACCCACAACTTGGAGGCGCATTTTTAATGAACTTCTGCTGCTCTGCAGAAACTATGTCCCAGAAAATGACAAAGGCTTTTTTGATTTTGGCTAAAAACAGCACAGACCTCTGAATCAAAAGATGGTCAGAGTTGGTCCTTACATACATGTAATAAACATTTAAACTTTTTTAAAACCAGTTTAGCTATGGTATTTTACCTATCGTGAGTTTTTAACTGTTCATGCAATCAACGTGAATCTGCTGATTCCAAGAGGATGTGGCTGCAGACAACAAAATTGTTCCAACATGGCACCAGAGCATCATTAGCCAGAAGTCTTATATCGAAGTTTACGCTTTTCCCCAAGAAAAAGACTGGAACCGGGTTAGGGTTACGGTTAGGAATCTTCTAGAATAGATGTGCAAATTCTGCTAACGGCTAAAGTTGGGGAATGTCTGCTTCCGGCTAATAAATGTTCTTATTGATGTGTTTGGGCACCATCTTGTATGCAACCAGGTTCCCCTTCGCTGATTCTGACATGAAGCAAAGCAACACATTACTAAGTGCAAAACAATGCAAAGCTGCTTTTCCCTGCTGCTTTTCCCTGCTTCCAAATCCCCTGGAATTACGATAATTGCACAAACGGTTGAATAATTACAATAGTAGAAAGAATGTCAACACGGGAGCTAAAGATTCGGTGTTAAATGGTCAATGAGGTTTATTCTACGTAATGATAATTCATGTACTTTTTCTGTACTTTTCAGGTAATCAGATTACTTAACATGTTTCCCCTTTTATTTTTTTAGGTGACACATTACAAACAGTACCCCCCCAACACGAGTAAAGTCTACTCCTACTTTGAGTGTCGGGAGAAAAGGACAGATCCCACTAAAACAAGAAAAGTCAAATACGACCAAACTGTTTTTTATGGGCTGCAGTACATTCTCCACAAATATCTAAAAGGTAAGCTTTGGTAATTTTTTTGGTTTCTTTGTTGGTTTTCATCAGCTTCTCAAGGCCACACGCTGCCCTGGAGCCACCTCTGCTGCTTTTGTCTCCTTAAAGCCGTTTGTGTAAATTAGGATCTCCAGGCTAATTAAATAAGGCTAGCATTCCAAAAAAATACTTAACTGTCGGATCTGCACAGCACTGCTGCTGTTGTGCTGTCAGCCGGTCAGTCCCAGCGTTTACTCTACAACGCCTTTCCTCAAGGACTCTCTTGCAGGGCAGGTGCTTGATATTTGCAGAGGCGGTTCCTTTATTTACATAAAAAACCTCAAAGATGTCATTGTGTTTCACTACGGTGTAAAGCGCTCAACAGAGAACAGGATGCTTAAGATAAAGTCACGTAGGACAGCGATTGAAATCAGGGAAAAACTCTTCAGACATTCATTCGCCGTCATCCAATTAACTCGCGCAAGGAAAGTTTGATGTTTTAGAGAACGTTGCTGTGATCCTGAGACACATGACAGTTATGTGGAGAGACGGAGTCAAAAGAATGCATCTCCTTCTTTTAGCTCTAAAAGGATTTCATGGTGCGGTGGCAGAGGTGAGTGGAGGGGAGAGGACAAAAGCACAGCTGCTCTTTCACTGTTTGAGGCAGGAGGACCAGCTGTCTGTGCAGAGCGTCCCTGCTTTATTATTATGAGTCCAGCTTTGAAATCTAAATAGGGAGCTACACAATTTACTACAAGGTAGAATCATAAAACTATTTAACGCTTTAAGGCTCTCTCGAAGATGGACAAAAAAAAGGATTTTCTGGATAGCTTACGTTTTTCAGACAACTTTTGTCAATAACTTTAATAAACAGTCATTTATTAATCACAAGACGTGTTTCTGAATTCACTCATTATTCCGCTGTTAGTGCACCATATAGGGCGTTTGCCATTGTTTTGGGTGTCTCAATCTATGCTCACTAAACTGGTCAATATAGACTACAATCAGTTCGTTTGAACAATATTTCACTTAAAAACAAGTCGTAGGAAGGAGATGACCTATAAATGTTCCTGGGCAAATAGGTGATGTCCATTGGCTGTAAGTGAGAATTGGACTGTGCATTTGACTTAAATCTGGAGGGAAGGGACATGAACTCCCTGTTCCAGACTTCTGGTCCAGCTAATGATGTCTGGGCCCCATCATGTTTTCTGCAGCCAAGTTCTCTTGGAAAAAATGACAACTGAATTGACTTTATTTTGTTGGAGCCAGAAGTTAGCCATTTCCTATTGGGGGATGTCGCAGTCATTTTGTCCAGTTCTCATATACAGTCGATGGTGATGTCATATTTGCCGTTTAATGCTTTTATATTGGAGATGTCGTCGGCAATACAAAATAAAAACGGCCTTTCGAACTTTCGTAGCTCTTTGACCATTTTCAATTGTTCTTTCAATGGAAATTGTGTCAATAATAATCCAACGGAAGCTGCTTTACTTTGATTTGCAACCCTTTACTAAGGTAAAACCGTAAAGCGCTTCTTTTCTTCCCTCAGAATTGTTGGTTTACTTTAATTGTGTAGGCACTTTAATACTGGAAAGTGTTCCACATTTGTGCAAAGGAGCTTTGCTCAGCTCCAAAATCTGTTGGAATTATGTTAATTGCATAAACGGTCAAAGAGTTACAGTAATTCAAAGAATGTCAACACTTGAGCTAAAAGGTTAAAAAAAGTAGTGAGCATGTGTTCGAATTGCAATAAAATCTAGGGCACGGGATAGTCCCACACTATATAGTCTTTTGGGAGTTAGGGAGTAGTGAGGGAATGCAGACAGCCAAAGTCCAAATTTCTCCTTTTTTGTTCTTTAAGCTATAATTTTAGCCTATGTCTGTATGGTTTTTTAAGGATTTGTTAGTCAGTTCTAACAAGAAACTTCTAATTTGATTGGAACAATCGCATTTAACTTGTAATTATGTCAGTAAAGTTTGTTAAAATAGCTGTTTTCCAGGAAAGAATTACAACTTGTTTAATAAGACGGGTCAAACCCAAAACTAAAACTGGAAAAAACAAGAAGTAAGAGGAAATAAAGACAAAAGAAAATCACACCAATGTAAAAACCTATATTTAGCCAAAAGCCTGCTGAAATAATAAGGTTTTCAGGTGTGCTTATGTGAGGGACAACCCATTAAACCATACCTGATTAACTAGGAACACTAGAAGGCTTCTGGGCTCCGGCAGCCCCGTGACCCCGAAAGGGACAAAACGGTATAGAAGATGAATGAATGAATGCTAGAAGGCTTGTGGTGGTCATAAGAAGCTCTGAGATAAATGTGACTCTAAAGTCTTTTTATTTCTCGGCTTCTCCCTTTTCTCTTCATTCTTCTCCTTCTGTGATCCGTAGGAAAGGTGGTGACACCAGAAAAGATCCAGGAAGCAAAAGAGGTTTACAGAGAACACTTTCAGGATGATGTTTTTAATGAGAAAGGCTGGAATTACATTCTGGAGGTAAGTTGATTGGAGACAAGACAAGTGTGAATTGTGTTTGGTACTTGGAATATGTAGGCATTGTTTTAGGAAACTGGTTTATTTATGGATAAACTTGGATTTATTTATGCTTGTGCGCGTATCCACAGGTGCCAGCATCGGCTTATGCTTTCACACAACGCAAGCTAAAGCTGATATTTCCTTTCATAAAATCTATTTTGCATGTGTGACATATTTACGGATGAACTTTTATGAAAAAAAAACAGAAACCACTTTTTAAAAAGGTCATTTAATGACAGATCTTGGATATTTTCACTTTTGTTTAATAGTGAACCATAGAAAATAAGAGTTGTTTATAGAAAAACATGTACACAGGCCAAGAAAGATGTAAATAAGAGGGGGCAAAAAGAAACATAAAGAATTTTTTTTCACACAGGACAGGTATAAGAAAATCCTGATCTTTTGAACACAAGTAGTCAAGGCAACAGTGATGATTTATTAGGTGTGTAATTGAAAGATAAAACGTTCAATCTCCATAACATAACCATAACAAATGTCCTGACAGATCAAGAAATGTGCAACAAGCTGTGCTTGCATAGT
Organism: Adrianichthys oophorus; assembly: GCA_036245035.1. Lineage (NCBI taxonomy): Eukaryota > Metazoa > Chordata > Actinopteri > Beloniformes > Adrianichthyidae > Adrianichthys > Adrianichthys oophorus. The sequence goes on from BSAI01000030.1 coordinate 2,339,899, forward strand.
CATGTTATAGAAGTAAAGGTGACATGGCAAAATGGATATGCAAGGAGGCAAGAACGCAAGACAAACATTTTCCTAATTTTTTGTGCATTTTAACAAGAAAAGTCCTAGGTGTGGACAAGTGAAGCTTCATGAAGCTCTGAAATGTCTATTTTTACTGAAACAGATTTGAAGCTTCTATGCATTTCTATTGCTGTGGTGTTCAACTGGAATACACATTTTTAATTTGAGGGACAAGTGCTGGTAATATGCAGAATGAATGGTTGTGTGTGTTAGTCAATTAAGAATCCCACCAAGTCTTGCTGGTGATTAGGACATTTCAGGACCTTGGAGAGAGAATCTTTACCCTCTGTACTCTTTCCACTTCAGGTGAATCCTGTGTTTCTTCCCACTTTTCTCAGTCATTTCTAACCCTGCTGGTGTTTTCTACTACAAAAACAGCATGTATGATGAAAAAAAAACCCATCAAACTGATAATGTTTTTTTTTTTATTAGACCTGATTAAAGCTTAAAAATAAAAACTAACTTATCTAACACCACTGCTCAGAGTTCTGTCGCAGAAGGTGTGATTTTTCCCTACATATTGAATTGTTGCCAGATGTGTGTTTGTCAGTTAAACAATGATCAAAGAGTGGAAAAAGTAGAAAGGAAAAACTGGATTGGTGTAAATTAGCTTGATTTGTGTTGACAGAAATACAACGGTCACCTGCCAATTGAAATCAAAGCGGTGCCAGAAGGAAGCGTCATCCCTCGAGGCAACGTTCTGTTCACAGTGGAGAGCACAGACCCCGAATGCTACTGGCTCACAAACTGGGTGGAGGTGAGTTTGTTTACATGGTTAGCAAGGACACATCCCAATGCGCTATGGGTAATATAGTTTGTCTCTGACTTTTTGTTTAATTCATTCAGAACAACCTGCAGCAAAACCAAAATTCCTTCCGTTTAAGATCCATGTCCTCTTTAACGGGCCTTCTTTTAATGGAGAGCTAAATCACAGGGAGCACCCTTCAACAATATTGCTTCAAGATTAGCATCATCCATCTAGATGTCCCCCTAAACATCAGTACAAATTTGAAGTGCCCATCAAAGTCGTATAGTATAAGCCTGACTGATGAGCGCATCCATATTTGATCATTAATTTATTTGCTTAATCTTTTAAGAAAAGATTAAAGATATTAGAAGGATTTGTGCTCTTTTTAATATTTTTTTGTTTGTTTTTGCTTTCCATCCCTTTTTCTTAATTTTAAAGAAATATGAGCAATATGCTAACTTTTGCCATGTCAGCATTTCCAGCATAATCTTCAAAGTCTCACTGGGGTTCATGTCGAATTGCGGTGACCAGTCAATGTGAGAAAAGGATGCGCCGCTGCCCCCCGAACCACCTTTTCAAAATTTTCAGCACCATGAATGTCGCCATTGTCAACTTGGAATATGCCCGTGCCATCAGGAAAGAAAGAATCCATTGATGGGATAACCTGGTCTTTCAGTGCTTTCGGGCTGTCAGCTGACCTCATTCTTTGAGCGTATATTGCTGCTGAGCCTGGACTTGACTGACCATGCTCCTCATAGATCCCAGCATCACAGACCTGGGTGATCACTATATTGATGGGTGCATCACTCCAAGCAACGGATTTTGCATTGTAGGACGCTGAACAAATTACTTTCTTCTTTTACAATGTAGTTTCATTAATTTGAACTGATTACTGTTCGCCATCATTTGAGAATTGTTTTCAACCTCAATGTTTCCATGAATTCTATACATTTACTTTCCTTCTCTATAAAATTTCTGTCAATTTTTTGAACAAAAAAATAACAAAAGTTCCACCTTTTGCAGTTAAATTAAACATAAAACACTTTATACACAAATAAAATTGGTGTAAAGTGAAAAATTTGAAAGCAAACAAAATTTTATTGCAGTGAAATCTAATGAACCAATAAATGTGTGAATCTGAACCAAAGCAATGAAGGTGTTTGCTGCAGTCTCCTTTGAGCTCCTATGCTGCGTCGGACAGTTTACAGTCTGCTCAATGCAATCCTTCAGTCTCACGTGACTTCCTGTCTGGTGACACTCATATTATTATATTTCTGAAGGGATGTTCAATGTAATTTACAGTAAGTAATTATTATGAGAAGAGTATAAAAATCAGGTTTGAACAATTATCTATTAAACCTCACGTGGATCTTAAAGCCTGGTATTTATTTGTTTTGAACAAAGAAAATAAAAAATAATCATAAGTACTACAATGAACGACAATATTCAAAGTTTGAAAAGGGCTTTGGATGACGATTAAAGTTCCACTCCAAACATCTTTTGAGCTATAGTAAAAACATTCTCAGTGGTCTTTTAATTATGATTATGCAATTTTTAGCCTAAACTAAAAAAAAAAACTTGAGTCGTTTTCGAGAACACAAGTTTCTGCAGAGCAGCAGCAGTTCAATGGAAATGGCTTCTAAGTCGTGGGTGGGACCGTTGGCAACCCCGCCCCCTTCCCCATCCAATGATGGAGCAGAGCGGGGAGCTTGTGACAAACCAGGTGTATTTTCTGTCACAAATGAGCTCTTATTTAAACTGTTTTGTTTTTTTTAGCTGCTTCTGATTCACAAAGATTTGAATAATGAAATACTTAAATGAATTATCTTTGTACATATCCTCCATCATGAGAAAAATGCCACAAAAAATGCTATAAACATTTTAATTGGAGTGGGTTTTAAAAAACAAATAGTCCAAGCCCCTTTTTTTATATTCAAATTGTATTTTTACAGAATCACAAAAAATAACCATGCTCTGAAAACAATAAATGTTACTCAAATGTTTTTAGAAAAAAATACATATCAATGAATCTCTTTTGCTCCCATATATCTATTATTACATCACCTTTTATAATTGTTTTCAACAGCTTTCTACCTTTATTTTGAATGGTGTGGTGGGGAGCGTCCTTTAAACGGTTCCACTGTGGAATAATTGGGGTTTAGCCCCATGTCGCTGGAATGATCCCAACAAGGTTTAATCATATTGGTTTGTGGATTTAAACTGTCTATGCAACAATTAAACCCCCACTTCTTAAATGAAAAATGTAGTGGCTTTTTTTTAATTATATTTTATTGTTTTTTGTGCATTTACTCTTTGGAAAATAGAAACCCCTCCCTGACATCTGAAGCATGGTAGAAGCGCTTGCAGGGGCTAAATATGCTCCACCATGAGCAGGCTGACAGAAACACTGATAATAGGTGACCACAAAAACCTGGATGAAGATTTGTTGTATCTCCTGCAGAGGAACATGCACTTGGTTCCTAGAATATATCATAAATGATTTTAATTTTTTGAGTGTTGATTCAAAATTGCTTTTAGATAACAAAGGTTACATATGTCCTAAAGGCTCGACACACATTAACCACAGTTTCATTCTATTCCTTTTGACTTTGTAGCACAGAAATCCCCGAAAGTCGAGAACATTGTCGCAGAACACACACACACTGCTTATAAATGTGATAAAAATACACGCCATGACACACACAAGGTCATTATTCCCGGCTGCAGTAAATATAGCCATTGCGTTCACCCCGACGTCCTTGGATTGCGTCATTAAGGTCACCATTCCTGCTTTTTTTTTGTTGTTTTCCTGCTCACATGAGCTTCCTTACCCTCCATGCTTCTCGTCCCGTCCGCCTCGCGCTCCGTTCCGGTCTTTTGGGAATGACAGGAGTCACGCTTGTTGACATTTAGCGAGCTTGTGCACACACATTCCTCTGTCGTGTCATTTCTGCTCGTCTTGCTGCACCATATCCTCTCCTGTCCAAACTCTCACATGATAATCTCAGTAAACTATCTTCCCACTATTAAACCCAACTAATTTGTGGCATTATTGAATAAAAATTGAATTAAGAGGTTTTGTACATCCCCTCTAAGAAAAAAAAACAACCTTTAAGGATCTATTTTGTTGAGGTTATGATTGAGTTAAAGGTTTGTTTTACTTGGAAGCATGTGCGTTTGTGTGTTTGGACTCCAGCCTGACCCTGACAGTCACGTGCACCAAAGCGCCCTTCTTATTTTTAAGGATACATGTGACCTGCAGAGACTACAGGATGGAATTGCATCAAACGGAGTAGTTCAATGTTCAGACCAAATCGGAAACTGGCAGAGTTTGAATCTATGTCCTCTTTTTTTCTGCCCATAATGAGGTTAAAAACCCAGCATGTGGCGCTTAGAGGTCACACCTGGCATTTATTATACAAGTTAATTTATTAGAGATGGCAGGAAGGACGAAAACCTCATGAAAAAGATAATAAACCTTAAGCTTTCTGAGAAAATGGACAAAAATTCATTGTCAATGTGGAACCTGATGGTTTTTAATTGAAATCAGGAAATCTGTTCTGGAGTTACATAAAGTTTCAAACATTCCCCAAATTACTCTTGTGTGAACCTCAGTGATCCCTCTGAGCCTGTTAGCTTTTGGGCTTTAGCACAGTTTAGCTGACCTTTGCTTATGATGCCAGACAGCTTTTTTTTTCTGCACGAAGAATGTGGGTCTACTAGGAAAGGTTTACTCATGGTGACAGATTAAATGAAAGAATATTTGAGATTAAGTATTCCCACATCTGGACGTTGTAGGAATTTATCCACTTGTCTTTTCTTGTCCAATCAGACCATCCTGGTTCAAATCTGGTACCCCATCACCGTGGCAACCAACTCCAGAGAGCAGAAGAAGATCCTGGCAAAGTACCTCTTGGAAACGTCTGGAAACTTGGAAAAACTGGAGTACAAACTGCACGACTTTGGCTACAGGGGTGTGTCGTCACAAGAGGTATGAACTGAAAGATTCAGTCAAGTTTTTTGGCTGGGTTCATACAGCTATATTCAATAACCCTTTTATAAAGAAGATAAACCAGTTTTTATATGTTCAATGTGTTTTACTGTTAAAATCCATATTTTGGGAAGTTTACACAAAAATCTTTACCAGGAAATCTTTTTTTTTTTTTTTTATTTCCTTTAAATATCTTGAGTTTGTAACTGCCTCCCACTTGTTTTACAGACTGCTGGCATCGGAGCATCAGCCCATCTGGTGAACTTTAAAGGCACAGACACTGTTGCTGGGATTGGAGTCATTAAGAAGTACTATGGAACCAAAGACCCGGTGCCAGGATTCTCAGTACCTGCTGCTGAGCACAGGTACTCCCTGACTTTATCTACCACAGTGAAGTTTTTGGCCCTTTTAAAGCTTTTGGAGCGTTAGTTAACTTGTAGATTTTGTTTTTTTGAATGAGTGCTCAGGATTTCCTTCAAATGATAAGGCCAGAGCAATGGAGTACGAGTGATCTGAGGTAGCCACGCCCCCTGAGTTTGATGGAACAGTTTGACAGATAACGAAATGAAATGCTGCAAACGAGACCATGATATGTCATTAAATTATGAAATAAAAAATATGTCATTAAATAATTCAAAATTGAATTTTAATAAAATATTGGCACATTGATTGATACTTTTATTTAAATATTTTATATTACATATATTTATTTCATTTTGTCTCTTCCATCCCACACTGCCAATTAAATAAATAAATATTTCATTAAATATTTAAATGCGCTTTTTAATGACACTTTTAACGAATTAATTCCAATTTTAAACATTTAATGATACTTTTATTTAAATATTTCATATTACATATATTTATTTCATTTTGTCTCTTCTGTCCCACGCTGGGACCATGAAATAAATAAATACGTCATTCAATATTTAAATGTGCTTTTAATAGCAATTTTTATATTTCAATGCCACATATATTTCCACATGTATTTATTGATTTCCAATTTTATTTATTTAATGACAACATTAAATAATTAATGACACCTTTATTTAACAAATTCATGGCATATTTATTTATTTTATATTGTCTCTTCTGGACCTCCATCAAACTAAACCTCCAAGGTTTTGAAAAGTCCTGCAAAAGTCATAGTATTTGTGTCCTTCCAGAAAATGACTTTTGAAAACTTTATTTGATAAGTAGAAATTGGCTTCAGATCAGAAGGATGCGGGTGTTAGTTTTCCTCCGCCCGTGGAGACAAGAGAGCCCGGACCGGCTGCTGTTTGGTCAAATGTTTTATGGCGTTAATCCGATCTCCTTCCGCAAACATGCTTGCACAGACTGAAAGCCACTCTCCTCTTAGGCTGTTTGACTAAAGCACGCTGCCTCCTTGGTTCATCAGAGCAGTTATTGCAGCTCCAGTGCACCTTTCTGTTCTGCACCAGTGCATCCTGGGATCATGTCACAGCTGTTATGCAACAGAAAGTTGGCTTCGTTTTTGTCTCAAGGGGGAAATTTCTATTGAAAGTCAAGAAAAGGTTAAAAGATTAGATCTTTGGGTTGTCAATCATAAAATAATTGCTAAAAAACGATTCATTTTTTGACAAAAAACACATTTGTGCTGTTTTTTTTAAACCAAAGGTGTGGAGCAACCTCACCCCTCTTCCCATCACCCATAACTGAAAGCTTTCTGCTTCCACACTCTGCCGCTAGCTTCCAGCCCCTCAAACCCCCAACCTAACATCACTGGTGCATCAGAATGGAGCAGAGCAGGGAGCTTGTGTGTTTTCTACGTAACAAATAAGCTTTTTTTTCACTGAAGAGCCTTGAGATGTTTCAGCTGCTTCACTGAAGCCAACCTGTAGTAAATGCAGTGGATTGAACATGATTTGGAAAGGTATGACCCTGTCTACATGAGGTCCCAGGGTTGACGGTGCATGTCAAAGCACAAACCAAACATGAAAGCAAAAGAATTGTCTGACAGGATTATCTTGAGACACAAGGCTGAGGAAGGGTCCAGAAACATTTCTGCTGAGCACCGTGGCCTCCATCATCTGTAAGTGGAAGAAGTTTGGAACCACCAGGACTCTTTCTAGATCTGGCCGACCATCTAAGCTGAGTGATTGGGAGAAAAGGGCCCTGGTCAGGGAGCAGACCAATAACCCAACGGTCACGCTGTCAGAGCATAAACGAAAGGTGTACCAAGCTTGTCAAATCAGGGCTTTAAAATTACTTTGTTGAATGTGTGTGTGTGGGGTGGGGGTTGGGGGGGGGGTCCCCTTTACTCGAAGAACCATTGTTTGTAAAGTAAACCTACTTTTAACATTCAAGTAAGTTTACTTAGTACTTTGAAAAACAAAGTACTCTTTCCACATCAAGTTGTAAACTTTCCAAATTGGAAAAAACCTCTTTCTAAGTTTTCTAAGTTGCTTTCATTGTGGACCAAATGTTTGTTCCTTTGTCACCACATGCTTTACTAAAGTAAAGCATCTTAATAAGTAACAACACTGGTTTGAATTTGTTAGAAGAAATTTAAAAATATTTGATCAAACTTGAAGCTGCAGAGAACCTTATTGAGATCTCTGCGGTCACCAGGTCAAAAACAACTGACTGACTTACCAGCCAGATACACTGTTTTACATAGAAAAACCTCAGGGGTTTGATTTCATAAAATGTTATTATGTTAAATGCAAACAGAGAGGAAGTCACAACTCATTTAAAACATCAAATAAACAACAACATTTTTTTAAAGAAACTTTTTCTAAGTAACTCCCTCATTGATTTCTATTCAGAAGCTTTGTTCTCTACTTTTAGCGTTTTCACACCATCAATGAAGTGTTTTTATCAATTATAGTGTTTATTTTCCATCACTTATTTGTGATTTTCCATCACAAATAAGTTGTTGTTGTTGTTGTTTTCTTTGGAAAAGCAGCACAACACTGAAGTGAAAAAGCTCCCTGCAGCCCCATGAGGAGAGCTGTCAGTCAGTTACCTGGAGTCTAAACCAGCTGAACATGATCTCATTTATAAAGAGAATAAAGTTACATAAAAAGATTTATAAATGTTCTGAACATGTTTTTAGTGTCATATTTTCCTAATGCTGCCTGCAGATGATTATTTTTTAATGAAATCAAATGTTTGTATGTTTTGCACTCGTCATGATGTCACTGACAGTAAAAATGCAGCACTCTAACGGGGTGAAAGGGGAGTTCAGCCCGACACCGGCTCTGTAATGTGTATTTATGTTGCATTTCTCTGCATGTCTGTAAGTCCGGACGGTGAAAACCTTGTCAGACATTGAAGCGCTCCATGTCTCCAGCTTAGCAGCAGGATGACAGTGTATCAGTGTGGACTCCTGCGTCTCCAAACCAACACTTTCATTTTATTCTCTGGTTTCTGCTGTAAGTGCTGCTGCTTTATCCTCCAGTTCCAGCTGCTTTTTTTTTTTTTTTTTTAATTCGCCAGATCTTCCTGCTGCGTCATCAGCCAAATGCTACACTGACGCTGGAGCTTGCGCGCGCTCCTCCCATATGTGTGTGTGTTGAGAGGGGGAATCTTGTACGGTGTGTGCTTGTATTCCTCGCATGCGGACAGCAGAGGAGCATGAAAACGATTCACCAAAAGAAGTTGGATGTTTCTCAAAGTAAACATGAATTCATGATTATATCACACACGGATTTTCTGCTGTGAGGAACTAAATGAAACAGTTGTTTGTCATCAGAAAGCAGGCGGCGATTGCTTCACTTGTAGGCGGTTAATTATCACCAGCTATCCACTACTTTTCAGACCCCTGATTACACATTATTTTATGTGGCAATTTCCCGCTTTATAATAGCTCAGTTTGCAGGAATTCATTTAAATATGTACCTGCAATTCCGTGGCGAAATGCAGGCCTTGCATATGTACAATTTTTGTTTTCGAATGATTGTTCAAAAACCATTGTGTCAAAGTTTGCTCTGACATTATAGCAGATAACTGATTATATAATCATTGTATTCATTCTGCAGGAGAAGAAGTACTGGTATGATCTAAGTCTTGCAATGATCCTTCATATGTTGGTCTAAACTTAAATATTCAAACATGATCAACACTCAAGCAGTATTTTTTTTTCTTTTTTTGCACATTTGTAAAAGAGATGGTAATTTTTTGCTATTAGAAAAATTTTTTATTAGCTTTTTTTCTTTAAAATTAAATATTTCATGAATTTAATAATAATAATAATATGTAATATAGGTGTGTAGTATGTATAATAATAATAGAATCTCCCATCATCTCCTGTGGGTTGAGAGCAGAACTTGGGGAGTTTCACCATCTGCTGCACAGCTCCTTATTCTTAAGGTGGCATACCAAGGAACCTATCATATACAGTTATCTCTGTTATCCTCTGCAGGAAAGGTTGTTGAACCCTTAAATGTGTTTAAAGCAGCAGAGCAGCAGTTACTGACAAATTCAATCAGGACATTTATTCCTAAAAAAAGCTCTGATCTTAGTCAACATCTTAGAGCATGGTGCCCTCTTGTGGACTTTTGCCCTTTTTTTTTTTTGCTAAACTTTTATGGATTTATATTTCTTCAGTATTTTCTTTAGCTTTTTTTGTGCCAAAGCCTTTAATATTTTATAACATTTTTTTGTTCACACGTCTTTTCATCTCTGATTTTACAATTTTTTGTCCATTTTAATAAAAAAAGTCTATTTTTTTTCTTCACCTAAAGCACAATTACGGCATGGGGGAAGGATCACGAGAAAGACGCCTTTGAGCACATCGTCAAGCAGTTCCCCAACGTGCCCGTGTCCATAGTTAGTGACAGCTACGACATCTACAACGCCTGCGAGAAGATTTGGGGGGAGGACCTTCGGGGACTGATTGAGACTCGCAGCGCAGATGCTCCGCTAGTTGTGCGGCCAGACTCGGGAAATCCACTTGACACGGTTTTAAAGGTGCAGTTTGCTTCACATCTACAAAGGTAAACTGTTAAACTTTTTTTTTTAAATCTTCACTTCCGCTTTCTGTCAGGTTTTGGAGATTCTGGGTAAAAAGTTTCCTCCTAAGGAGAATTCTAAAGGCTTTAAGGTTCTTCCTCCTTACATCCGAGTCATACAAGGGGATGGAGTGGATATCAACACATTGCAAGAGGTACAGTTCCTCAAACTGCTTGTTTTATATTGTAAAAGTTCCTTAAAGCAGCAGTCCTCAACCTTTATCAGGTAAAACGTCAGACAATATTTTCACCTGTTGCTGAAGTGGGCGTCTCATTTTTTGTTTTCTTCTTTAGCTTGCAAGTTTTCATGAACTTTTTTTGATGGTAAAATGTATCTTTGTCCTCTTAAAAATATCAACAGCTGGTTTAAACTTGATTTGTACACTTGGACCCAATCCGAATTCTTCCCTTGGCCTTACGACTCCTCCCTTCCCCTACATTTAGCCCTCCAAACAGAGAATTATGGAAAAATAGTGTCTCAGAATTCGGACGTCACTATCACTTGATGACGTAACCACTAGTCGCCGGTCAGCTACGTTAGCGCGGAGCTTCCAGCGCTTGAATATACATAACAACAGCGGTTTTATAACTTTAACGAGGTCATGCTTAAACAATGTGCCCATGTGAAGTAAAGCGCTTCTCCTCCACGGTATAGCGCGACGCGGAACCCCCTCGCTACGGAGGGTTCTGTATCCCTCTGCCTCGAGGGTAACCCTTAAAAAAATATTTTCAGACACCACTTTTACTACAAATGGAGTGGTAGGGAGAAGGGAAGTATTCGGATTGGGCCTAGATTTGGTGTTGGAACCAATAAAATCCGTGATGGGAGATAAAAATCAGGGGCTGCATGGTGGCGCGGTGGTTAGCGCTCCTGCCTCACAGCAAGAAGGTTCCCGGTTCAAGTCCTGGCTGGGGGACCTTTCTGTGTGGAGTTTGCATGTTCTCCCCGTGCATGCGTGGGTTTTCTCCGGGTACTCCGGCTTCCTCCCACCGTCCAAAAACATGCTTCATAGGTTCATTGGTTACTCTAAATTGTCCGTAGGTGTGAATGTGAGTGTGTATGGGTGTGTGATTGTGGCTCCTGCGACAGACTGGCGACCAGTCCAGGGGTGTACCCTGCCTTCGCCCATGAGTAGCCGGGTTAGGCTCCGGCAACCCCGTGACCCCGAAAGGGATAAAGCGGATTGGAAAACATGAATGAATGAGATAAAAATCAGACGCCAACTTCAGCCTAATCCAGCTTTAAAGGTTCAACTGAAAATGTTTGAAAACGGTCACTTAAACTGGTATTCTTTAGATATAATCATAAACACAACCTTATTAGCAACATCCTCGTAATATCTGAAATAGCTGAAAAATATGTAATATTGTTATGGCCTGTTGCAATAAATCCATATTTGGAGTAAAAGTCCTGGTTTTTGTCTGTGAAATGCAGCTTTCTTTTAATTTGAAGTCAAAAGGTCTTCTTCTGTTTTCTCTCTGGCTCTTTTCTGCAAAAAGAAAAAAAAACTTTTCAAATACGTTTGTTTTTTGTTAACTTTTCTAGTTTGGGGGTTTCAAGTTAGCGGTCAGTGCAGCTGCTTTAAGAAAGCAGCAGGTGGATTAAAAGAGCGTTTGTGATTGTGGAGTATTTTTCCGCAGATAGTGGAGGGCATGAAGCAGCACCGGTGGTCCATTGAGAACATCGCCTTCGGCTCTGGAGGGGCTTTATTGCAGAAACTGACCAGAGATCTGCTCAACTGCTCCTTCAAGTGCAGCTACGTGGTCACTAACGGACTTGGGGTGAGAACAGGCACATTTACCACCTTTAGATTCACTGCTTTGTTTGTTCTACCCCCCCACCCCCATGTGTCATCTGCCCTAATACTTTGAAGGACAGAAAAAGTATCATCCAAAATGTACACTTTTATTATACTGTCCTCCAAAAACTCTTCATTTTTATTTCAAATGTCTAGTTTTTTTGGTTTAAATAAAGTTTTTTTTTGTGCTGTGGTTCAGGTGAATGTGTTCAAAGACCCAGTGGCGGACCCCAACAAAAGATCCAAAAAAGGTCGCCTGTCTTTGCACCGAACACAGAGCGGGGACTTTGTCACCCTGGAGGAGGGCAAGGGGGACTTGGAGGAATATGGCGAGGTGATTCCCCTTCCAAACGTTGACTTGAGACCCCCATCACCCTGTTTTCATCTTTTTTTCCTCTCTCCTCCTTTTGTCTCCTTTCATCCTTTCTTTCTCTCCTCCTTCTCTCCAGGATTTGTTGCACACAGTCTTCAAGAACGGAAAGATCGTGAAGACGTACACGTTTGACAAAGTCAGAGACAATGCTAAGCTGAAAGACGGCGAGCTTGAAGAGCTGCTTCACTGAGGGCAGTCTGCGTTGACACCCCCACATCTATTCAGACTCCCAAAACAAAATCCCCCTTTCTTTTCAAATCCTCACCTTTTTGCCTCCACTGTCATCCAGAAAACGGTGGTGTGTGCACTGCTAAAAAAATAAGAGAAAAAAGCCCCCATACTCGCCACCGGAGACTCCCTTAAGCCTCATGGAGTTTTTATTAGTGGTTTCAAAAACCCATTTGGATGAAGAAGAAATGTAGAAGTTTGCACAGCGTTGATGGGGGGCGAAAAAAAGAAAACTCTGGGAGCTTGAGGTGTTTTTAGCATCCGAATGTGTACAGAAAGTCTTTAAGTCAATGTTTAAGGCGCAAACTCAAGTTCTTGTTCTCCTTATCTGAAAGTCTGCTACTTCCACGAATGTGCAAAATGTTTGCAGAACTCCCCAAGCGAAAGTGGGCCACCGCAGATTCCAGAACCCAGGTTAAAAGTGACTGGGGAAGCCATGAAGCCACACCCCCTCTGCTGATCACTGTCGAAGTATTCTGTATAGAACTGATGAGGAAAACACAACCTCGTTTTGTCAACGTAGCTTCGTCTTTAGTGTGAAGGATGGCAGTAAACGTCTGTGCACTGATAACACTGACAGTTAATGTGCTTCAGTCCTATAGCATATGATCACAAACATTTCAACTGTAATTATATCGATAATTAACATTTTTTTTCTCCCACATTTGTTGATTTTATTTTGAAATTGTGGCCCAAATTAGAAAAGCTTTAGCATGTACTTCCTGTACGGTGTGTTTTGCTCGTTCAGATGCAATTCTCTCATCTCTGAAGGAATATAAATAGTCTTCTCGCTTCTGTGAATATGTCTAAAGGCCTTCGGATCATGAAGGTTCAGTCCAGAGTCCAGCAGGACACAAAACCTTCTATCAAAGATGGGTTTATATGTTCATGGTGGATGAAAACGTCTTATCTTTTCTGTGTAAAACCAAAAGAAAAAAAAACCTGTCACACAAGTCCTCTTCACCAGATCGAAGATCATTTATGAAAGACTGCATAATCTGTCTGCTTGGCTGAGATGTGGGTTAAATGTTGTTTGTGTGTGCGCTTTTACATTTCTGTCGTGTTCCTTGATGCAGATGCATTTGTAGGTGGAAGGGGAATACAGAGCCCTACTTCCTTTGCTTTCAAACCGACGAGCATCACCTTCCTGACACCGACGACCTCCTCCAAATTGTTTAGTCGCCCCCTCTCTGTGTCACTGCCTTAAAAGCAAAATTAATTTCCCAAAGTTTCCCCCTCTCAATCCAGCTCTTTAAGGTAGGTCTTTTCAGAATAAAAGAGCATTTATTTGAAGCCACCACTGAAATTACAAATGTGCCAACTTCTAGATAACCTCTGGAAATATTTTTCTTGTAAAAACCATCAGCTTCCCCTTTTCATGTCTTTACCCTTCATTTAGAAATCTGAAATTTAGCTTCCTAGAAGATGGGTGAAGCTTCTAGATCTCAGTAGGTTGGTTCTTGTCCGAAACAAACTTCTAGAAACTTTTAAATTTCAAACTTTCAAACTTTTAAATCTGTTTTTACCTAAAGGTTCAGGATGCTCTGATGAGCCACTAGTTTAGTTTTTTTTTGCCTTATTTTTTCAAAGTTTGCCCATCAGCATCTCACCACACATACCTTTGTATTTTGTTCTTTCAGCTGTTTTCACTGCATCCTTCTTTTTAACCTTCCATTTCTAAGGTGCGTTTGGGAAAACGTTATTTTACTATTTTATACTGTCTCAGTTCTTACCTCAGATAAATATTATTTTTTATCACAAAGGGTAAAAAAAAAAGGATAAAACATGCCAGATGTGTTGCAGTAAGTCTTTCCAATGCGGCCATACTGCCTTTTCACTTGCACAGTAGTAACAAAGTCCAGACGGCAGGTTAGTCAGATGACCACACTTGATAATAGTTTTTCTTTTTTTTTCTCCAGCCAACCATTTTTGTACCAAAAGGAAAAAACCTAAAACTGCTCAACTGTCCTGGCAGTTTGACTGTTTCTCATGACGGTCAGGCTCTTAGCTTCTCTTTGTGTGTAGTCCAGTGTGAATGCCTTGTGTGTAATGATTGAAAATTGTAATTTTTTTTCCTTTATGTTAATGTTTGAATCATATGTATATGTTGGTTCCAGATTCTCTTCCAATACAACTGATATTTTAACTAACATAACTTGCTATATTGTCAATACTCTGATTAAAGATGCCACCCTGTCCGTTTAAAACGCCTGAGGGTTTTTGTGACAGACTAAAAGTTACCATTGATCTTTTATTGCATCAAAAGATCTTTTCTACTTATTTGGGTTTTTTTTTTTTTAGATGTTATTTTTATATTTGAGTTTGAGCCAAACTGTGCAGTAATTTTACCAAAATAGAAACTCATGTTGGTCGATAAAGTTTTTGAATTTTTGGTAAAAAGTTAATGAGATCATCCTGTAACCACAGGGTTACATAATCAAAAGTTTAAGGTCTACAGGTTCCAAGATTGTAGCCGGTGTTGGACCCCTAGTCCAAGGGGTCCAGATCAACAACTGTGGTAGATTTGTGTCATTTACTGTTGTGAAGCCAAAGACTTTGTGTGACATGACATCATATTTGAAAAAAATATTAAGTGAATTAAAGCTGCGAGCAGTGTTGGTCGTGGCTCACAGGCGCTACCCACCCTCACTGGCTGGGTGGCTGCTACACACCCCTCACTCTTCCCCTGCCACCCTGGTCAGAGCTGCATGGGAGGAATTTTTGAAAAAAAAAAACTATTTTTCAAGATAGCTACTATTCTGTTGGTTTTATCTCCATAGCAACCATTTCAATTATTTGTCACCTGGTGGTGACAAGAAGGTCTACATAGGTTTTAGAAGATTTAGCAAAAATAAACTTTTGGATTTCCTTGGCAACAGAGATTTTTTTTGTCATACATCCCCACATTCCTGATACAGTGGGGATTGAAAGTTTGGGCACCCCAAGTAAAGTGTTATATTATTGTGCATAAAGAACCCAAAGAAAGATTGAATTTGAATTTGTCAAAAAATAGGCTTTGTTTCTATCATTCACCCTTTCAAAATAACAGAAAACAAAATAATGGTGTGTGCAAAAGTTTGGGCGCCCTGCAGAATTTATAGTGTGAACTGCCCCCTTTGGAAAAGCTAAGACCTGACAGTGTCATGGATTATTTAGAAGCATTATTTGCAAAGACCAGGTGATTTCAATCTGAAAGATTTGAAATAATCTGAGTCCTCTGTCCTTGCCCCAACAATCAGCATCGTGGGTTCTTCCAAGCAGTTGTCCAGAACAATTAAACTGAAAATAGTCACAAAGCAGGAGAAGGCTGTATGAAGATGATTCTACCGGAGGAATGTCATTAAGAAATGGCAGTCAACAGGAACAGTGGAAGTTAAAGTAAGATCTGGAAAACCAAGAAAAATCTCAGACAGATCAGCTCACAGGATTGTAAGAAAAGCAAGTCAAACCCCACGTTTGACTGGTACACTGTTCTACTGTCAAGAGATACTTGTAAAAATATGGTCTTCATGGAAGAATCATCAGAAGAAAACCTCTTCTATGTCCTCACCACAAAATTCAACGTTTGAAGTTCACAAGAATATGTGCATTATACAGTGCATTTGGAAAGTATTCACAGCGCGTCACTGCTTCCACATTTTATGATGTCACATCCTTATTTCAAAATTTATTAAATCAGTTTTCTTGAAAGCAGAAGAATTGTCTGTAGACCTCAGAGACAGGATTGTCTTGAAACACAAGGCTGAGGAAGGGTCCAGAAACATTTCTGCTGAGCACCGTGGCCTCCATCTGTAAGTGGAAGAAGTTTGGAACCACCAGGACTCTTTCTAGATCTGGCCGACCATCTAAGCTGAGTGATTGCCCTGGTCAGGGAGCTGACCAATAACCCAATGGTCACTCTGTCAGAGCTTCAGCATTTCTCTGTGGAAAGAGGAGAACCTTCCAGAAGGACAGCCATATCTGCAGCACTACACCAATCAGGCCTGTATGGTAGAGTGGCCAGACAGAAGCCCTTTCTTACTAAAAAGCAAATGGTAAAAGCAAAGCCTGTCTGGAGTAGAGGGAAAGCTGACTGCAACAACTCTGTCAATGTCCTTGACTGGCCCAGCCAGAGCCCAGACATGAATCCAACTGAACATCTATGGAGAGATCTGAAAATGGCCGTGCACTGACTCTTCCATCCAACCTGATGGAGCTTGAACGCTACTGCAAAGAGGAATGAACCAAACTGTCCAAAGAAAGGTGTACCAAGCTTGTGGCGTCATATTGCTGCCAAAGGTTCAGCAACTTAGTAT
Organism: Adrianichthys oophorus; assembly: GCA_036245035.1. Taxonomy (NCBI): domain Eukaryota; kingdom Metazoa; phylum Chordata; class Actinopteri; order Beloniformes; family Adrianichthyidae; genus Adrianichthys; species Adrianichthys oophorus. The sequence continues at coordinate 2,356,369 of BSAI01000030.1, forward strand.
TGAGCAAATGCTGTTAATACTTATGTACATGTCATTTTACAGTTTTTTGTTTTTTTTAATTTGCAACAATTTCAAAAGAACTTTTTTAACATTGTCTTTATGGGGTGTTTTTTTTTTAGTGAGCTCGCCACTTTAATGCCGTTCAAAATGTACAAGCTTTAAAGCCAAGCCATTTATTGTGTATAGCATTCACACTGTAGTGATCCATTTTATCTTCCGTACACTTTTTGGACGTCCATAGCTCTTCAGCTCTTTCATCTATTCAGCTCTTTTAGGAAATGGGTTAATGTGGAAATGGAGATAGTTTTAAACTATTCAACCAACTACCTCTTTTTTTTTTAACTCATTTGAAAATGGCTTACAGAATCTTCAAATCCCCCATTTTCAACTAAAAACTTTCAGCTCCACAAAACAATAGAACTCAAGTAGACTCTCAGCTACAGAAACCAATTAACTTTTAAACTATTCTATTCTATTTTTACATTTAAAATTCCTCACGGTTTTTGAGATATCGCAGCTCAAAGTCGACATGTGATCTTTGAGTGAGTTTTCAGTTTTGAAGGAAAGTCTATGCAAAACGAAGCAGTTGAAGTCGGGGAGCAGTGTGTCAGCGTGAGCATACACCGACCCTCTTTGTGGATTCATTTTGCTCAGAAAATGTTTTCACATCAAAATGTAGGCATTTTTCCTGGCTTTCAGACAGTAAAACTTTGAAAAAACCTGAGGCATATAGTTTTCTCACAGCTGCCCCAAATATCAGCAAAAGATGGTAATTTCTCCCATTGATCTTAATATCCTTCTCTGATCTTAATCCTTCTCTTTCTCTGTATGAGAAAGGAGCCGTTTCCATGGTGACAGCGGAACTCTTTTACACACGCGTGAGCCCACAGACACACACACACTGTAGGATCTGACGCTTTCAAAGATAAATTAATGTTCAGTTTGCTTTAAAGACCAGCTCTGTGGCCACGTGGACAGTGTCCACTCTGAAACTGGAAGATTGTGAGTTCAAATCCAGGCGGAGTCATACTAAGTATTCTGAAAATGGGACCCAGTGCATGCATGTTCTGTACACCTGTCCAGGCTCTCGGGTAACAGGTATGTGCTGATCTATCAGTCTGGCTTAAAGTTTCAATCACAGCTTCACCTTCACTTTGTGTACTTGGTGACATGAGTGCCATCAATACAGAGGGAGGATTAGATTCCATAATCTGTTGGCCTCCTGGGCCCAGCGGCCCCCTACCCTCACAGGGAGAGGGATCCCTCAGTTCTCTGGCAAGTCCATGAGCGCGGGATCACATTCCAACTGAACCTGGGGCTTGTCCATGTTTTATGGTGCGGGTTCTGGTCCTTGCCCTCGGGTGCCGGGCCCCCTCTAAATTCCAACAATGGGAGAGCCTGGTAAGGCTATGTTCTCAACACCTTTCGGGGACCCCCACTTCTCTTGGTCGTCCCTCCTCTAGGTGGGGGTGGCTGGCCTTCCGTGCTCTATTCTGGATCTCCGCGGCTGCCTGGAGCTTGGAGGCGGGTCTCCCTTGGGGCCCCTGGCTCATTCCTGGGGCTGAGGTGGGGGGGTGCTTGGAACGACTGGGTGGTGGTGGGCGGCTTGTCTGGGGTGGTGGGCTCTGGGGGGTGAGAGCCGCTAAAATAGAAATGTTTTCAGTTTTTAGGCTATTTTGGAGTTTTGCTATTATTTTAGCAGTTTTTCAAGTTATCTAGGCATTTAGCTAATACTTGAGCAACGTGGGGTTTTTCTGCTGCTGCTATTTTGGGGCATTTAGTTGTTTTCTTTCCATTATTCTAGCTCTTTATGTTCTTTTGGCATTTACTGAGGTTTTTTCGGCTGTTTTGGCCTATAGCTAACATTTTAGCTACATGCCAGACTTTTTGGCTCATTTGGTAACTACTGGAGTTTTTTGGGCTCGGTTGGCATTTATCTATTATTTCAGCAACATGCTAGCTGTTCTGGCAAAATTTGACATTTTTCCAGTTTCTTTAAAACTAATTTGGAGTTTATCTAATATTTTACCATTATACTAACTGGTTTTGCTAAATTACACATTTTTCCAGTTTGTTTAGCTAATACATTCATGATGTCCAAAATTCATTTCTACCGGGTACTAGGTGCGTGCAAATTTTGGTTCCTTTTTTAGTGCGTGGTGAGGGTGACATTTTTCCTCATAGGCGCAGTTTGAAAGATGAATGGCCAAAACAGTATGGTCCTTGCAGTCCAGGACTGCTGCCAGCCAGAATAAATTCACCAAAAATAGCTTTTCCAGAATTTTCCTTTTTAAAAAATGACATTTGCAATGCTTCTATGAGAATGTCCTTTTAATGAATGAGAAAACTAGTATTTTAGTAAAATCAGCTCTGTGTTAATAGAAAAATGTATCACAATGAGAAAAGACCGTGCCCTCTGTGAAACACAACGGAGGTTTGATTATAGTCTCGGGCTGCTTTGCTGCATCCAGCATGGGGTGTCTTCAGTCTGTGCAGCAATAATTAAATCTATCAAGATACGCAGTACACACCAGCCATCCAACTACAGTATGCAGCACATTGTACTGCATACTGTAGTTCTGTAGTGTCAGAAAGTTTGGTCTCTGTTGCAGGTCATCGGTCTTCCTACAGGAAGTAAACACAGGAACACTCAACAATGAGAGAGAATAACATCAGACTATTCTGAAGACATCGATTCTGAAACTGCAGTGCATGTCTGTGGAAAGAGCAAAAACTGCTATCTGCAGGAAACAACCTTCAAACTTGAGACAACTGGGGCTGTTTGCTCTCTGGTGACAGGTGCAGAAGTCTCATTGAATGAAATTGAAATTTTTATTTAAAATGTATAAAAAATGTGTAAAAAAAATTTGGTCCCAAGGATTATTATTTTGGTTCAAGTCTGTTCTTATTTTTTTTATTTTGTTTTGCACATAATTCTATTGAATTAAAATGTCATATAGATATATAAATATAGTGACCAGTGTTTCATTAACAGACCATTCATTCTTATGCTAACTGAAGTGGGCCTAATAAATAACCTTGAGGAACTCCATTAGTAACATTCAAATGCTTGAATAATATTGTGAACAAAGAAACAAATCTGTGTAAAACTTAATTAAAAACATTAGTTTGATACTTTTGATTCTGTGACATAATCAAAAGTTTTAAAGTAAGCTAAAAAAAAGTAACTTTATAAAGTATGATTTCTATGAAAGAAGAAGGGAATACGTATCAAAAAATGGATCACTAGAGAGTAACACTAGTATTGATTGAATATCACAGATAAGAACAGGATTATGTTGGTAAAAAAGTATAAAATTAATTTGGAAGTAAATAATTGATTTCTGTCAAAGTGTTACTTTCTCTTCCTTTTGTGTTTCTACTGTTTTTGTCTTTTTATGTACATTTGATGTGAGCCAAAAGACGATCAATCACAAACTTCCTGCTACCAAGTCGGGCCAATTACAGTTGGCTGAAGGTGAACCACGGCACTTCAAACGTCTGAATAACAGTCTAAAAGACCCAAAATACTAGGTTTGAAGCTGTTTTGTCAAAGACATTTTGGGTTTGTTGCTTAAAATGAACAGTGAATGGGGGGGGGGGAAAGAGTCTCTCTGTTAAAATGCATTTTTAATGAGTAATAAAAATCTAGATTGTATCCTTTTAGGTAAAAGAATTAAACTGTATTGTATTGCCACAAAGTTAGTGGAATCTTTCATGTATTCGTTCGTAGACCATGTACCGAGATGCGTATCAAATCACGTGAGAAGGAAAATTACAAAAGATTTATTTTTAAATAGGCGTGTAACTAATCCTCCTCCCCAATTTTTCCTAAAATAATATCCATCATAAACACCACTGACCCCCCCCCCCCCCCCCCCCCCAATTTGAAAATGTATTAAACTGCTATTATATTTAAATAGCTTTGTAAAGCCCACTACGTCAAATAATTGACAGAAAAGTCTTTTTTTTTAATTAATGTTTTTTGATGAAATCTACAAAAATATTTGCAACATCCCTTTTTTATGAGATATTCTGTAATTAGCATCAATTATATGTGTGGTGATTTAGTAAGTTTTTGCTCATTGCTCTGTTCATTACAGAAAGTAGTCATTAAAAAAATGAACAACAATAAATGAGTCATACTCACTGTAAAGTTTTGAAAATTAGCCAAACCTTTTCCCGCCAAGTGTTTTTGAGATTTCACGGCGGCAGCCATTTTAAAATACTGCCCCTAGTGGAATGATGATGAACTACAGGGCAGCTCAATGAGTTTTTAAGGGGAGTTTTTTTCATGCTAATGAGACAGGGGTCTCGGAGTGTACCAAATGTTGGTGAAATCGTTGAATTGTAAAGGGGGAATGTGTTTTGACGATAACGAGAAGTTCTGAGATGTCTCAGAGATTGTATTAATCTCATTAAAACACGCACAGTCCCTCTGTGAGTCATTAACCTGAGTCAGGACTACAGATATAAGACAGTGGAACAGTCCTATCTACATGTGTCTTAGATTTGATTCAAACGCCGTTAATGAACCCTGATTTTTATGGTTCAAATATGACATTTTGCAAATTAAAAACGATATATTTGGAACATCTTTTCCAAAGTGTGGCGCGTGCATGCTCGAGTTAATCCTCTTAAAAGTGTGGGGAAATTCTGCGCCTTTTCTCCTGAGAATCATATGACTGAGCCAGCGCCGAGGAGGCGTTCCATGCGCCGCAGCTGCAAGCTCAGCAAGGAGGAGGCTGGCAGCCTCCATGTTCCAGCCAGCATGCGACCAGAGGGACCCTTACGTCCTGAAAGAAGTTTGCTGCGAGAGCGCTGTTACTTTGCATGGGCTTTCAGTGGTAAATCCCCCACCTATTCACGTTGCATGCAGCTGTGGGGAATTTTTAAGTGTCTTTACTGTTTTTTTCTGTAAATGTTCATCTTCCTTCAAAGGGTGGGGGATTCGCGTTGAGTATTATTTGCGACAGCGCGCGCCGGAGACAAGTTTGGCACACTTTTACGCGCCGACTCCAAACGGTGCGCAAAAGTCTTCCGACGACACTGGAAAAAATTTCGACCAAATCAACAAAAGCTCCGATTTCAAACTTCGTTTTTGTCAACTTTAGTCGCCAAACAACAAATCTTTTGTATTTCAAGTCAGTAAATAGTCCACTTTTTCTTCCTTTTTCTTCCTTCCACAGGCTGTGAAACTCTCCCTGGATAACTTTCAGTTGGACATTTTTTGCAGCGTCTGCAGGAAAACCACGTCATCCGGTGGGACAGCTCCTACATTTTTTCCCCCCAGTCTTTGCTCTTGGATCATCATCAGTGTGAGGAAAAGCTGGATAAAGACTTGGAAGCACGCAATCATGATGACTGGATTTCGGCTGAACTTATCGCCCCTAAAGGAACCTCTTGGGTTCATCAAACTGGTTGAATGGGTAAGCTAGTCTCAGCAGATGTTTGATCTTTCTTTTCATCAAATTTTTTAAATCGAAACTGAATGAGATTTCCTCATATCTCCAGGGAAATTTCCTCTTGAATGTTTATCCAAACTTGAAATAAGAACAAAAGAGGATCTTCTAAGTAACCTTCCCTTTCCCAGAGCTTGATTTCAGCAACTTCTGAGTGTGCTGGGCCGGTTCTGCTGTTGCTTGCTCTGGCCTGCCCTTGGCACATCTCAGTTGTAGATTAATGTGTCCCTAACTAATAATTTACCTCACAAATAACCGAGCTGTTTTGAACTTTATGTTTGTATCAACATGGTTGTAGGAAGTCATCAGTTCTGCTCCACAGAAGTGGGTCAGATGAGTCCGGTGTGGGTACTCCAGGCCCAGTTTCTCTGCTGCTCCATTTTCTCCTGATGCCCTCACACACACTGAGGCGGTAACAGTCATCTGACCTGGAACAGGGATGCATATTTGTGCTTCACATAAGCTCCCTTCACATTGTCTTCATTGAACAACAGAAAAATTGAGAAAACTGAGTCCTGAAGCCAAAAAAAAAAAAGACACCAATCTGATGGTTTTATGAGACTTTTTTTAGTCCAATGACTTGATTTTCTAATTGCTGCTGTGATTTAATTGTTTACTTTGTGGAATCTGATAATCAATGGAATGTTTTTGGGCTTTTTAAAACGATATTTGAGGAACACAAATCATGAGGGTGCCACCCCTGGCTTCTGAAATACAAGGCTGGAGTCTTGAATTTAAATTGTTAGTGTTCAGTTCATCTAAAAACTGAAAAGAAAATATTGTTTAGACTGCAACTTCTATTTTTTGCAACAAAAAAAACAAGAAAAATAAAGTAGCAGAACATTATCACTGTAACTCTTTACGTCCATCTAAAAGCAAGTTGCTTTTAGCACATTTTTCAAATTCAGCTTCATGTGGTGGACCCCCAAAAAAAAGTAAAAAAAAAAAAAAGGTTCTAACCAGGAAAAGTTGTGGTCACTTCTGTAAAGTTTAGTTTTCATTGTGCCTGCTTTGGAAAAAAAATTGGAATGTGGTATTTAGACAAATGTTCCAGTGTCATTTATAGTTGCAAAGCTACAGGTCATTTTTAAAAACGATGAATAAAAGTGACCTCAGTGTGTAAAGGCTGTCATGGCTGCTTTGATCACCTAAAAATAACAATTATATATAAATAAAACTGTTTTTTTTTTTGTGATACACAGTAGAAAATACCATAAGAATTCACTTTTTAGTTTTTTTTAAAATATTTTTGCTGCGTGTCATAGCATGCACGCTACGTACTCCATAAGATTGATTATTTTCAGGATTTTACGATCATGGCTGTACGTGGCAAACAAAAACACTCCATAAAGTCCTTTTAATACCCACTCCGCTCATCTTTTGATCTATTGTAAAATCATTTCAAGTGGTCTATTAATTATAATTTAGCCGTTTTTTGCCAAAATTTAATCAGTGTCGTTTTCAAGGACATAGTTTCTGCAGAGCTGCAGTAGTTCATTAGAAATTTGCTTCTTAAGTAATGGGCGGGACCGTTGGCGCAGAGCAACCCTGCCTCCCTTCCCATCATCCATAACTGAGGGTGCTTTGTTTACACTCTCTCCCACTATCTTACAACTCCTCACAACACCAAACTAACATTACCGCTGCAACAAAAATGGTGAGCAATATTGCAGACATCCAACCGTACACTTTTGAGCTGATGCCAGCTCAGAGGGGTAAAACGAAGACCTACATGGACCTAATAGTCTGCAAGCAGGCAGTGATGGACTTGGCAGCTTTGGCCCCATAGGCGACCAATGACATTGGCGGTTGTATTAATCATTTCTCTAAAAAATGTGCTTAGTCAATGTCAAAAATTCAAATGTTTTGCTATTAATTTTAAAATTAAAAACACATTTAAACGTTAAAGAAATATATTTTCTATCTATCTAACTTGCTGTTGATGGAATAGTCCATTGCTACACAGGGATGGGGGAGGGCAAAAGACTTTCACATTATGTCATTTCAGTGATTTGGGTTTTTTATGACAGAGTTAAATAATATTGGGTGTGGAAGTTATTTAGGACATTTTTTTAAGTGTTCAGGCAATCGTCCAATTTGGCCGAATGGTAAGTCCGCCCCTGCATGTAGGGAGCCTGTGGCTCACCCAGTGTATTTTGTACATAACAAATAAGCTCTTTTTCAAACTGCATTTTTTTTGTCTGCTCCTGATTCACAACAATTTGAATAAAGAAATCCTCAGAAATGCAGTTTTAAGCTTAATTTTCTTTGTTTATGTCCTCCATCGTGAGAAAAATGCTACAAGAACATTCTAAAAACACCAGAAAGACAATTTTTAACGGAGTGGGTTTAAAAAAAACAAAGTTCCTAGCAACTATAATGAAAACTTTATGGTAACCTTAAAAACTCAGCTTTTACTGAAAAAAAAAACTAATGCAAAAATGGAAAAAATAATCAAAGGTCAATGTAGTGTTTTACCTTCTGTTGGCTAATGAAGCTGGTAATGCTACTGCTGGTAATGCTACTGTGACCCAATGCCTTAGCTTAGCAGCCAAAACAACAGGAAGTGGTGAAAAGTGACATCTGGAGAAACATCTGGAGAAAGGCACTGAGCTGTGTGTGGGAGAGTGTTCAAGTGGGAGTTTTGTGGTGTGAAGCTCAGTAAAAGTCAAGACTCCTGTTGTAAGCACTTCTCAGCACTCAGTTGAGCTTCTCAAACCGAAAAGGAGCGGTCACTTTAAAGTGTTTCTTCCTGTTGGGTGTTTTCTGAGATTAGTTTTTGCTCAATGGTGCAACTCACTTCCTTTTTTTTTTTTTTGGTTTGCTTTTATTTACTCATCCAAACTCAAGAGAGGCCAGTCGGCAAGAAAAAGTTGGAATGCTATTGTAATATTGCTTTGATTTCTTTAACTACAGGCTATCGAAGCATTTGATTGACAGATTCTCAAAAGCCGCTTTCAGTGGAAGGGGTGTGGACTTCCAACAAGCTCACTCCTGATTGGAGAAAGTGGTTGCCATAGAAATGTGGGCTCAGACCAACTCTGACCAATCACTGCTTACTGACAATTTATGGCTCCATCATGGCGTTGCCCATATTGCAGAAAAACAGCGACAATTGACTTAATTCATTTGGAACCAGAAGCAAGTCATTTTCTAATGGGCGATGTTACACTCGCATGGCCCAGTTGTCATACAGTCGATTCTTTGAGCACAACTGCACAGAAAAATGAGAGGGATGAGTTGAGTTTGGGTAAAAATGGAGGTAAAAAATTATTTAAAAAACATTTAAGAAAAATATTGCAAATGTTGTCCAGATTTGAAACAAATTAAACAAATATAACTTAACAATGTTCCTAAAAACAAGAAAGAAACAAGGTATTACTCAGTCATTTTGTTACTTAGAATAACTATTCTTTCTCAGCTACATCTTTTAACATGTTCCTGCTAATCCTAATTTTTTCATATTTTTGTTATGGCGCAAGTTATAAACTGACCAATCAGATGCCTCAATAAAAGTAGGTGGCCCCCCGTCAAATGTTCATAGGGTATGATTGACCACACCCCTTTCTTGTACTTTTATTTAGGCTTCTGACTGGCCAGTTTGTGACTTGAATAACTTGCACCACAGCAAAAATATCATGAAAAAAATTAGTATTATCAAGAGGATGTTAAGAAAAAGGTAGTTCCTGTTTGCAACGGCAAGGGTTACTCGGTCCAGTTCTCGTATACAGTCAATGGGAAACAGAAACTCCTTAAAACTGTTCAAGCAAATTACCTGAAAGGGCAGGCAGCTGTGCATCACTCCACAGAGAACCACAAGTGAGTGGGCGGGACTCTCCAGGGGGAGCATAATACTGAGTGGAAGAGTAAAATCAGCCGGATTTCTGCTGTTGGAGCATCGGTTGAGTCCACCCTCGAAAGTGTAATGTGAAGGCATGCCAAGCCCAATGAATTTTTGAAAGTTTTAGGTTCTTTCCGTTCATTTAAACAAATTCCACTGATCTATTCTGGTACGAAAATTCTATGGATGTACCAACAAGAAATTTCCAGAACTCCTGATGCCGTTGTCACCCAAAGTGCATGATTCTGAGATCTACATTAACAGATAAACCCTGAGAAATCTTCCAAATCCATCATGACCTACAACGGGCAAATTGGTGAGATTTCTGGTTGGCAAAAGACATTTTTGGGGGGAGCTAATCCACACGTCGGATTTTTGAGGACATCCTGTGCATCAGGCCGGAACGGTTTTCAAACTGGTTTGACCTCCAGAGTTCACAGAAATGATTGACCAACAAGGATTGCTCCATAGGGAGGTACTTTGTCTGTAAGGAAGCAGCCAGAAACCTTTCTCTCATTTATTGTTGATGTTTTAGGTGCTCAATCCTGAAATTGCGCACACACTTTGCTTAAAAAAAAAAGAAAAAGATAGAAGACTTAAAAAAAATGCTTTAAAATGCCACTTTAGGTAGAAAAAAAGGGCAATTGTTTTCAAAAAAGGGAAACTTTCTGGTGGGAGTTTCATGATTTGGGCCTTCACTACTGTTTGAACAACTTATCAGTCGGCAATCTGAAATCACCTCAAAACCTTCGACAAAAGCTGCTTTTAGTCACAAATTTAAGAGTATGTTGATGACGTCATGCTGTATCACTTCCAGCAGTGGCAGCAAAACACTGAAATTAGTAAGCCATAATGAGCTCATGACACAGGAAACAGTGTGATTATTCTTACTGCAGTTGTTGGACTGAGCATGGTGGCAGCCGGCCGGCCTGGAAGAATTACGTCTGTGTTGGTTTCATGGAAAGCATTGGGGTCACATGGTCCACACACTGAATCAGATTCTTTTCTGGCAGAGAGAATTGCAGAGCAAGAAATGGCCACTAGGGGGACCACACTTGTAAGACAGCGTTGATTTGATTTTGCTGATATTTCATGCTACATAATTATGTCGTTGTAGCGCCTTAAAACACCATTTTGGGGATTTTTGACAACCTACTTGATGACTCAACAATAAATCCTGTTTTTTTACACTCATTCTATCCTCATATTGTTATTTTAAAGACTATTTTTCACTCATGATGACTCCACCTTCTGTCTGCTTCAGCTCACCGCCGTATTTGCTTTTGGAACCTGTGCTGGATTCTCAGGGAGGAACATCATATCTCTTTTCTGTGGCGACGGCAAGAACGACACACTCACGGCTAACTTTCACTACCCCTTCAGGTCAGAATCTTTTTCTTTCAAGCACATTTAAGGCTTTTTTTTCATAAATTCAATGTGAATTTCAATAAATAATCAAGGACAAGATGGTGCCTGACATCATCTGCCAGCAGTGGACATTACACAATTTACCCTAATTTTGACCAAAAAGCATCAAGAATTGTAGATTTTTTTTAACTAAATCCTTTAATGGGAAAAAAAAGCGTAACCGTTAAGGTTGTCAGCTAATATAAAGTTTTTTTCCAGCCATATGGGGGACTTCCGGTTCTGAAGGTTGATGTCTGCAGCCTGGTCCTCTTGAAATAATCCAATAAAAGTGTTTTTTTTCTCTTGCTTGTTTGGTTTCTAGGCTGAGTCTGATCCCGCTCATTGAAGGAAACACCACCCTCTGCAACCACACTGTCAGTACGACGCATCTGATGGGAGACGCTTCCTCCGCCGTGGAGTTCTTCGTGGGAGTTGGCGTCGTCTGCTTCCTGTACAGCATGGCTGCTCTTTTGGTGTATTTGGGATACATGCACATCTACAAAGACTCCGACTTTGGACCTATTTTAGTGAGTTTATAAGCAGAGAAATCTGAAATGGATGTTTCAGGCTCTTGTAACTTGCTGTTGTTTGTTTGTTTGTTTTACAGGATTTTGTGATCACAGCGATCCTGGTCTTCCTGTGGCTGGTGTGTTCCTCCGCCTGGGCAAAGGGCTTGCAGAATGTGAAAGAGGCCACAAATACTGATGGCATCGATGCAACTGTAGCAATCTGCAAAGGCAGCAACGTCACCTGTGCGGTCACCGAGTTTGCCAACATGCGGACTCTCAACCTCTCTGTGGTGAGAAGAATTCCAGAATTGCTGATTTTCTGATTTGCTGACTCAGGGGTCTCCTCATTCTGATTTGACTGAACACGCGTGATCCAGGTAACCAGCAGCAAGAAGTGCAGGGAGAGCTGGAAAACAGGCTGGTTTATTTCAAGCAATCCACAAAAGTCAAATCATTCTTTATTTAAATAGCATTTTTCATGTTTGACTTAAAACAAAGTGCTGCACGCCAAAATAACTAATATACATTTATAATATACAAGTATGTAATTAATATCTCTTAAGCTCTATAATCAATATCTCTTAGTTTCAGTTAATTTTTTCATATAAGAAAATGTTGTTTTCCTGTGTGTTTTCCATCAGGTTTTTGGCTACCTCAACATGCTTGTGTGGGCAGGCAACGCCTGGTTTGTATACAAGGAGACGCGCTGGCATTCCCAGAAGTTCGCTTCCCAATCCGGACCAGGACGGCAACAAGTCCCCGCGCCAATCTAACACACGAAAAGCAATCTACACACAAACACACAGCCACGGGCATAAAAAACGATAAAGTCCCACTTTAGCCACATATTTAATGCACATTATTGTATGCACCAGATAGAAGTTGAAAAAGGAAGGTTGGCTCAGGAGATTTGATCTTTGTTTGTTACCTCAGGACTTCCAAAGCTTAAATAAACATTTTTAGAGCCAAATCTACTTTTCATGTAATTATAGTCCTTCCATTTCTATAATAAAACATTATGAAAAAATACAAACTCATGCATATTGTCAAGCAGCTAAGAAACAAAAAAAGAGAGAAGACAGTCCCACTTCAATCATCTTTTGATTTATTCTATAAGCATTCCCAGTGGTCTTTCAATTGTGATAACGCCGTTTTTAACCAAAATCAAATAACCGGACTTGTCGTTTTCTAGAACAGTTTCTCCAGAGTGGAGAAATTTGCCTGAGTTTTGGTTGGGACCATTGAGAAACCCCGCCCCCCATTCCCTTCAATGTTGAGGAGTAGAGAAGGAAGCTTATGGCCCGCTCAGCGCATTCTCTACATCACAAATACACTCTTTTTCCAAATGCATTTTTTTGTCTGCTCCTAATTCACAAGGGTTTGATTTAAGAAATACTCAGAAATGGGATTTTACACCTAATATTCTTTACATATGTCCTTCATCATGAGGAAAAATGCCACAATTACATGTCAAAACCACCAAAAACACAGTTTTCATTAGAGTGGGTTTTTAAGGCCAAACTTTTTAGCTAAATGTTCTAACATTTTTCTCTAACATCATCTGCTGTACTTTAATTTAGTTCAGAACCAATAATAATATTAATGTTATTCACTGTGACACAGTATAAAACCAAAAAATTAATGAATGAATTAAAAATCCGTGATTTAGTTTTACACATTGTCAGTGGTCATTTGTAGTAACAGAATATGAACATTTAAGCCATAAATCTTGTTTTTAGTGTTGGCTCGTGAAACTGTTTTTGGTCTGCTTTTAAAGCATTGATAAACGTTAAATAAACATTATGAACTGTAAATAACTAAATTAACATTGAAAATAAATCCATCCATTTTATGAACCAGATGTATCCCTGCAATGAAAATATAAACACGTCATTAACTAAATCCAAGCACATAGATATCAAACGAACATTTAAAGTGGCGCTAAATACAATTCTTTCGATTTTTTTTTTATTTTTATTTTTTTTTTATACAAGAAAAGCACTTGATAATTTGATTTATTTTAAAGTACAGAAAATGATGCTGCTCTGAGTGCAATTCTCTGTAACTTCTAAGGTACCAGCAAACTTATATTTCATTTTTGGTGTGTTTTAATGTTTCAGTTTTAGCCTTCGAGCGCCTTTTTCTTGTCTTTTCTTTTAGGATGATTTTGTTCAATTTTTTTCCTTTTTTTCAATACATTTTCAGGCGTATTTTTATTACTCTTCCTGTGACAGCAAATATGCTGTCAGCATTTATTTTATACATTTTTTAGTCAGTCTTTCACTTTTAAAAAAAGGACTTTTTCTTTCTTTTGTTTTCTGATCTTTGTTGCCGGGTGATGAAGTAAAAGCCTTTAACTTTAGCCAAAGTGAATGAAACCATAAATGTATGTGCAGCTACAGTATGCTGCAGTGGTAATCATTGTTGATCACCTTGTGGCAAGTGACTCTTCTGCATTTTAGATGCAGAAGCGACATTTTTTATGAGCAACACAAATATGACATGACCATTTTGTTGTGTTTTTTTTTCAATAAAAATGAATGATTTTCATCATTGGTGCTTCCTATGTTTATACATTATGCATCTAGCTGAACCCCCTTTTGGTAAAATATGTGTTAATTTTAACTATACTGCACAGTGTTTATAGCATGACAAAATAAAACAGATTTTTAAGCTTTAAACAAAAAACACACAACATTATTCTTTTGAAATGATGAAAGCAACTAATAAATTATTTATGTGGAGAAGAAAAGATGAGGCTCTGCGTTGCCATGTGACAAACTGGTTGGTCCCATTACCTCTGAGAATACATTGTGTGGAGAATTTAAAAAAAAAGCGTAATGATCAAGTCGTTCTTTCGCCAGGTCGAGTATATTTAGCAGAAAGAGCAGCAGGATGAGGAGAATGTGTGTAAAAGGATGTTTGCTTTAGATATGATCATTGAGAGTCTATTGAGTCTCAGTGCTCTAACTATTAGCATTTCTCACCTTCATTAAAAGATGTCCCTCAGTCAGAATAGACAGTTTTAGATCCAAATTCTATTTTGACCATTATTAAAAAGAATACAGAAAGTATGGCTCAGTTTCCAGCCACAAGAGGTCATTGTGGTGCCATGAGCGTCCCTCAGATGAATTTAACCAGAGGGAACCTTTTTATGTATGTGAAGTCAAACAGCATCAAGAACTTTTTTTCTTTTTATCAAATAAATCTAGGAAATATTTCAGAACCAGTACATAAAAATGTAAAGTCTTCAAAAGATTTCTGTGTTCTTTTGGAAGCTTTTTGTATTTTTCCTGCAGTATCATATTTGGTTTATTGTGTGTGTTTATTTTATTTTTTTAACAAACTGCAAATTTATTTTTAATTACTTTTTTGCCTAAAATATTGCTTTATAGCTACGCTTAAAGGCGGTCCTGGATAGTTCGGTGCCCTGGGTGAAACACTGGATGGCTTCCCCCTCATCTACCCTCTCCTCTCCCCTCCTCCTTCTCCCAAGCCCCACCCTCAAGAACTCAAAGCCTGCATATGGTACATTAGGTTACTTTTATAACTATGTTTTTTGCAACATCACGTGGAAATGTGTGATTGTGTGTGGGATTGATGTGTCTGGGAAACTGGCAATGAAGAGAAAAAAACTGCAGATGTTTATTTTTTGGGAGGGTGGGGGTGGGGGGGGGCGGCACTCCAATGAGATTGCACCCTAGGCGGCCGCCCACATTAAAACCACCTCTGGCTATGCTGTCATACCATCCAACAAAGGACTAAAGCTTGAAAGATGAAAACAGCCACCAATAATAATATTCCCTCCAACATGCTTTAGAACTGGCAAATTGGACTGGAGTTGAGACATAAAATTGTTAAAATTGCAGTTTTTAAAACACATTGTCCACACCCTTAAACAGTCAGGCTGCAACCTCCCTACAATGACCGAGACCAAAGAGCTGTCGGAGGACACCAGGAACAAACTTGCCGACCAAAACAAGACTGGGATGAACCAGTTCAGCAGGTTGATGGGAAGAGATCAACTTTTGGAGTAATTATTAGAAAACTGAAGGAATACAAGACAAGAATAATTAGAAAGAACTCAAAACATTAAAAAACAAAAAAATAACCAGAGTTTACAATAAAAATCGGCAATGAAAAAAGAAAAAGATTGCTTGAGCCCATAATTCATGGGAGCCCCAAAATACTTGGGGTATTGTAAGTTGTTTCTGAGTAAAATGTGTTCTCATTAGAGTTAACTAGTAGTGATAAACAAAAAATAGCATGCTTATTTTTTCCTTACAAAAGACAGATAAACATTTTAAAATCTAGAAAATGATGAACAAGCATAACACGGTGGGTCTTCAGGCCCACTTTTAGAAATGTCTGCAGTTGATGCAACGGTATGGAAGTGCATTATATTCAATAAAAAAGGTGTCTTTTGTTCTAATTTTTTACGTAGTTTGTGCTACTTTTTTCTGAATTTCATTTTTTTAAGTTTTTTGATTACATTTTTGCTTTTTGTTCAAAGTTTTTGTGCCAATTTTTTTTAAGAACTAAAAAGAGCAAAGAGCTGCAAAAAAAAAGTTGGACACCAACCTCATCTGCTCATGAAAACTATGACCTGCAATTAAAAGTTGAAAAGCTTTGCGGTTAACCAAAACTACAACGTGAGCATCCCGTCCACATACGTACTTAATGTTGTCGTCAGGATTGACTCACAAACAGTTCATTCCCAAACATTACGCCCTCTGTAATGTTTGGGTATGAAGCATTTCAAGGACGGGCAATATTGTGACAAACACATGAACAAAACAGACACAGATCATGTCTATGACACGGACACATTGTGGCATTTCAACTTTGAATTGCAACTCGTATTATAGTTTTCATGAGAAAATTAGGTCAGTTTGTTGGTTTAAAACAAGATTTAGCATGTAAAAAACAAAGAAGAACAAAAAAACGCAAAAATCAGACCGAAGACCACTCAATTTTTTATTAAATACGGAAAAAAAACAGCACAGAAAAAGAAAAATTCAAGACAACACAACATTCTTTTATAAAAAACAAACAAAAAGAGTGATGGATAGATAAATAAACATAATACATACATAATACACAAACAAATATTTATGTTTATTCATTTCAAATGGTTAGATTTATGTAATATATTACAATTAAACGTATTACATAATTAAAATAGATTTTCTTTTTTTACACGAAGATGACAGTATTGTATTTGTTTTGAGTCAAAGTATGATAGACAGTAATGTAGTGACACAACTTAAACCATCAATGACTTAATAATGACTTTATTACATGCACTGTTTCTGGATTTCTTGCTCGGCACTCTTGAATTATCAATCATAAACAAATGCAATGAGCACCCAGATTTCCCACTCCCCTTTCGGGATCTTCCTAGTACTGGGACCTGCAAGTGGTCAATTTCTGACTCAAAGTTGTTGCTTTTTTTCATGAACCCCACTAAAATCACTGTCAGCTGTTACACTTGTGGTTGCCCTATGTAATATTTTAACATTTTAGTGCTGTCTGAAACTTGGCTTATTAAATTGTACCTCTAATAATAAATTTCTATAACAGGCTATAAAATTTTTTGTTGCGACTGTCCTAAAAAGGTGAAGGTGTATCCATCTACATAAAAAATAAGTTTCATGTTTCGCTAATGTCCTCTCTTTTGGTAATGAAACAATTTGAATTTATTGCTTTAAAACTCGATATGTCAAAGGATCCGTCTGTCACAACTATGGGCTGTTTTAGACCCCCTCAGCCAGCAGTGCAGCTCTCACTTCTCTGTATAACAATATCGTGAGTCTAAATCCAAGTGAATTTGTCTTAGTAGGAGACCTAAACCTCGACTGGTTAAGTCCAAAATCAGAAAACTTGAAAATTGTCTGTGATTCTTTAAATCTCACAAAAGTAATTAATGCTCCTACCCGTCCAATCCATAAGTGCCCCTCTAGATCATACCTAATTGATCTCATTTTGACTAATGCCCCACACAAGTTCACTGACATAGGTATTTTTGCAAATAACCTAAGCGGTCACTGCACTGTTGCCACCATCAGAAATGTCCAACTTCCAAAAACGAGACCTCGTGTCCTGGTAAAAAGAGATCTAAAAAAGCTTAATGAGCGAGCTTTTATTCAGGATTTTTCTCTACTGAGGTGGGGCAGAATCTCTCTAATTAATGGCGTGGACTAAAGGTGCACTCACACTGAGAAATCGAGTGGCCGGCTCACTCACCTGAAATTTGATAGCCTGATTAAACACAGGGATACAGCACAGAAAAAAACAAAGGTGATGGATTTTCACACAAACGTGAATCACAGGAGATCACTCAAGTACTTAAAACAGAAAATAAAACAATTAGAAATCAATAGAAATAGTAAACAGCTATAAGTATCTCGGCTTTGTACTTGATTTAGAGGTTTCTTTTAAAATGCACGTTGCCAACTTACCACACAAACTAAAAATCAAACTACAGTTTTACTTCAGAAATAAATCTCGTTTTGTGGTCAAAGCTAGAAAAGTTCTGGTAGCAGCCACATTTTTGCCTCTGATTGGTTATGGAGATGTTCTATATATATGAATGCTTCATCCACCTGTCTTCAGCCACTAAATACTGTATATCATTGTGCCTTGAGGTTTGTAACTGGTTGTAGTCGTCTTACCCATCACTGTGGACTGTGTGGCATTCCATGGGAAGATACATGCACTGGAAGATTCTGGTCTATACGGCGCTGCTTGGTTTGGTCCCATCATATCTCTGTTCTCTCAGAAGAGCCACCAATCTTACGCTCAAGTGAAGTTTTTCACCTGCATGTTCCTCAAGTATGAAGTGAATCTGGGAAACAAGCCTTCAGTTGTTCAACTGCCTCAACCTGGAACACCCTCCAAACGTGACTGAAATGGTCTGAACTAGCTTCATTTGGGTTATCCCGCTCATTTCTGTGTACCAAAGAAAAAGATTCCCTACAACACTGCCGGTTACAAGACATATGCTGCTGACCTCTTGACCAGGTCACCCTTGAAAAAGAGATCCTGATCTCAATGGGTTTCACCTAAATAAAGGTTAATTAACAATAAAATAAATAAAAATCAATAATATTTAAGAAAACATGTATATTATATATTTTTTTCTATTTGAGGAAAAACTGTGTTTAATTAAACTTGTGCAGCAATGAACAATTCAGAAAATTTTTTGTGACCTTTATGTGTTTCTACACCCACAAAGTGAACTTTTGAACTTCTGATAGGCGTCCGACATAGTTGCCCAACGGAAGCTGCCGACGCTTGCCGAGCCCTGCCGACAATGACGTCAGCATATCTCGTTCTTTCGTTTTTCGCCTGCTGGGTGCAAAGGAGAGAGAGGCTCTCAGCAAAGCAACAAGAAGGAAGAGCAATGGCGACACTGGATCGCCAAATACCAAGTCCGGATACCTTCCTTAACAAGCCTTGGTCTTCCTTCGTCAGTGCGGCTAAATTACGTTTTGTTGACAGTAAGTTAGCACGTCGCCGAGGGGGTTGTGTTTGCCTGCAAAGTGTCGGGAAGTGCGTGCTCCAACTGTCTGTGATTGAGTTGAGTAAGCTCCTCCACCATGCAGGGTCTGTCAAAGACCAGCAAAGTAACTGTCAAAATATTACTACAAAATGCAGGATTCGTGGGGCGCTTTGACAGCCGCGCGCCAGCGTGCGCGCGCGCGCAGACAGCTAAACATTTCCGCGCGGAGCTCGCGCCGTTCTGTAACAATATCCCCCAACTGTCCAGCTGTAAGTTTGTTAGCTTTGACAGCTTCACTTGGTTCGGCGAGCCAGCTCCAAGCAGGCGCTAGCATGCTAACGCTAGCCAGCGTCGTAGCAGCAGCAGGGCTCCGCGCGTGGCCCCAAAGTTTGTTGTGAATGCTCGCCGCCTGTGTCTCTCAACAGCGTTTGTTTTGTTCACCCAGACGCGGCGGCGTCCCTGGACAACAACAGCAGAGAGCTTTACTGCCCGAGAGAAGCCTCGAAGCTCGGCAAACAAGGTAAGGAAGTTGTTTGTACGAGGCGGGGAACGCTGTCACGTACCACACGGTGGTGGTTTGTTATTGTTTTGTCGCGCACGCAAGAGCGCTTTTAGCGGCCGTGGTTTTTAACCCGACATGTTTGTTTTGAACCCTGAAAAGAAGCTAACACTCAAAATAAAAGCTGACCTTTATATGCATGCAGTATATTTTTAAAATAGTAAATTCACATTCCTTTGTTTAAGGAGACATTCAATTTCAATGCGACGTTTCCCTTATCTAGGTCTATGTATTTCTTGTTTTTTCAATATAGGTAATTAATTAACAATATCTATTCAGTAATAACAATTTTGACTTGTTAATTGTCAAACAATAATTAATTAGTTATTGTCATTTATCATCATAACCTAAATACATGTTGATTTATTTATCAATAAGCACATTTGAAGTTTTTATTTTGTATTTTTCCAAAAGAAATAAGCACTTTTATTTCGTGTTGGTGCTGATTGTTCTTATAAAAGAGGGTCTGTTTCAAACATGTAATGCTTTATGCCTTTATTATAATCAAAATATAATTAATAGCAACATCAAAAGATAAGTGGAAGGTGTTCTAAAGCCTTACAGGTTTCTTAAAGAC
Source organism: Adrianichthys oophorus (assembly GCA_036245035.1). Lineage (NCBI taxonomy): Eukaryota > Metazoa > Chordata > Actinopteri > Beloniformes > Adrianichthyidae > Adrianichthys > Adrianichthys oophorus. The sequence goes on from BSAI01000030.1 coordinate 2,376,228, forward strand.
CCACTCTGATTAAAATTGTGTTTTTTACATGTTTTTGTAGCATTTTTCTCATCATGAGGACATATTTAAAGCAACTTAAGCTTAAAATTGCATTTCTAAGTATTACTTTATTGAAATCAGTGTGAATCAGGAGGAGACAAAGAAAAAAGCCACTGGCAAAAGCTTTTAGATGTGATGCAGGACCTACAAGCCCGAAGCTCCCAGCTCCTCTCCATTCGGATGGATCTGCCTGTCGACAAACATATCCATGTTCTTCTTCTTTTTTCTTGTCCGAGCTGGCTTCTGGCTCAGAACTATTGAAAGGATGGCTTCCCTTTTGCTCGCCATTTTTCTTCACCGATAATTCTAGCTAGGGGTTCTGAGGATATGTAAGCTTCACAGTTTCGGTCACAACTCAGAGGTACATTCTGAATGAACTCCTACAGCTCTGCACAAACTGTGTTCTAGAAAACAACGCAGGCTTTTTGTTTTTTGGCTAAAAAAATGGCATAATCATAACTAAAAGACCACTGGGAACGCATTTGCAATGCATCAAAAGATGCATGTCTTCATATCACACTTTCTTTTGTGCTTTTTTTTAACCTGAAGATGACAATTCCTTAGTAAATAAATTGGGTCATCTGTTATTGGTTTTGGGTCTGACTGTATTGGACAGTAATGTAATGAAATTACTCAATCCATCATTTTTTAGATAATATTGTAGCCTATAAAGATGTATATTTTAGCAATATCAATACTTTACTCGGAAAGGGTTTTTTAGTTGATATTTAAAAAAAAAAACATTTGTGAAGACCCAGATTTAACAAGCCAAAAAAATTGATATGAGAAAGTTTTAAAAATACTTGTTAAAAATATAAATTGCAGTGTTTTATTTTTTAGAGACCTAAACTAGTCTTTCCTGCATGTGCAGGCTTGATATTAAGAGAGGGCAAATCTTTGAAATGCTAACATCTTTAACATCCATTTCCTCAGTAGAAAACATTACTGAGACAAATATTTAGTTGTCTTTTTGTGTAACTTATGTTTTAATATACAGAAAATAAAAAATTCATGTATTTTTGATGTCTTTCCAGGCGTCCAACCTTATTGCTTCAATCATTTTTAAACAGAAGGCATTGATTATGCTCTGTTTTGTGTTGCTTACTCAATCTAAACCTTTTCCCAGTTTAGATGAGGGCTGCACGATATGAGGAAAACTTGTGATATTAGTGATCAACAATTAACAAACAATTAACAAATCAAAAAACAACTAATTTCCATTTCACTGCGACAGTTTTATTTAAATGAAAGTCAACATAGCTTGGAGAACTTGTATGTCGGGGAAACACACCAAAAAATAAAGATCTACCTTTCTGGTAGGCCTGGCCAAAACTAATAAGAACAATAATTAGGAACGATACAGGTAGTGTGCTCTGGGCTTTTTAAGAAACATAATGGTTTCTCAGTCTATGCATTCTCAGTGAGAAAAACCAACAAGGTTTTACACATTATGTTTCCTGTTGTACTGTAAGTCTCTCTAAAGGTGAAGTACCCTCAGATATGGAGAAATAATTCCGTACTAGCTTGGTTTTATGTAATAATGTAATTTGTTGGTGCTTCCACCATGCCAAAGGGGGTCCTCCTCACTGTCTATCACCTTAAACCGCAAATAGCTAATAGGCTAAGCTTCTACAGTTTGTAACAGATGTGAAACATAGGAGGTAGGGGTGGGGATGTCTTAAAAAATCTGCCCCAGTGACGTTTTTGCCTTCTTCAGGGGAGCACTAGGTATTAAGGTAACCACTTATCACAGTTTATGCCATATGAAGCACAGGGTGAGATCGTGATGACAATACGTTTTTGATTTATTGTGCAGAACTTGTTTGGATCAAATTTGTGTTATTTTTATTGACAGCACAGTTATGATGGCATTCAGAGTCCACTGGTGAGACAGAAAATCTCAAATATTGCTCAGTGTTTGTAAAACTTTGTGTATCTTGAAAAATGACTGTGAAGATCAACTTTTATTCATTTTTAATTTCACACTTTACTGGGTGGGTTTCTTTTCTTCTAATGACTCCTGACAGATGTGGGTGGACACAATTTAGTTGTAAAGTCAGCGTGCCGTTTTCCTATCAAAGGTTATGCCTGGTGTTGTTTGTCTTATCCCAAATAAAGGACATGCTTGGGAAACACGAGTAATCAAAATGATTGGTTATCACTGCCAAAATACTAAAACAATTCAATTTGGATTCACATTTTCACATCCAGGGGCGGCTGAACGCCACAGAACAAACAATAGGCCTTTTGGAGTTTGTCAGCAGTCCGGAGGAATGCAGGGGCGCTAACCGGCTGCCTCTTGGATGTTTTCCTTAGTATCCCTTTCCACACAGTTCAGAGTTTTGAAAAAAAAAAAAGACATCTGCCCGAGCTTTTATGTCCTGTTGGTTCCTAGTACACAGGAGAGTGGAAGCACACGCCGCTGATCAGTGAAAAGTTCCACCTGGTGTCCTGCCGGGAAGGGCGGGCCAGCAGAGGAGGAGGCGGACCGGCTGTTCACCAAAACAACGTTCTCACCGCCCTTAGCAATGCGCGTTCACGCAACCAGTTTCATTGAAAAGTCTATGTAAATGCACGTTTCAGGTTTCTGCCACTCTCTGGTTCACACGTAGCTACGCACATTTTTAAGATCATTCTCAGACTCTACATACGAAACGCGCGGTCATCAAATGCGCGTTTTTTATTTTTGACTTGGATTTGGTGGTGACGTATGGTTGCTGTCCCTCTTAATTCACGGAAGTGTCAACTGTTTGAAAAATGATCATGGAGGAGAAATGAATTATTTCACTGCCTGACCCGATTTTTATGAAACCATGTCTTCCATATATCGGAATAGAGCTGTAAAAGGAAAACAATTTGATTAAAAAAACGTGCATTTATTTGACAAATTTCTAACTGAAAAACATTTTGTTTGGTTACAAAAAATACAGTTTCATAAAGAGTGAAATTAACTGAACAAACTTTCTCACATTAAAGACTTAATTAAAATATCTAAAACATAACTTTAAAGAGCAATTATTCAACTAATTTGATTAATAGAAGTTGATTTTCTAAGTAAATATCAGTTTGTCTTTTTTTTAAACAGTCTTCACCTAGTTTCATTCTTCTAATTGTAGTTTGATGGCTCGTGTAAATGGTTGCACGTGAGATTCGGTTCATTTCAGTAGAGCTTGAGGAGTCCCGATTCGGTACGTGGGCACCTCCGCTCCACAGACTGAAGGGGAGGACTTTCTCCACACCTCTCCATGTATAAATACCCACAGTTGCACGCACGTTTGAGTCACGCTTGAAGCATGGAGTGTGCTGCAGCTCTCGTGGGAGCAGAGTGACGCACAATCCCGAGCCGGGGAAACTCTTCTCGCCGCTCAGATACCACCTCCCCTCCCCACGCTCACTTCACACGTCTCATCTTCCTCTGTCAGAGCCAAACCGAAGCAGCGCCTCCAGAACTGCTGATCTGTTGGCACTCTGACACCGAGGCCTGCTGGGGCGCACGCACGCCAGAGAAAATTAAAAAAAAGAAAATGCGGTCATTTGTAAGTTCCAATGCTGTGGTGAATGATACATTGTTGAGTCTTATGCAGACTCTCTTGAGGGTTCATCAGCACAACTGTTTGTAGAAATCGATGTGCAGTGTGGGTCATGATTGCTCTCTTTATGTACACTGAAGCAACACTCGCTTTTAATCAACGTTACCTTAATGGTTTCATTTTTTTTCTGTGTGTGTGCGCTAACTATCCTTTTAAGGATTTATCCCAAACATTATGTGGCGATGCTTTTCTCATCATAATGATTTATTCTGTCTTTAAGACAGATCTGACGCCAAAACTCACTTAGAGCGCCATGTGTCAGTCCTTTTTTCCATTATCTGTTATTTCTTTCACTTGAAACCTTTCAGTGGGAGTAGGGAAAGTCTCTGCAAACCAACTCGACTCAATTACTCATCCACAAAGTGCTGTTTGTATTCAAATGAAGAGATTAGTCAGGTCATCCCGTAAACCTTCTCGACTTTTCTATTTTCTTGATGTTTTCCACCCCTCCTTTTGTCTAAACACCACATTTATTTTGGAAAAACTTTATTTAAGCTAAAAAAATCAACATCACTCAAGTAGAAGTCAAAATGAGCAGGAAGATATTTACTAGGAGATTATTTTCAAAAAATAAATGCAACTTATCAAGACATCTGAATGTTTTACGTGTGATTAAGGATTGTGGTTGTGCAGTGTTTCTGGATACAAAGTTAGATAGTGCCTAAATAATGTATAGAAAGCAAAATAAGTTTTAACCAGCAGAAACTTCTTACAAACTTCTATTTGAAAGCAGGAAGCACCCAAAACAAAGAAACCACAAAATGGAGTTGTTACATTTTCAGAAACTGTTTGTTTGTTTGTATTTGACCTTTAGATCATAGTAAAAAAAAAAACAAAACAAAACATTATTGTTCAAATTATAGTTAGTGAGCGCTGTCAATTTGACCTAAAATAAAATGTATTCAAAAATAATTTTGGAGCTATAAAATCAAATATGAGCAATCAGATATTAACTAGAAAACTCAATTTTCAAAATAAAAGTGCAACTTTTTCATCCCTCTGAATGTTGGACATCTGATATAGAATTTTTGTGGTGCAGTGTTTTTGCAGAGGAGCTAAATGTCTGAAATAAAATGATGAGTTTGAACCTGCACAAAAACTCCTTACTAACTTATATATTATCCTTTAAAAACATGTAGCTCAGAAAAATAATAATTAGTTGTAAAATGTTCAGAAAATATGTTTGTTTGTTTTTGACCTTTAGCTAAAAGTGAAAACATGAATATTCTAATCATAGTTGGTGGATAGTTACTGTAGTTTAACCGTCTGTGCTTTTTTTTTTTTTTGCTGTAAATGGTTTTATGTTATATTTTCTTTGGCACAACTCAACTTTTTCAAATGTGGCTTTGACATGAACTGTTTTTGACCTATTATTTTCTTGCAACATTAAAAAACAGGTTTAAAAGCTTTAAAGCAACATATGTTTATCATTTGACTGCAGTACTTTTCCTTGTTCTGAGCAGCTTTAAATATGTCTCAGACCTTGGACATTTTGGGGAAAAAGGGAGAGTTGAATTGCACGGACATGTGTGCGGGGAGGTTCAGCTTTCTGCCAAGTGCTAGTCAGCTTGTTTACTCTAATAGACATTTTGGTACAGCACCAAGATTTGTCTGCTCTCTGTCCAAAACGCTACTTAAGTAGAAGCCGTTGTTCTGGACCAGAACAGTCCAACCATCTCGACTGAGCGGCGTTCTCCAGATTTCCCGAAGACGATTGACTGAACGTCTGTTTGTTACTGGTGCCATCAATCAATCCATCGGTTTCAAGATTTGCTGCTTGATACTGTTTTGTTAACAGCCGGCTTGTTTGCTCGCCAAATAGTAATTTACCAATAGGAGTTGAGCTCTTTATTTTAAACAGGATCAGTGTCCGATGATGGATTTGTTTTGGCGGTTCCAAGCATGCTTTTTCACCAGTAACTGATTTTTTTTCCCAGTTTTTTGTTGTTTATGGAGTTCATTTTATGGTTTGTCAGGCCTTAAGCAGAGCCTGGCTTTTAGATGCGTACACAGACACACACAAACAAAACTCGCACTTCATACAGCAACACAAAAACAACAAACAGCTCTTGTTACTTGATTTTTAATTACACTTACGGCAACTTTTTAACACCTTACACACACTCACACACTATTCTTGAATAAATACTTTAGTGATCACGTTGAGCTGTTTTGATTTCTTTTGATCTGAGTAGTTGAAGACCCTCTCTGATGAAAATTGTGTTTTTAACATGTTCTTGTGGCATTTTTCTGATGACGGAGGACCTATAAAAAGGAAATTAGACTTAAAATTGCATTTCTGAGTATTTCTTTATTCAAATTCATGTGAATCAGAAGCAGACGAAAAAGTGCAGTTTGAAAAAGAGCGTAAATCATAACAAAAAAAAAAAATACTGGGATGCTTTTAAAATGCAGGTAGCTCAAAGGATGATTGGAGCGGGTTATAATTGGTCACACATTTATGTGAAGCTTTTCATTTCTTGTGCATCATACCCGCATGCACTTCACTTATTATTCCAACACATATTGTTTTTCGCTGACATCAGGAAATACATCTGCTTGGGACCATGATATCATAATCACTGATTGGCCTTTCATTTTGCTTCAAAGCACGCAATTAGCTGCAGACATGGAACACTGTACTGATGGGAGTGCCCTTTAAAAGCTAAAAAATAACATACATGTAAATGTATATGTAACCTGTAATGCAGCAGGTTGTGTCCTTAAATGACAAGTTCCACATCCACCAACCAGAGTGAGCTGAATGCCCGCATCTACAACCATCCAGAAGTCAGCAAGGCACGGTCATGGTCAGATACCCACGCCTTATGCCATTCAACCCCCCAACCTCCTGCATGTGTACCAGCTCGCTCTCAAATATACACATCCCACTTCCCTTTAGTGAATTTGGCTTTTCAGATTGTTTTGGATTAGAATGTGGGGTGTTCAGTTCTTGTCAATAGACAGTTTTTCCCCTTCAAAATAAAACTTAACACTTTTATTTTGGGATGTCTTCCACTGTAATACAGCGTTGTTTGAACTGCACTCTGAACATAACCAGCCAGAGAATTACTCACTTTTTTTTCTTCTATTAGTATGTAGAACACAGTGTTTGTCCTCAGACTGTTTTTTCTGTTTCAACAGACTACATACAACACAGTTCCCTGTGTGAGCGCTTTTGATAAAATTTCACACACTTCTAATATTTTTTAACTGTCATACCGGTCTGAAGAAAAGTATTTGTTCACATGTGAGTGATTATCCTTTTTCAAACCAATTAGATGCAGTTTCACTGTTTTTGGTAGCTTTTTTTATTTTTTATTTTTTTAAATAAAATTGGAAACTAAAGCAACCTTGGATTTTGGAGATTTAACATGGAGTCTATGTATGATCCTGTTGCTGCATGAAGACTTTTCTCCTCCACTGGTTTCCTTTGTTATTCTTTTGTGATTTGTGATTATGTTATTTAGATTCTGCTTTATTGTATCATTATGATTTTTAGTACCTAACCACCTCATAGTATTTAAAAACAGCTGGGTTTTAATGTGGTCAAGTGTTTCAAATTGTATTAATAGTTGATGGTCTTTTATTGATATTATACTGCTGTAAATCTGGTGCTCCCTTGGTATATTTCAGGGGAAATTAACATTTTTAACAGGCTTTTTTATATTGACTGTTTAATATTAATATTATTTTATTTTATTAAGCTTATTTTATTATTTTATTTAAATCATAGACTCTAAACATATATTTAAATAACGTAAATAGAAGCCAGGATCTAATAATTTCTGTTCACAACTAGGGCTGTCACTAGTGATTATTTTAGTAGTCGATTAGTCAATGATTTACGTAAGTGGATGTTCAAAATTTGTATTTTTATTTATTTATTTTACAAAAGATAACTGTGTTGGTACTCAGCCTGTGGAAATTTTTGGTGATGTATTGTACTGCTAATGCTCGGCGTACGGTGCATTCACAAAAACTGAAATTTTACATTCTATGTATAAATTCTATGTATGAATTCTATGTATGAATTTCAATTTCACCTTACACAAGATAAAAAGCTTAGGGTCCCAGGTAAGCTATATGCTAGCACAAAAAAGCCATAATGTCTTTTTACTGGATAAATTAAATGACAATGTCTTGTTGTAAATCACCATCATTTATACTTTCATTTAGAACAGTAGTTCAGAATCAACAAAACTGATAAAAACACAAAGATTCAGACAGAAAGAAATGGTGTTTGTCACTTTAAACAATTTATTTTTTGGTCAACTTTCTGGTTAACTTCAGCAGCAAACATCGGTCAACCTATGAGGATTTTACTGTGGCCCGGGGGGTGTTGGGGTATGCAATGACAAAGAAACGGTAAACTTGTGTAAAAACAAATGCTTCAGACTTAATAATAAATATTTCTGACAATAGATTTGATCATCATTTCACTCATCTGATATGTGCATTGCACTCCCCCCCCCCCCCCGATTTTCAAAACACAAAGATTTTTCTGAATAAAAGATTGTTCAGACATAGTCATTTAGCTCCTCTGCAGCTCAAGTGATCGACTGTGTAGCTAAGAGAATCCGGTTATTCTTCGAAATAAAGGATTTTTGGGATTCAAAACAAAATAATTTATTATTTCTTCAGCGGCCCAGTGGTTGGCGAACACTGTTCTAAAGCATTGCATTTCAGTGCAAAGTTATGAAAAGCCGCTTTTCTTCACGGCAGTAACATTGCTTACTTAATCACTTCACTGTGCAGTGCTGCATATCAGCGCGAGGCTGCTTTTCTCCACATCAGGATCCGTTAGAATTACGCTAATTATGTAAACTGTTGAAGAGTTACCGGAATCAAAAGAATGTAAAAACGGGAGCTAAAGCTCCAGTTAGTAAATTAGTTTTCTTAGAACTTATGTCAGAAAATGAAACCTTCAGTCTTTTTTTTTTTCCAGCTACAAAATTTCACTCACTAGTATGACTTTGAAAATGGGAAGCTTAATCGACACTTTATTTTTGAATATTTGTTTACTTCCGCTGATAGTCGCGCAGCACATTTGGCTTATTTTTGGTTTACAAACTTAAAATTCACCATTATTCTGCATTTCAGAGCAAAACTAAATTTCTTCCAAACTGTATTTTTACTTCACTCAACCATATTTAAAAAAGATCGTGGATCAGCGATTTCATACTCAAATATTCAATACTCAATATTCATACTCCAATTTTTGGGAGCTTCCCTTTGTCCTCTGGCAAATCCATGAGCGGGGGATCATATTCCATCTGAGCCTGGAGGGTGTCTGTGTCCTTGTGGTGTGGGTTCTGGCCCTTACCCTCGGGTACCGAGCCCCTTCTGGGTCACAACATTAGGAGAGCCTGGTCAGGCAATGTACACCTTCGGGGACCCCCACTTCTCTTGGTCATCCCTTTTCTAGATGGGGGTAGCTGACCCCCATCGTGCTCTCTTCTGGATCTCCGCAGCTGCCTGGAGCTTTGGAGCGGGTCTCCCGTGGGGGGCCCGGGCTCGTACCCGGGGCTGGGGTGTGGGGATGCCCAGAACTCCTGGGTGGTGGTGGGCGGCTTGTCTGGGGTGGTGGGGCTCTCGGGGGTGGGGCCCCGCGCTGGGCCACCTGGCGCGGCGGGAGGGCTGCTCTCCTGACTGGGCTGGGCCTTGCGCTCTGCGCTTCCGTACCTCACTGCGCTCGGGTGTTGGGGGCCCGTGTGGCTGTCCTGCGGGCCCTGGTCTGGGTGCTTGGCCGGGCTGCCTGGCGGGTGGATCTCCTCCATTGACCCCACAGTATGGGTGCGGGGGCGGGCCCTGGTCGGCGCTGCCGCCTCGGCGGGTGTCTTGGTGTGGGGATGGCTGGGGGTTCTCCCTCCTTTTTTGTGCATTCCATCATCCACTTCAGCTTAACATAACATTCACCTGAGCACAGGCGTCAGCTCACCTTTACACCTTCAAATAGTGTGCGTGACAGAATGTAATGCTTTACATGTGTTGGTTGGTTTGCACAAGTGTGCGTGTGAACTGGATGTGGACAAGTTTGTGAACACTCTTGGAGCCGGCAGGTATGTAACTGCTGAGTGTGTGGACAGGCCCCGCCCATTTTAGACCAACACTCACTATTGCAATGGGTATAAGCTCCAACATTTTGTTGCCTGTAGATTAACAACTCTACCTTCCCTTCACAGTAGTCCTTCTCTAACTTATATAATCCACCATCTCTCTTTCCCCCCCTCCACCCCCCAACTCTCTCCTTTTCCCCCTTTCCTTTTCCGTCCGGTCCAACAAAAAAGACACAAAAAAAAAAAAAAATCAATATTAATAAAGTTTGGTTTAAATTACAAAAGGGGCTTATACCAACATACATTTTGTGTTCGCTATGATTTATAACCCCTGATTGTAAGAGTAAAATCTGTCTAATACAAGAGGCTCTCAGCTCATATCTGTTTGCTCAGCTGTTGGACAGGACAAGTTAAAAAAAAATAATAATTTTTTGGGAGCTGATCGTGAGTGTCTGTGTTCTCAGATACTCGTTACAGCACAGTAAAAGCACAATGATAGAGAGTATTACACCTATTCTCTAATAATAAGATGTGAGTACAAACTACCTTGACGAAGACAAGTCAAAGACAGTGAGGAATGCGTCAAGACTGTGGGATGCTTCCTTCTGGTGCTCATGCGCAGCTATTGTGCTGCCGTGAAACTTACGTTTGTGTCTATCTTCTTCTTCCATGGTTGAGGAACGGCTGTACCACTTCCAAAACTTATTTTTATGCATTGCGATCCAAATTACTTTTGTGTGCTGGTGGTTATTAGACTCATTTAAAATTATGTAGGATAATTTAAAATAACCAAAACAAAGTGTCGACAATATTTAATTAGTGTCAATTATTTTTTTATACTCGATTAGTCGATGATGTGGAATCATCGGTGACGGCCCCAAACATAACAATGAGTATACACATTTCATAGTCAGCCTATATACTATATATTTAGAAAGTACTACTTCTCATGCCTCTGATTGATGACAGGAAGAATAAGCCAATAGAATCAAAGTAGGGCAATTTTTCTATTTTTAAAACCAGAAAGCTAAAATATCAATGTCAGTTTTTAATTTGAAATTAAAAAAAAGTACAGTTGTGTACACATGCACAGGTCTTTCCTTCAATATTGATTTTTTCTTTTTTTTTTTTTTTTTTGGAATTAAGATTAACAAGGACTTTGTTTTAGTATAGTTTTGCAGGTTACAATTTTAAATACACTTTTTGTTTTAGGTTCTTTTATTTTGAAATGTCATGAAAGTGCTTTTGGAATAGATTCTTTAACCCAAAGAAATTAAATAAATATGCCTCACACAACTCAACCACTTTGTCACATTAACTATAATTTTATGTCAGCATCACACTTCAGCATGCACGTCTGTTTTTTAAAGAAGAATATTGTAATTCCTGCTCAGAGGGGCAGTTTTAGCTCAAGCTGGAGATGATTTTCAATATTCCCTCATTTACATTTATGTTCAAAGCCTCATGTTTGTGCCTCGTAGCAAATTCAAAAGCTGCAAACACGGTTTTTGCTTGCATTCATGTTGGGATGAGATCCAACAGGAAGTCTTTTCTTAAGAATATTAATGCACGACTAAGAGAAATACCTCCAGGCCCTTTTCTTTTGGCTTCCATAATTCATCTAGAGTAAATATGAAGAAAAAAAATTGTAGATCATGCAGCAGTGGTTTTCAGAATAAGAGCATACTGTGTCTGAAAAAGATAAACAAATCACTCTTTAGGCTTAACAGGCTAACAAAGCCACCAAGTTTTGACACATTTAAGTAAACATTTTATAATTATATACGTTTTTATATGACTGAAAATTTGGGTTTTATCATTAGAATTGCATAAAAAAGGATATTAAATTAGAAAAAAATGCTTTGTAGGCCTAAAGATGTCTATTTGAAGTGACAGTTTATCTTTCTTTTGTTGTTGTTTTGTTTAACACTTATTTTACAGTATACAACTTTAAATCTTTTTTTTTTGTCCCTTTCAGAGATGCTTGTGCACAGTCCTTTCCCAATATTGGAGGATTTTTGTCTCGTTGTCTGTCATATCTGCAATAAGGTGGTGACTCCTCAGGGCATCCTCGCACACTACGGTAAGAGACACGCATTCACACTTCTTCTAAACAAAGTGATTTAAAAGCCTTTGAACTAAAAAATCAACTTCGTTTGGATGCATTTCTTTAGTTTAAACACACAGATGATATGATATCAACACCACGACTTGTTTGTCATTATCTTGATCTCAAATAAATATTATGATTTTCAGCTAAATTATTAAAGTTGATAAAAACTGTAAAATTTAAAGAAGTTTTCTCATATGCGAGCTTTTCTGTTTAGTAAAAAAGTGGGATAATTTCCTTAAATGATAAGAATTCAGCGATAACTTTAATAAAAAAACTACTTCCTGTGACAAGTTTAAAAACTGAAGGAAAGATTTCAAGACATTAATCTCAAAGCAGCTAAATGTCATGTGTCCTCCCAGTTAGGCCTCCTGATTTATAAAAGGAAGGAGTGAGCTCTCATTGGCTCCCTTCCCTGTCGGTGCACCTCTCGCTTGTCTCTGTTCCCGTGACTCTACTGAGCCCGCTCGTGAACCACTCCTCCCCTCTGCCAGCAGCTCGTTTGCCAGTCTGAGCCGTCTGCTTTCGGAGGGCTTGTCACGCTTCGTGAGCACACACACAAACATAATCCTTCCTGTGTGGAGAGAGGCCGGTGGAGACGCACAAACACTTTATCACTTTCACTTTCTCATTTAAAAGAGGTTAGAGGCTCTCCTACACTACTGGCAGCTACCGTTGTTGTGTTCTTGTTCCTGTTCCTCACTACTCCAGCTGGCAGGGTTCCGCTGAGCTCGGATAACAACAGGTTCCAGGCTGACATGTGAGCAGAAACAGAATCTTCTAAGAACCCTGTGTTCCTGCGGTCATAATAACCAGACAATGTCATTTTCTACTAATAAAACCCAACACTGTTATCGAGTAAGAACCAAAACCATGTGACCCAGGGAAAGTTTGCTTAATTTACATCAGTACATTTTTAAAGTCCTATTTGATCATCTTTGATATCTTTTAAAAGTGTTCCCATTGGTCTTTTTATTATGATGATGTCATTTTGAGGCAAAACCAAAAAAAAAAAAAAAAAAAAAGCAGCAAAAAAATACAAGAAAATAATCATAAAAAAGTCGCTCTTTTGGGAGAAATGTATTTATCAAATTTGGGAACAAAAACGGGCATTTCATCTTGAAAGGCAAAACATGATAACAGAATAGATACCAATAATGGATTGAATAAATGCACATTTCAGTACCATAACACAATGTTTATTTAGCTTCACAAAACATAGGAGGAATCTAGCATATTGGTGCAACATATGAATTATTCAGATTCCCATAGCATAAACAACATGCTAACAATTAAACTCTTTATATCACTTTAAATCGCTAAGTCCATGAAATTCTTCATCCTCTGTTGCTTGAAAAATTCCACCAAAAAGCAGAAGAAGCTCGGCTCAGTCTTATGCTGTGCTTGATATCGCGATATCGATAGCTATCGTTTTATCACCCAGCCCTACTACATCCAAAAAAAGCTCTTTTTCAAACAGCATTTTCGTCGTCTGATTCACAACAATTTGAAGAAAGAAATACTCATAAATTAAAATTTTGCTTAATTTTCTTAATGTTTTGTCATTCATCATGAGGAAAATGTCACAAGAACATGTTAAAAACACAATATTCATCGGAGTGGGTCTTGAACTACACTTTGTGTCGTCGTGAAAAATAATTGTCCTGACCTCTGATGACTCGATTGCATCCAAAGTCAGCTTTATGTTTTAGTTGTTTCCCTCCATTGTTGCACGTTTTTGTCCTGCCTCCTCTCAGACACGGCAGCAAACTCGTCCCTTCTGGGAATTCAGCTTGAAGTGTTGGAGTCCAGAGTTGCGGTTTTTATTTTTTATTAATTGATTCAGACTTGTTTGCTTTGGCTGTGCATTCATCAAAGGGATTAAGGTTTTGTGCTCAACCTGTAGATTATAAACAAACAAACAAAAAAAAGCTCTAAGGCTTTTACAATTCAGAAATGTATGCATAGATGGAGGAATCATTGCTGCCTTTTTTGTGTCAGCAACTCGTCTAGTTTGGAGAAAGAAGCGATAATGTCTGCCAAATGTTGACCCACACTTCCAAGGTGAAGCTAAACTACATTCTGTACATCTTCTCATATGCTAAATTTGTATATTTAAATGTCTGTAAAGTAAGGTGAGCGTGGATATTATTAGCACAAGAGCCCCAGTGGGATAGAAAAGAAAATCCTTGACTCTGGCAGTGTTGGCTCAAGATAGTGAGGAAAAGCTTTTTAATCCCCAAAAGAGATGCTTAAAGACACAATGATGAAAATTGTGTTTTTGGTGTTTTCAGCATGTTTGTTGTAGCTTTTTACTCATGATGGAGGACATATGTAAAGAAAATTAAGCTTAAAATGACATTTCTGAGTATTTCTTTACTGAAATAATTGTGAATTTGGAGCAGATGGAAAAAAATGCTGTTTGAAAAAGAGCTTATTTGTGACAGAAAATACAATGGGCAAGTGCACAACGCTTTTAAAACAGCTCAAAAGATGATTGGAGTGTGATGGTCCAGTCAGGAAGCTTAGCTTAGTAAAGATTGTCTAAATTTGAACTCCATAAAGTTGGAGATGATTTGAATACGTTTCAAGCAGCTTTTGGGTCTTGAGAACAGACAGAACTAGAGGACAGTAGAGTTGCTTGGAGAAACAAATCTAATTTTTGAAGCTTTTTCATTTAAAAAAATTCCTTTTGCGTTTTTTCTATACTCTTTAACTTCCTCTCCTTAGCTTCTCCCTCCTGCTGCGTGTGATTAAAGGACACAGGTGATTACTTTAAAACAGGTCAGGATTTGTTTTTAATTCACTTCTAACTTATTTTCTCAATGGTAAAATGAACCTATCGTGATAGACTTTAATTTTGAAGGATCCAAAATTAACATTTGCCTGTCTGGAATATTTTCTCCTCTTTGGCAAGTAAAAGTTAGAGGATTAGTCACCACATAATGAGTAAATGTTTGTGTAAACTTTGTATGTTTGTTAGCACTTCTTCCAATGTATTTCTTGTCCCCTTTTTCTCCACCGTCTGCACTCGAGGTAAACAAAACACACGCAGCACAACATCCACCCCCACGGTCAGCGTTTAGTTTGGCTAATGAAACAATGGAACATGTGGCGATTTATAAAAGGATCCAGTCAGAACTGGAGGATAAAGCTGATTCACTTAAAGCAGCAACAGACAGATTCATAAAATGTGTTGATTTGGAGACAGCGTTGTTGTTAGCCACTAATGCTATGATGCTAGCTTGTCAGCCGCTAATACTATGGTGCTAACTAGCTGTTCTGTGTGTCCTGTGTGATCACAAACCGGTTTAAAGTCAGACAGTATTTTCACGGCTGGTAGATTTTTTTTTAATCAACCGGCTAAGTTGGCCAGTGTTTCATAAATTAAATTTTGACCCTGTGTGGAGGTATTTTAGTATTTAAAATCAATGCAAATTGTGCAGATGGCATGTTCCTTATAATACTGGAAATACCACCAACCCTTTTATCACCTGAAGCAGTGCCACCAAGCATGCTCAATCTTAGACTGAAATAAACAATATTTCTACCGCAAAAACATCAAAGTTAAGACCTTCACTGGAGCAACAGTCTAAACTACGAAAAGAAATTCAGAGAATTTGCTTTTAGTTCCTAGCTTATTCACAGGATGTTGACAAAAATGTTTGTCTTAAAGAACAAAAGACATAAAAAAAAAGATTGTTCACAATTTTTCAGGATCCATGTCCTTGTGACTACGTATTTGTTTATTTACTCACTCACTCACTCACTCACTCACCCACCTTCATACTTCTTACTTTCTTACTTCTTACTTACTTTCCACTTACCTCTTACTTCCTTCATACTTACCTCTTACTTCTTACTTCCTTCATACTTACCTCTTACTTACTACTACTAATTACTACTTACTTCTTACTTGCTTGCTTACTACTTACTTTCTTGCTTCTTATTTACAACTTACTCATTATTGACTTCTTATTTACCTCTTACTCACTTCCTACTACTTACTGCTAACCCACTGCTTACTTATTTCTTACCTAGTACCTACTTACTTTCGACTTACTACTTACTTAGGTACCTGGACTGTCATTTTACTTTTAAGGGCTTTGATGTTGATGCATGAACACTTTCTAGGCACATTCACATTTTGTTGTAGGTATTTGTTATTATTATTATTATTATTATTATTATTATTATTATTATTATTATT